>CM059187.1:115365412-115965412 GCA_030323885.1 Branchipolynoe longqiensis | reverse complement strand
GTGTGTGCGGAGCCTTGGTTGTTTACTGGGGTTTTACGTCTTAGTAACATCTCTGACAGTGCAGTTATTCTATCCCTCCTCACATCCCATTAACAAGTATATATATTTATATATATGCACATAAACGTTTTATCTGACAGTGGAGAAGCTGCCAGTGTTCATGTTTCATATATATAATATATATATATATGTGTATATATATGTATTGAACACACATATATTGACATTGCTTTGTATATGACCTTCCTCACGTCGCCTCTGAAACAGCGCGAAATCTGATAGTGAAGTAAGTGCTCCTCATTATATGAATCCACTGTCTGACAGTGCATATAACACATAATAACACATACAGTATAACCCCGTTAAACCAAACTTGAAGGGACCCTAGAAATTTGTTTGGATTAACCGATCATTGTTTTAACCAAGCTTTGCCTTCGACTTTGACTTGGCTTTGGCTAAAATGCGGGTGCATTATGAATATAATATACAATGTATGTGGACACTTTGATTATAACCGTGTTAAAGCAAGCTCAGTTAAACCAAACGATCGGTTAATCCAAACTTTTTTTCGGCAGCCCGGCAAAATACTACCATTTATCATATAAAAATGTGGGTGGGGTCTCAGATGACCATATAACCAGATGAAAGTTTGGATTACCGTACCGGAAGTGCCCTGGGGCCTGACAATTTTGTTTGGATTAACCGATCATTTGGATTAACCGACTTTGGTTTAACCAACTTTTTTATATGATAAATGGTAGTATTTTTCCAGGCCGCCGAAAAAGGTTTGGATTAACGGACCGTTTGGTTTAGCCGAGCTTGGTTTAATGGGGTTATACTGTAATATATAACAAATGTTGAGTTGCTGTCATCGTCGCCATCGATTGACAAACAAAGAAGAACCCAATAACTAAGCACGTAATATGTACCCCATTTCTTTAATAGATTTATGTGTATTACCTATATACATGAACCCAATGACTAACCATATAATATGTGTTATTTCACTATGTAACCTATAACTATGGATACAATAACTGAGAGTATAAAATGTGTCATTTCACTATATAACCTCCATTCAAGGATACAATAACTGACAGTGTACTGAATGTCCCTTTACTGTATGACCTACATGCATGAACCCAATACCTGACCATATAATATCTCTTTCTTCACTGTGTGATCTACATACATGGATCCAATAACTGACAGTATAATTTGTGTTCCTTCACTATATGACCCACATACCCGGATACAATAACTGACAGTGTGATGTCTGCCCCTTCGTAATAAGACCTACATACATAAACCCAATAAGTGACAGTGCAATGTGCGTCCAATCACTATATGACCTACATACAAGGCTACACAATCGAACAATCCCTCCACCGTATGACCTACACAACCAATAACCGGGAGTGAAACGGGTGTTTAATTACTATTTTACCTAAATACATCAACCCAATAATTGACAGTGTAACTTTGTGACCGACATACATGAATCCAGAATCTGACAGCATGTCTCCCTTCACTCTTCAACCTACTACATGAATCTAATATCTGAGAGCAGAATATGTGACCTACATGCATGGATACAATAACGGACAGTGTAATGTGTCCATTTTCTATATGGCCTACATACATGACCTCAATAACTGTCAGTGTAATATGCATTCTTCCACTGCTTGACCTAAATACTTGAACCCAATATCTGACAGCATATGTGTTCTTTACTATATGAACGCCGACCTGATATGACCTTAGATGTTGCCAGGACGTAACACTCCAACAACCTTCATCTGTGAACCATTAGAGTGTAATGTGTGTTCCTTCATTGTTTAACCTACATCCACGCACCCAGTAACTGACACTGTAATATGCCTACCTATACTTTGTAACCCATATATGTAAACCCAATATCTGGTAGTGTAATGTGTGCTCCTTAACTCGCTGACCTACATCCACGCTCCCAGTAACTGACACTGTAATATGCCTACCTATACTTTGTAACCCATGTATCTAAACCCAATATCTGGTAGTGTAATGTGTGCTTCTTCACTCGTTGACCTACATACATAGACCCAGTAACTGACACTGTAATATGCGCCCCCTTACATTGTAACCCACATACATGAACCCAATATCTGCCAGTGTAATGGGTATTCCTCACGTTCCACCTTAGATACATAATACCTTACACCCTCCCCCCATTCTCCTCCTACCCGTCAAATATCTCATCTCATCTCGACCCACCACTCACATCTCCCTCGACCAGTGTGTACCTATCGGCCCTCGCCCACTACTACCGGGTTGTCCGCAAGTCCAGAGACCACGTTTCTCGCTGCCCATCGCTCATGAGGCGCATCGAGGCGGGTATCTCCCAGTAGGGTGTACCTGTAGGGGGCTGATACGGAGCCCGTGCCCGCAGTATTCCCGGAGCCGGCTTCAGGTTCCGGCCGCGTCCCAGACGTCCCGGGCCGGGCTCCAGCAGCCCGCGGCTCTATTGATCACACTAAGCCCTTATAAATGATGACGCGCGGCTTACGCACACGGAAAGCATTACAGCTTTCCCAGCTCATTATTTATGAGTTCTACCCTGGGCGTTGGGCGCAGAGGATGGTGGGGAGAGGGGTTGAGTGGGTGGGGGATGGGGTGTGTGGGGGGAGGGAATGGGGGCTCACAATGAGCCGGTGGCAGCACGGTGACGTCCCGTGGAGGGTGACAGGGCTCGGGCAGGCGGCACTACGGGACCGTCCCAGGCAATCGGCGGCCGTTCATGCGACCAGGATGATAGCTTATCGGGCGGTGTACAGCCGTTGGTGGTGCGGCCCTGGCCGGCCGCCTGACCCGGTGGTGGGCGGCGGGCGGCGGCGGTGGGCGGCGGGCGGTGGGCGGCGGGTGGCAGGCGGCGGGCGGCGGGTGGCGGGCGGCGGGCGGTGGGCGGTGGGCGGCTGGTGGTGGGCGGCAGGCGGCAGGTGGCGGGCGGCGGACAGCGGGCGGCGGGTGGCGGGCGGCGGGCGGCGGGCGGCGGGCGGCGGGACTGGCCGCCCACCTCCCCGGTCCGCTGTGACGGATGGTGGCGAATCTGCCGCTGCCAGCCCTCGTCTTTATGAATCACGGACGACGTGACGTGCCAATAGAACCAGCTGCTAAGAAAGGGTGATTTGCCACCGCCTCTGATGAATTATCTGTTGGCAAAGGAATTCCCACACCCTCCCTCCTAATCAATCTAATGGCAGCAAATGTTATAAGAATTCAATACTTAAATGCTAAAGCACATGTAACTTCACTAAGTAATTTATTAGTTGCAACTATATAGCACTCAGCTTAACCTTATTTAACACTTTAATACGTCTTAGTTAGTTATCACAGGGTCTCCAGTAAAGGACGCCAAGAGAAGTAGAAAATTGACCACATCTTGGTGTCCGGATCTACAGCTGCGTCCGTGATGCGACACAAAAAGGCCTCCGGGCTCAGTAGGTGGCAGCACTCAGCTTGAATTTGTCTCCGTTCTTGTTGGGACATTTTCCCAGCGTTCAGAGTCCTATCAGCCGCGAGGAGACGCTGAAAGGGCCAGGCATCAATCAGCTTCCGCCCAGCATGCTTAGCGTCACCAGCAACTGGCACTTCCGGTTCTCAGTTAGCGTCAGCTGCAATTGGTTAACATAATTAAAACGAGGCTGAGGTCAGTCACCGGCGGCAGGGCGGGCGCCTCGCTCAACTGTGACGTCACTCGGAGGTACTCCGCCCGGCCAGCTCGGCGCAATGCGGGGATGCATCCCGCACCTCCAGACCAGATCTGGGCAAATAGGTGGGGGAGGGGGGGGGGGGGGTGCCTTTGTCAATAAGGTCAGAGGAAAGTGAAGAGGTCGTTGAGGATCGGGTAATTAGAAAGTGGCGGGCAGCAAATGTTATAAGAATTTAGCTATAACTTGATTAAATTTATCTTAAATTTAATCAAGGTATGTCAACATATGTTTTATTTCTTTTGAAATTCAAGACTATGTTGATCAAGAAATCAAACTATATTGTTAATTGCTCTACCAAGGATCTGGGAGGCAAATAAGTGTTTTCGAGAATGTAGCCCAAATAAGAGTTATTTGACAGACATCGTAATAAGCAGCGGTTTGATAACGTTAATTTAAGATAAATTTAATCAAATGCAATGCTTTCCCACACTGTTCATACAACACCGACTGATATAACTCAATAATCATGTATTACCTTCAGCCACCACTAAAACTTTGTAGGGGCGCACTGATCTGCCATCCAGGAAATAAAATCCAAATTAATAGAAATGTAATTAGTATAGGAATTTCCAGTATTTTGACCATCTGCCCAAAATACCACGATAATGTCGCATTTGTTCATGAAGGAATTTTAATATGCAGAATCTGGGTCTTCACTATATATAGTAGTTTAGCAAAGAACCTGCATATCTGTTGTTGTTGCTTGGAGTTTTACATCCTAGTAATATCAAGGGTCATATCAGGACACGTACTGACTTGTGACAGTGCGCACTCATGGCAACTTTATAGTGCTGCCCCACTGGGAGAACAGGCCACCAGCGCCATGACCCGATAGTCACATTATTCCAACACTGAGCTAACCAGTGCTTTCCCTATCCTAGTAATGCCAAAAACGCCAGGCTAGAAAGTGACAATTAGCAATGTTATAAATGATTGGTGTGACTCGACCGGGATTCGAACTCCCGACCTTCTGCATGGGAAGCCGGCGCTCTACCGATTCGACCACCACGTCCAGTATCTGCATAGCCACTTAGATGGATATTGAAAAACTAAATAATATATCGATATATTAAACAAAATAAGTATTAAGCATGCGTGGATGAGAACATCCAGCCTCATCTTACTTAGAATGTGTTTTCAAAGGGAAAATACCAATAATCAAAATCCAATTATCAATTCCTATTTGTTTTGCACCCAAGACGGCTGTGTACGCGCATGAGACGTCTCCCTGACTCACTCTGTTGAGATGACCCAGGGGCCATCAGTGCTGGTTACCCCCACCAGAGGTCCTCAGTAGGACGAGCCGACCCGAGGACGCCCGCCAAATAAATCAGGCGTGAAAGGCGGAGTGAGGGTATGGTTGTTGATGGTCCCCGGGGCGCACACACGGCCAGTGTTTCCGTGCTACCCGGCATTAGCACGATTATGTGCCGCCCTCCCGTCCACACCCTGCCGGGGCACAGCTTGGCATCGCAGACGACAGTCTCCCGTGCAAACAGGCACTGAACATCAGCGTTCCTTAGGAGCACAGAACACCGAGTGTATAACTTCAGTGTGCAACTTCAGTTGTTGCACATACACACCAGAGGACGGGGTCCCGCAGCTCGCAAAGTAACTGGATCATGTTTATTTAGGTCGCTGTGTAATTTGGTCATGTTTCTCGGTGAATTGATAGCAGCACGGTCCTCTCCCTCACCCGTACCCCCGACCCACCCACCAACCCACCCGCCCACGGTATGCTAGAGCTCAGTATTACACATTTGTGAAACACCACCCATCTATCGGTAACAAGACGCTGACAAGTACTGGGGCCCGGCACAGTCTCTTATAATTAATTTTCTGCGGCTATTCTTAGCCAGCACCTCACCGCGTCGTCCCGTAATGATTCGCCGCCTTCTGAAGACAACTTCGATCGGCGGGCTGTGGGTGGCGGGGGTACGGCAGGGGTGCGGTGCGGGTGCAGTCGGGTGCGGCGGGGGTGCGGTGGAGATGCTGTGGGGGTGCGGCGGGGAGCGGTATGGTGCGCCGGGGTGCGTTGGGCTGTGGCGGGAGGGCAGGCCGGGAAGGAGGGGGTGCGGCGGAATACGGGGGAGGGCAGGCGGGGAAGGAAGGATGGTACCGGAGGGTGGATGGCAGGCGAGCCCATCTGATTCATAAGAGATAGGAGCGCCTCGTGTGATGCTGCAACCTCCTGCACCTCACCCAGCCCAGTGCCCCCTTACCACCCGGCAACACATAGCGCCTTGGCGTGCTTTCAAACAACTGCCTGAAATTAATACGTATAATTCAACGACATGGCGCTTGGCCCTCAGCAAGCTAACTCTAATGGAAAAGGTAAACCCTAGCACGGGCATCGCTCATCTCGTCTCGGGCGCCCCTCCCCGCCCCTTCCTGCCCCTCTCCCGCCTGTTCACACGGGAGGTAGTGAGTAGTGCAGAGCGTCCCATGCCGCCAGGAGAGCGATGACTACCCTGGTATTAATACTTGTCATTCTGAGTCGTCCGCGGGCCATCATTAAGGCAGGCCTGACAGCCTATAGGAGCAGCTCGCGGTGGCGGGGCGCGGGGCGCGGGGCGCGGGGCGCGGGGCGCGGGGCGCGGGGCGCGGGGCGCGGGGGCGCGCGGGGCGCGGGGCGCGGGGCGCGGGGCGCGGGGCGCGGGGCGCGGGGCGCGGGGCGCGGGGCGCGGGCGCGGGGCGCGGGGCGCGGGGCGCGGGGCGCGGGGCGCGGGGCGCGGGGCGCGGGGCGCGGGGCGCGGGGCGCGGGGCGCGGGGCGCGGGGCGCGGGGCGCGGGGCGCGGGGCGCGGGGCGCGGGGCGCGGGGCGCGGGGCGCGGGGCGCGCGGGGCGCGGGGCGCGGGGCGCGGGGTGCGGGGCGCGGGGCGGCGGTGGCGGCGGTGGCGGTGGCGGTGGCGGCGGTGGCGGTGGAGGTAATAGTGGAGGCGGTTGGGGGGTGGGGGAACTGGCGGTAACGGTTGTGACTGTGGGAGAAGGGGTGGAATAGGGATGGTTTTCTGTTAGAGTTTTACGTCCTGGCAACATGTAAGGTCATATCAGGGCGGGTACCGAATTGTGATACTGCACACTCATGGCGATTTTATAGTGCTGCCCCACTGGGAAATCAGGCCACCGGCACCATGACCCGATATCCCACTCAGTCACATTATCCTGACAGTCCAACTAGTCCTTGCCCTATCCTATTAATGCCGAGTGCCAGGCTCGGAAGTAACTAGTATCAATTTTATAAGTAATTGATTTGACGAGACCGGGAACCAAACTCCCTATCTCCCGCTCGCGAGGCCCGCGCTCTACCGATTCGGCCACCGCGCTCGATTAGGCATAGGGATGGTCGGGATAGCGATCGTGGGGGTGGAGTGGCAGGAGTTGGGGGGGGGGGGGCGTCGTGGCTATGGGGAAAGGGAGGGGGTGGCGGTGGGGGCGTTGATGTGAGGGAGAAGTGGTGGACAGCTCGCTGGTGGTGATGGCGGCGGGAAGGATGCTCATCCGGGCGGAGAGTTTTTGTCATGTCCTGCGTAGTTGCAGACCGGAGCCCGATGCGAGGCTGGAAGGAGCTGGAGTGTGGGGCGGAACTAGACCGATGTGACGCCGGTGAACACGGTGGAGGTGCGCATGGGCTGGTGGCGTAAAGAGCTGAGGTGCGTGTGGGGGGGAGGGGTAGGGAGGGGGTGTTTGGAATAGCAGCATCTAGTGGGTTGCGGAATAACTATTGAGTGGTGAGAAACAGCTATCCACAGCGGCCTGGGAACAGCTTATGTAGTGAGTTGTGACCAGCGCGGTGTGGAGAAACTATTGGATGTCAAATAACCGATAGTGGCCTGAGGAGCAGGTCTTTGTGGAAGGTTTGCGGATCACGGAGAATGTGCATCTAGTGGGGTGGACGGAGTTTAGCTGTGAGCAGATAACGAGAGAAAGGGCTGAGAGCAAATGATTGTTCGCTAAAGGATTGAGGCCTTGCGTCCGAGCAAAATCTGAGATGACAACGTGCAGTCATGGTGACTTTATAATGCTGCCCCACAGTGAGATAGTCCCGGGTGTACTATGACGCAGCACCTCCCTAAACTAACATTACTGGGACTGACTTGCTTTAACATGGACTATGGACTGACTTGCTTTGCCAATACTTAGTTCGCAAGGTTCATAATGCCCAGCGCATATCATATTTAGCGAGCCGCGAATTGCACTGCTAGCATATAACATTGAGCAGATCGAAGCAGCTCGCAAATAGTTAGAGGGCATCTTTCCGTTGAGTACGCCCCTCCCCCGCTCCGTGTCGACCCGCCCCTCCGAGCCCGGTCCCATCCCGCTCCGTTCCGTCCTGCCCCGTCCCGTCCCACCCCGCCCCGGCACGCCCAGTTCCGCCCCACCAAGTCCCCCCGAGCCCGGTCCCGTCCCGCCCGGTCCCGCCGAGTCCCGTCCCACCTCGTCCCGCCCCGCCCCGCCCCGCGTAGACTGGCCACCACCTGCGGGCCCATGTTGTGTCTATAAAGCATTGATCGCGTCCCACGTGTATGACCGCCATTCTCCGCCGCCTGGTGCCGGGTGATATACCACCAGTTATCAACACAGAACACACGGGCGCGCCGCCCTTCCCCGCCCCATACCGCCCCGTCCACCCCGACCTGCCCCTCGCCTCCCTGCCACAACCCGCCTCCCCACCTCGCTCAGCCCCGCCCCGCCCCGCCCCGCCCAGCCCCACTCCGCCCCACCACGCTCCGCCCTTCCACGCCCCGCCCCTCCACGCCCCACCCTGCCACGACCTGCCCCGTCCCATCCAGACCCGCCCCAACCCGCCCAGCCCCTCACACCCCGCACCGCCCCGCCCCACCCTACCCCCCACCCACCCCGTTCCGCCCCTTCCCGTGCCGACTCGCGCCACCCCGCCTTGCCTTGCGCATCCCACAGTGCGGCGCGCCGCTTACTGCGGACTCGGGAGGGCCAACAACAAGCCAACATTGCGCGGGTGGAGCGGTAATTGTGGGGCGCCATCTGGCGGCCGTCCCGCAATGTGAGGGGACGCGGTGAATAACTTGGGCGGCGCTGTCAGATACACGGGGAAATGAAGATGAAATGTCTCATTGGGCAGATCACGGCGAGCGGGCGGTGCGTCCATAATAAGGTCCCGAGTACAGTGCGCATGTATATGTATGGGCGGTGTCCCATAAATCAGTGCGCGCCAGATACGCCGCGGCGCGCGTCAAATTGCCCGGTTAATTCAACAGGCCCGGTGGCCGGCAGCCCGTTTGCTATGTTAAGTTTTGTCTTCATTAGCAGCCGTTCGCGCCTATATAATGAGCGGGCGTCGCCTTATCCTGACATCTCCATACTGTGGCCGCCGTGCTGGGGGACACCCGCCACAGTCTGTCCTACCCTCACAGTCCTGCAGATCGCCCGCCAACACACCGCCCTGCCCCGCCCCGCCAACACACCGCCCCGCCCCGCCCCGCCAACACACCGCCCCGACCGAACCCCGCCGGAACCCCACCCAAACGCCAACCGAACCCCGCTGTGTCCACACCCACGCCCAGTCCGCCCCGTCCACACCCCCGCCCAGCCCTGCCTAGTCCCACCCGGACCCGGACCCGGACCCGGACCCGGACCCGGACCCGGCCCCGTCAACACACCTCCCCCCCCCCTTGTCCAGCCTCGTCAGAACCCCGCCCCGTGCACAGCCTCGCTCCGCCCCGCCCAGCTCCGCCCAGCTCCGCCCGAACCCCACCCACATCTCTCCGGTATCCCGTCCCATACATACCCCTGCCCTGGACCTATATCTTTGTGGCCTAATCATGTGCATCAATGTCCGACTATCCTGCATACTGCTCTACAAAATAGCCCTACATTTCGCCATCCTTCCCTGCATTCTACGCTACATCCCACCCTACATCACGGCCTACATCACGCCCTACACCGTGTCCTACAATAACCCTACATTTTGGCTGGGTCTGCTCCCTTGTACCTATTCTACACTTGACATTGCCTCCACCCTTCACTCGATCATATGACTCCGACAAAGAACCCCCCCCCCCCCCCACCCAAGCCACCACCTGGACCCTGGTCCCGTGCGTGGCGGCGGGTCGCCCGCCTGTGCCAGGGTCCGAGATATGTATCAGGCCGTGGCTGCGGGAGACAATAGGTCGTTACGGCGGGATCATTGTCGGAGTTAGGACCGAGTTATTTGCGCGCACCGCCCATCTACCCGGCCGCCCCAATACATATTAATGCGCGCCAAGGGCTTCGGCAGCGCTAGCCTTGACGCACCCGAACATCCGATACCCCGCGCCCCGCCCTGCCCCACCCCCACCCCGCCCGCCCCGCCCGCCGACCCCGGCCATCAGCATTAACAAGTCCGGCGGGACGCGCCCCACCTCGAGCACCTCCACCTCCACCTCCACCTCTACCTCCACCGCCACCTCCCCACGCCCCACTATCACCACCACCACCTCCACTACCAGGCTCTCTCCGCGCCACCTCCCCACGCCCCACTATCACCACAACAACCACCACCACCTCCACCACCAAGCTCTCTCTGCGCCACCTCCACGCGTTACCCCACCACCAACTCCAAGCGCCGCCTATCGTGCCACCTCCCGACACCCACACCCCCACCCGCTCCCCTCCGCGCCCCACCCACCCCCACCCCCCACCCCACTCTCGTCCCACCCCCGCCCCTCGGCTCACGTTATCCTATTAAATCACAGAGGCAGAAATATTGGACCCGCCAAAAATTAATCTTACACACAGCGGCGGTCGTGTGACGCACACTGTGTCGTGCAGGGGTAGTCGGTGGGAGGGGCGGCGGTGGGAGGGTTAGTGATTGTCGGGTGTTGTTGTGACAGTGTTGGTGTGTGGTGGTGGTAGTTTGGTGGATGTGTGGGGTGGGAGAGTTGGTTGGAGCGGTGGTGGGAGTCGTGGTGGTAGGAGTGGAGGTTAGGTGGTGGGAATGGTCGTGGTCGGTGTGGTGGTTAGGTAGTGTTGGGAGTGGTAGTTGAACGGTGCGAGAGGTGGTGAGAGTGATGCTGGTAGTGGGGTAGTGGTGGCTCCTGTGAGTGGTTGGGTGGTGGTGGAAGTGGTGCGAAATGCGGTGCTTAGGTGGGGTTGGTTGGGTTATTCAGGCAGTACCGATGCTGAGCCTAACGGTAGGACGGCCTTGTAAAATGTAAGGATGTGACCGAGAGATGACAATATGAGCGTTGTGAGAGGGCGGATGGGAGGGTGGCGAGTGCCAGATGTGCGGTGATGCTATGGTGAACCATCGCCCACCCCCCCCCCTCCCCCCAGGCCGAGGGGATGGATCAGGGATGGCTAGACAGAATAGTGATGGCACGAGAGGTAAGGTGTGTGAGGTGTGTGATTTGTTTGTTTGTTGTTGTTTTGTGTCCTAACAACATCTACGGTCATGTGACTTGTGACAGTGCACACTCATGGCGACTTTATAGTGCTGCCTCACTGGGAGACCAGGCCACCAGCACCATGACCTGGTATCCCACTCAGTCACATTATCCTGACACTGAACCACACAGTTCTTGCCCTATCCTAACAATGCCTGGCCTGGCCTGGCGAGGAAGCGACAAGTATGCATTTTTAAGTCATTGGTTTGACTCGACCAGGGTTCGAACGCACAAACCCTTGGGTTAGGATCCCCCCGATCTCCTAAAACTCATTCGACCATTCCGTCTGGTCTGAGGTGTGTGAGGTGTGTGAGGTGTGTGAGGTATATGAGGTGTGTGAGGTGTGTGAAGTGTGTGAGGTGGGTGAGGTGTGTGAGGTGTGAGAGGCATGTGAGATGTGTGAGGGGTGTGAGGTGTGTGGGGTGTGTGAGGTGGTGAGGTGTGTGAGGTGTGTGAGGTGTGTGAGGTGTGTGAGGTGTGTGAAGTTTGTGAGGTGTGTGAGGTGTGTGAGGTGTGTGAGGTGTATGAGGTGTGTGAGGAGTGTGAGGTGTGTGAGTTGGGAGAGTTGGTAGAGGTGTGTGAACCGTGCCAGGTGTGTCAGGTGTGTCAGGTGTGTGAGTTGTTAGAGGAGTGTGAGGTGTATGAGGTGTGTGAGGAGTGTGAGGTGTGTGAGGTGGGTGAGGTGTGTGAGGTGTGTGAAGTTTGTGACATGTGTGAGATGTGTGAGGTGTATGAGGTGTGTGAGGAGTGTGAGGTGTGTGAGGTGTATGAGGTGTGTGAGGAGTGTGAGGTGTGTGAGCTGTGTGAGGTGTGTGAGGTGTGTGAAGTTTGTGAGGTGTGTGAGGTGTGTGAGGTGTATGAGGTGTGTGAGGAGTGTGAGGTGTGTGAGGTGTGTGAGGTGTGTGAGATGTGTGAGGTGTGTGAGGTGTGTGAGGTGTGTGAGGTATGTGAGTTGTGTGAGGTGTGTGCAGTGGGTGAGGTGTGTGCTGTGTGAGGAGTGTGAGATGTATGAGGTGTGTGAGGTGTTTGAGGTGTGTCTGATGTGTGAGGTGTGGGAAATGTGTGAGGTGTGTGAGGTGTGTGAGGTGTGTGAGGTGTGTGAGGTGTGTGAGGTGTCTGGGGTGTGTGAGGTGGTGAGGTGTGTGAGGTGTGTGAGGTGGGTGAGTTGGTAGAGGTGTGTGAAGTTTGTGAGGTGTGTGAGGTGTGTGAGGTGTATGAGGTGTGTGAGGAGTGTGAGGTGTGTGAGGTGGGTGAGTTGGTAGAGGTGTGTGAGGAGTGTGAGATGTGTGAGGTGTGTGAGGTGTGTGAGTTGTTAGAGGTGTGAGATGTGTGAGGTGTGTGAGGTGTATGGGGTGTGTGAGGTGGTGAGGTGTGTGAGGTGTGTGAGGTGGGTGAGTTGGTAGAGGTGTGTGAAGTTTGTGAGGTGTGTGAGGTGTGTGAGGTGTATGAGGTGTGTGAGGAGTGTGAGGTGTGTGAGGTGGGTGAGTTGGTAGAGGTGTGTGAGGAGTGTGAGATGTGTGAGGTGTGTGAGGTGTGTGAGTTGTTAGAGGAGTGTGAGGTGTGTGAGGTGTGTGAGGAGTGTGAGGTGTGTGAGGTGTGTGAGTTGTGTGAGGTGCGTGGAGTGGATGAGTGCCTGAATGGTGCTGTCGTTGAAAGACCCGGCGTGCTGCGTGTCCTTGCGCAGGCCCGGGATGTGCCGGTGTGGCGGTGATTCATGATTTGGGAGCAGGGCCACTAGCAGGGCAGTGCGAGGCGGCGGGGTGAGGGGTGAGAACTCCACGGCAGGTCCCGCTGAGCTGGACATTTATGGTCATATCAGGACAGTGTGCACTCATGGCGACTTTATAGTGCTGCCCCACGGGGAAATCAGGTAGTTGCCACCATGACCCGATATTCCACTCGTTCACTGAGCTAACCAGTCCTTGCCCTATCCTATTATTAGTATTAAGACTGAGCACCAGGCTAGGAAGTGACAAGTATAAATTTTCGTTTGACTCGACTTGGAACCAAACTCCCGATCTCCCACACGTGAGGCCTGGGGTTCGGATCGTTGTCTGTGGTGGTTCACTGACCCCGTGTTTACTTAGAGGACGGGTGATGGAACTGAGGCAGCAGAACTCCCGAATTATTTAATTACACACAAACTCCTGATTTAATTAATGTCATTAACTAATCTTTTCTATGAAATTGATCTTCTCTCTTTTGTCTTGCAAGATTAATTACCCAAAGATATCATTACCATCAGGCTTATCTGGATTTCTATTTTTCTCTCTTCTTCCCCCTCCTCCATTTTACATTCATTGTTTATGACCCACTTGCATCTTCACATTCACAACCATACGCTATCTAAGAACAAAAATTGACGATCTCCTAATCTACTAATCAGCATTGAATGAAATATTGTGGTTTCTAGCCAAATTCCAATGTAGATAATGCGTGCTACCAATTACACGTCAACTAAGAAAATGGCATATAGAAGAGCATCTATGGGTGGCGCATTGTGGTTTTGTTTGTGGGGGGGCGAGGCGGGGCGTGGTAGGGCGGGGCGGGGCGACAGTTGGGTAGCAATGCGGAGAGAGCTGCATTGGATGAGGTAATAGTGTTTGCACGATGGTCATGAGCGTACCATTGGGTTGGGGGAGGTGGAAGGGTTCTTCGAACACTGTCTGTCCTCCTATTGTAGTGGATGTAATATGTTAAGAAAACACCTTCTAAATTGTGTCAACAAGACGCTGAATGTCTCCTATGTATTCGAAGGCATTCAAAACACCTTCCAGATTGTGTTAACTAGAAAATTAATATGTTCTTCCTGCAGCTTGATTTGAAGTTCTATTAAGGTTTTATTACATGAGGGTTCATAGAGTTCGATGTGTATTCGAAAGGACCGCATCAAAGTTGCATGGTTCGATAAAGGTTTCAACCTTTCAAAAGCAAGACGCATATTTAGATGTGAACCTACAAACTTAGACACTAGTGCACTTATTAAAGATGTGTAGCTACACAGAAGGGTGTATTAAGTCAATTCAATAGAACATGTTGCTGCTGAAGCTTATGGTGTCAGAGTTTTAACAAGCATGCCACAGATTAAGTTGGCATGTTTACACCTTAAATATCTGCCAAGTTAGATTGTCAGATCTCGGTTACTTCACACTAAAGTAACACAGGTTAGTGTCAGAGTGATACTGTTATTGCTGATAGTAAATGGTACACAGATGTGTAAGTCTGAGTGTCAGAATGATACTAATTATGCCAAACTGTTATTGATGATAGTAAATGGTACATCGATAGTAGAATGAATGTGTAAGTCTGAGTGTCTGAGCAATACTAATTATGGCAACCTGTTATTGCTGATAGTAAATGGTACACCGATAGTAGAATGAATGTGTAAGTCTGAGTGTCCGAACAATACTAATTATGGCAACCTGTTATTGCTGATAGTAAATGGTACACAGATAGTAGAATGAATGTGTATGTCTGAGTGTCAGATTGATACTAATTATGGCAACCTATTATTGCTGATGGTAAATGGTAAACAGATAGTAGAATGAATGTGTAAGTCTGAGTATCAGAGTGATACTAATTTTACCAAGCTGGTATTGCTGATAGGAGTTGGTACATAGATAATACTAATTAGTTGAATATATATGTATATCTGAGCATAAAAATTATAGCAATTATAAATTATAATAAATAGATATAAAGATATTAATTATAGTTGCTGGTTCCAGTTGTGTACTTCGCTTACTAGAGCATTCATGTGGGCTAGGGTTATACATTTTACCAGTGATCTTTATCTGTTATGACATCAGTTCCTACTGTAACTTAGTAAAGGGCAGGAAATGGAAGCTTGATATCAGTTTGATCGGACTAATAGAACATTGTAATGACTATCAGAATACTACTGACTAGAATAAACAAAAACTTAACAAATTTAAAATGGTGTGAAACTAACAGCATCGCAAATGTGGGTGGGCGGCCTGAAATACATGAACTAGTTATAGTCTGATCCCCATGGTAGCCATGGGCTGCGAACGCAGTCTTGGGGGTATTGATGGCATTAAATATGTGGGTCAATGCAATGATGCTAATGAGTGTAACGCTGGGTGGGGGGTGGGGGTTGAGAACAGCGTGGAGCCGTGATCGGGCGACACAAATCTGGTTGTAATGAGTGCGCTACTCAGTGTGTGACGTGAGGCAGGAAGGTTGGTTGGTTCAGTCTAGAAGTTTTGTCTTGGCAACATCTAAGGTCATTTCAGGACGGGTACCGACGTGTGACAGTGCACACTCATGGCAACTTTATAGTGCTGCTCCACTGGGAAATTAGTCTGCTGGCACCATGACCCAATATCCCACCCAATCACATTGTCCTGCCACCGAACTAACCAGTCTTTGCCCTATCCTATTAATGTCAAGTGTCATGCTAGGAAGCAACAAGTACCAACTTTATAAGTCGTGACTCGACCGGGAACCGAACTCCTGATCTCCCGCACGCGAGGCCCACGCTCTACCGGTTCTGCCCGGTGGTGAGGCAGGAAGGGGGGCGCAACTAGGATGGGGGGATGTACTCGTGATTCGTGTGCGAGGTGGATGCATGCTGTCACGACGACTGGTGTAGCAGTAAGGGCTTGGTGGCTGTGACCGAGGTTGCAATGATGACAGCAGTGGTTGTTGGATGGCAGCGGTGTGCGATAGTGAATGAGGGCTGAGTGCAGGGCGTGTTGGTCGTCTGCTTTAAGGACATGGCAACGGTGAACTTGAAGACAGCGGAGTTATGTTGATGTTGTAGTGGTGCTTTGGTTGAATGTAGTTTCAGTGGTGTATGTGTGTATATGTGGCTGCGTTGAGGGATGCATGTATGGGTTTGTTGTTGTAATGGTGGTCTGTTTGTGGCTGTGTTGAGGGAGGCATGTGTATGGGGTTGTTGTTGTAATGGTGGTATGTTTGTGTCTGTGTGTGCAAAGTTGGTCTGTTTCTGGTAGTGTTGAAGGAGGCATGTGCATGGGGTTGTTGTTGTTGTTGTAATGGTGGTCTGTTTGTGGTTGTGTGTGCAATGGTGGTCTGTTTTTGGCTGTGTTGAGGGAGGCATGTGTATGGGTTTGTTGTTGTAATGGTGGTCTGTTTGTTTCTGAGGCACATGTAGGGGTGGAGGGTGCTACGGTGGTGTGTTTGTAGATGTAAGTGGAAGTATGTATCGGAGGATTGATATCATGGTGCTCTGCTTGTGAGTGTGTGGAGTGAGGTGTGTGGAGGGTTGTCGTAACGGCCCGTACTTGTGGCTGTGTTGGGGAGGGGTGTGGGTGTGTGATGGCGCGGTACTAGAAGTTGTACTTGGTGCGTGTGTGTGATGGCGTGGTTCTTGTGGTTGTGTTGAGGGAGGTGTGTGTGGTGTAACGGCTTGTACTTGTGGCTGTTTTGGGGTGGGGCGGTGTGTCGGGGGTGCGGTGGGGCGGTGCTGGTGCCCGGGCTGAGGCAGGCCCTGATGATGGCGGCCGGCTGCAGCGTGCCGGGCACAGACCTGCGTGTTACACTCGTGGCGAGACTATAGTGAACCAGGTGACAGGAGGCTCGCTGCCGCTGATGGGGTCGAAAGTCGGATAAGAGCACACTGCCACCAGCAGGAGGTTCGGGGCGGGTGGTGTGCGGGAGACGTTGTGGCAGGGAGGGGGGCGGTGTGCGGGGGTGGGGCGGTGCGGGGGATCCGTGAGGGGTGGAGGCGCGAGGTAGGAAGGGGAGCAAGGAGGTGGGAAGGAAAGGAAGACAGGGGAGGGGGGGGGGAACGGAGCGAGGCAGTGTTGGAAGGGGAAGGAGGGAGTAGGGAAGGAAAGAAAGAAGGGAGGAAAGGGGTGTTAGGGCCGGAGTGGAGAGAGGAGGAGGGGGGGGGGGGGGAAGACAGGGAGGGGTGTGAAGGAAGAGGGAGTTGGACATGAGTTTGGGAGTGGGGTCACGTGAGGGAAAGGGGAGATAGGGCCGGGATAGGAGGGATAGGTGGAAGGGTGCACAAGGCAAAGTGGGAGGAGGGGAGGAAGGAAAGGGGAAGAAGGGTAGAGAAGGAGGAAAAGGAATGACAGGAAAGGAGTGGCGCCGAGGGGATGAGGGAGGGCAGTAGAGGATAGTGGGGGATGGAGGCGATGGAGGGGAGGGAAGGGGAGGCAAATAGAGGAGAGGGCTGGGGGATGGAGACCAGGCAGGCGGAGGCGCGGAGCGGGAGGGCCAGGAGGGAGGGGCGTCATCAGCCGGCTTCCTGAGCAGCTCGCCCGGCCGTGCTGAGCACATAATGATGGCCTCTAGCGAACCCGGCACGACGTTCACAGAAAAAAAACCACCAGCCCCGCCGAGCACGGAGCGAAAGCGCGTGCAAATAAAGCCGGGCGCACAAAGAGAAGCCGAGGGCGGCGTTTTACGGGGCGCGGGCCGTGCAGGACGGGCGGGCTGGGTGGGCCTCCGCCAATTAGACCGCCGCGAAGGTCTTTAGGTGCGCCGTGTCCGGCCGGTCAGACCGGACCGCCGGGCCCCGTGTTGATTAGGCTCTTACAGGCTAATGCCTTCCGCTCAAGTAACAGCATTGCCATGACTACCCGGGCCCGTTACACCATTCCGCTGCTGCGTATTAGACCCCCCACCTCTTCCCCGCTCCCCCATCTCCATATGACCCCATCCCTCACCCCGCCCCACCCCGCCCCGTCGTGCTCCGCCCCACTCTAGTCCTTCCCGCCGCGTCTCAGCCCGTCCATCCCCGCCCCACCACACCCTGCCCCCCGCCGCCTTCCCCAGCTTCGCCCCATCATGCCCCGTCCTACCCCGTCTCGTCCCGCCCCGCCCCACCCAGTCTCATCCAGTCCCGGCCCTCCCACCCCGCCCCGTCCCACCCTGTTCCGATACACCCGTCACATCCTGCCCCATCCAGCGCCTTCCCACCCCACCGCGACCCCCCCCCAGTCCCGCCCCGCCCCCCCGCCCCGCCCCGACCTCCCCCCCCCCCACCCCCGGCCCGATCCCCTGCCCCGTCTTGCCCTTCCTGTTCAGCATGCCTAGCCATGTCACCTTCCTTCACCACTGTTCCTACCGGACGCGTGCATGGCACCATTTGAGCGCCGCCCGCCGCCCGCCGCCCGCCGCCCGCCGCCCGCCGCCCGCCGCCCGCCGCCCGCCGCCCGCCGCCCGCCGCCCGCCGCCCGCCGCCCGCCGCCCGCCGCCCGCCGCCCGCCGCCCGCCGCCCGCCGCCCGCCGCCCGCCGCCCCGCCGCCCGCCGCCCTCTGCTAGCCTCGTTCTGGCCCTGGCTGACTCCACAATCACGCCGCGTGCAGAACCTGTACGCTGCACTCCCGGCCGCTAAATGTCACCTGGTCACTGGGGCCGGCGTCGCCTCAAGTCGCAGCTGGAACCAGCGGCACACTGCCGTACACGTGAGTGCAGTTGCGCACCGAGCCCACGTAGGAACCGGTGCTATATTTATATGTATACATATATAAACATTTATATATATTTATTATTTTTATGTATCCGTAAATGCGAAAGGTCTGCTCCCTTAGGAACTAATGTACAACAGCGCAAATATATGTGTATATGTGTACATAGATCTATGGGTAAATGGGTAAATATTTAAAGGTGCATATGTGCATATGAATTTACGTTTAAATGTACATATGTGTAGATGTGTGTAGAGGTAAACATAAATATGCATGCATGTGTCTATATTGTATGTATATATGTATGTGTATATGAATATATGCATATATGTCTATATTTATATAACATATGTGCATTATATGTATATTTGTATTAATTTTTCTATTAGCAAATAAATGCATATATAAGTATTTATATACCTGTTCTGTGATTATGCAATCAGGAATTGCGGGAAGTTTTAATTCTCCTTGTTTTCTATCAAGTTCTGTATATTGTGTATTATGGAATCATTTATTATGTAATATGTGGGGGACAAGGTGCCCAGGTTATCCAAAATGATCATTTACCAGGTTGGATAGGTATTATATTGACCTGAAGGGCTTAACTCCTCCTGTATTAGGCAAAACAGGGTTTAGGAAAAGACTTAGCTTTCAAATTGTATGCACATTAAAATATTTGTTTAAATATGGTGAATATCCACTTTTTTTAATTTGTTGCTGTTCCTCTGTTATCTCCAGTCAACCATATACGATGACAGAGACAGCCCAGGTAAAAATGTATAATTTAAGACCTAAATGCACTGGGATTGGTCCCACTGCTTCACTGGTCACAGATGGTCCAGTGTATTATTAACAACCCCACCCCAACAACATAATTCATAAACTCACATAATTAGCTACATTAGAGTTACACTAGAATTTTCCTAATAAACGAACATTTATATACTGCTTGCCTAACTGCAACTGAACATTCAAACTTATTACAAATTTACCAACTGAATACAGAAGATAACTTCTGCTTACATTCTAAATACTATGTAGATGCTCGCATTGATCTGACTAATATTGATCTGGTTATATGACACTACTGTACCATATTGTTATCAAACTTTTGGGTTTCAGAATTTCATTGTGTTACATGGTGCAAATTGTCTATTCAACAGGTATTGTACACCTTATTCTATATACCTTTTGTGTAAATAATCCTGAATTGAAAAATGGCTGGAAGACCAGTGCTTCGGCACTGACAAAAGACTTATTCAGCAGAATAAACATATTTACCCCCCCCAAAAAAAAAAATAAATATCAGGCTGGCCAGTCCAATGTAACTTTTATCGGCTTCTGAAGGTCACCGGATATTGCAGAGGATATTACACTGAGAATGTGGTATCAGGCATTCATTACATCAGGTATTCATGACATCAGTCTATAATATAACACCACAGGGGCCACATATCTGTCTGTGTGGATTGTACATGTGGAACTATAAAGACCCCGGCCTCAGGTATCCAGTCGTGTATATCAACGAGGGAGGACGAAGCAACAACTTGATATTCCACACTGGAGCCTCGAAAACCCACATCACCGACGATTCACCTACCATCGCCATACATTTGACAAATTAAAACGACCCACCAAGGTCACACTCACAGAGCGCGGTCATATCAAGATGAGTGTTGTTGTTTAGCGGATATTGTCCATAATTTGTTTGTTTCATTACAAAGTCGATGTCACGTGGGTTGGCTTTGGAATCTTCTCAATTTGGTGAGACTTGCCGACTTTGTGTAACCGTGAATAACCTTTGCTGCCATTTGACTCACCTGGAGTGGTTAATTATTAGTGGTGCGCGGCCGCAGAGTGGCACCGGCGGGCGGGATGGCCGCCCTCTATCTGCTCATCAGCGCAATTAGCGCAGACGGAGGGGATCAGACAACAAATTACGCACTCCGTGAGCTGATTGCAATCAGGCCTGATGCCTGTTTGCTGGGTGTCACCTACACGCGGGTCCACCGGGCTGCACGCAGCACGGGCCGTCAGCAGAACAGCGTCACCCGCGCCGCGCCCCGCCACGGCCCCCCGCCCCCCACCACGCGCCTCACGCCACCCGCCTCCCGCCCTCCGCCCTCCGCCCACCGTCCACCGCCCTCCACCCTCCGCCACCCGCCCTCCGCCACCGTCCTCCGCCACCCGCCCTCCCCTCTCAGCCACCCGCCCTCCGCTCTCAGCCACCCGCCACCCGCCACCCGCAAGCCGCCACCCGCCATCCGCCACCGACTTGCGACAGTGCTCGCTTAAGGATACTTTATAGTGCTGCCTCACTGGGAGACCAGGCCACTAACACCATGACCCAATATCCCAGTCACATTATCCTGACACTGAGTTAACCAGTCCTTGTCCTATCCCAGCAATGCCGAGTGCCATGTTAGGTAGTGGCAAATATCAATTATCAACGCCCACCACCCGCCCCCCCGCTACCCGCCACCCGCCACTCGCCTCCTGCCATCCGCCACCCACCACCCACCACCCGCTACCAGCCACGGATCATGTAATCATGGGACGACAGGTCATCACACCACAGTGTAACCTCAGCCCATAATGCCACAAAACTACCATATACTAGAATTATACAGAGCGAGCTACTATACTATAGGGCCACATCCACAATGCCATAGGTTACCTGAGGAGAAGCTCAGGTAATTATGTCATAAGGACACATCGGGTAATTATAGTATAGGGACACCTCGTGTAACTATATTATGTAATTTATAGGGGCACCTCGGGTAACTGTATATTAGAGCCACCTTGGGTAATTATATCATAGGGGCACCTTTGGTAATTATATCATTTGGACACATTGGACTGTTAATAATAATAATAATATCAGAAGGACACACCAGACTATACTGCCACATCCCTCTAGATTTAGTAATATAGAACCAATTCAGGTCATAATGACATATAACCACTTCAGACTACAATTCTACAGAGCCACCTCAGGTTACATCCCTTTACCTCCACATCCACATTGCCATTGCACCACCTCACCACAACCACACTGCCTCCAGCCCGGTCAAGCTGCTACCTGGCCGGACTGTCCTACTTTACTCTGGTGTCTGAGGCTCAGCTGTGTGTCTCCTCGAACTGCCTTGTAAGTTATAGACGTCTGGTCCCCCATTGTGGGGTATAATGGACCGGTTTGTGAGGTGGAGCATCCCGATGTCATGTAGCAGGTACTGTGTCACGCCTCACACTACATTATGCATACCTCAGCGCTCAAGGTCGTCGCATTATGCCCAATGCCGTGACCATGCGCATTTGGACCCCACGTGACGCAGAGCGCGCCCCGACTGTTTTCAAACACCGTGTTTCTTGTGTTTCAGTCACCAATCACGAGATCATAGTAGCCTCTCAATATTATCATTCATCCACAACAGACACCCATTATACAACAACTTGTTTCACTGATGGAACCCCTGTATTTGAAGATGAGTGCAGCAGACGACATTTAGACGTCGACTGCCCCTGGCCAGCCTCCGCTGGTAACCCGACCGGCTTGTGCCCGGCCTGTCCTTCCGGCGGCCGTAGTCTGGTGCCGCACCGGGTGTTGATCCCTCCGGGGAGGCCGACCCCCTGGAGATTCGAGGGGGGCATTTTGCTAACACATCACCGCATCACTGCAGTACGGTATATATATCGTGCCACGTTGCACAAGCAGTATGACGTCATAGTATTCACTTAGGGGAAAACCTTCTATTGACATTCTGCTGGTGTTGTTTATGCAATGTCTACACATATACATTTACATACACACATAAGTCATATGACACAAAGGGATTGTGTGCACAGCATTGCTTTGGTGAGGTTTAAATGGTTCCCGCGTCGAGGTTTATCACCTGTCCATTGGAGTCGCAGCCACTGCGATGTACCTGGTGAGGCCGACTCCACACGATCGATACGCTGGTGTTCAAATTGGACGAGCGGGCACACCTCAGTGGGTGGGCGGTTTTGGGCGGGTCTGGGCGGGGCTGGGCGGGGCTGGGCGAGGGTGGGCTTTGATGGGCGGGGCTGGCCGGGGCTGCGCTAGGTGGGGTTGGGCACGGCTGGGCGGGGTGGGCGGTGCTGAGAGGGGAGGGGCGGGGCTGCGCTGGGCGTGGGCTGGGGACGGTTGGGCGGGGCTAGACGGTGCTGAGAGGGGCCGGGTAGGGTTGGGAGGGTTGGGTGGGGCTAGGTGGGGCTGAGTGAGGTTGTGTGGGCTTGACGGGCTGGGGGGTGGGATGGGCGGGGCAGGTGGGGCTGGGAGTGGCTGGGCAGGACTGGGCGGGGGTGGATGGGCTGGGCCAGGCTAGGGGGGGGGGGGGGGTGGCTAGGCCAGCTGGGCAGGGCTGGGTGGTCCTGTACACTGGGTGTGGTTTGGTGGGGCTGGGCGGGGCTGGGCAAGGCTGGGCGGGGGTGGATGGGCTGGGCCAGGCTAGGTGGGGCTAGGCCAGCTGGGCAGGGCTGGGCGGTCCTGTAATGGGTGTGGTTTGGTGGGGCTGGGCGGGGCTGGCCGGGGCTGGATGTGGCTGGGCGTGGCTGGGCAGGGCTGGCCGGGGGTGGATGGGCTGGGCCAGGCTAGGTGGGGGCTAGCCCAGCTGGGCAGGGCTGGACGGTCCTGTACTGGCTGTGGTTTGGTGGGGCTGGGTGGGGCGGGACTGGGCAGGGCTGGCCGGGGCTGGGCAGGGCTGGGATGGGGTAAGACGACGCGAGACCAGGGTAAACGGGGAAAGAAAAGAGGTGGAACGAAGAGAGAGGAAACGGGGCGAAGCGGGGTGAGGTGGGGCGAGATGGGGCGGGACGGGGAAGGACGGTGCGAGACGGGGCGAGGTGGGGCGAGACGGGGCGAGGTAGCCAGGTAGGGCCACACGCAACTAGAACGACACTGAAGTAAGTGGGGCAGAGAGTGAGATTGGGTGAGTGGGTAGTTGAGTGAGTGTGTGAGTGAGTGGGGGGGGGGGGGGTCAGGAGCCAAGACAGAATGTACCTGTCACACCCTCTTATACCTCTTATAAGCGTAATGGTGCGTTCTACAAGCACACACCTCACACACAAATAACCCAAAGCAACACTATCTGAACTGATGTCACCCCATTGTTATTACAGCGGGTGTCACGCCTTAAACAGTTGTAATGTGATGTAAACTGGAAACTGCGGTAAATACTTTGCAATATGCCCAACAAAGGCGCATACATATTGCACATGTATGCATCTACTAGTCTTTATTCAGTATAACCTAGTGCGCAAATATAAATTATGTGTGAGGTACTTCCTATTACTCACTGTATATAACATTACCAATGGCATCAACTACCAAAGTACCAATGCATTTCTTTATTATTCCACTGCCTTGCATGGTCCATGTAAGAGCCAACAAATCTAAACATGATATAAATTGACAATAGTTTTCCTTGCAAATAAATGCAATTGTCTTTCTTCATTAAACATCCATTTTCAAAAGCTAAGCAAATATCTAGATTTGATTCTACATATCTAACTTAGATAATTAAAGATGCGTTGCCACATAGAAGCGAATACTGAGGCAATTTAATAGAACATCTTACTACAGAAGCCTATGGTGTCAGAGATTGTGTGTGCTTGCCAAAATTGATTTTGCATGTTTACATTTCAAATAAAACTTAGCCATTTAAAATAAAGTTACTTCAAACTAAAGTAATGTAGATTATAATGATCAGCCTAATATATTTATCTCAGAAAATGACAGAAAGTTAAAATCAGCGGACTATGCAACTTTGAACATCATATGTATTCCCAACAACTTGGAGAGGGAGAAAACTCGGCGTTGCTTAAGGCGTTGTCACATTACGACGTATCTCACAAGCATGCGGCCAATCCATAAAATCACTTTTCTACGTCGAGAAGTGTCAACCATTTTGGCGCAGGGGGCGAAATTGGACCTATGCATACCATATACATAGCATATGACCAACATATGGCTAACGTGCTTCCAGGCAACAAATGCTCGAATTACGCTCACGGTACATTTGTAGAATGCCGGTGAACATTATATATGTTATTCGATCACCAGAACTACACCTCATACGTTACATACATCAAGACATGCTGGAGAAACGCTAAACATATGTTGGACATACGTTACCATATGTTGTCAGTATGCAGACTGGACATTCCCACTGCCTTTAATGTAGGTCAACCTAGGGCAATGTAGTGAACAACATTTGTCTAACATACGTCTAACATACATCGACGCATGCCTAACGTATCCATAACATACAGCCGTTGTAAAATCCACACATTGTCAAACGTTGTTGTACTTTGAAAGTTTTGTGCATGCACAAAACTTTGCCAACCCCGTGATGCACGACAACATTTCTCAATGAACGTCGACGTACATTGACATATACCAACGAGCGCCGAATGCACGCCTAATGCACAATGACGTATCCCGATGTAGCTGGCAAAAATCACATACATCGGTGTACGTTGGCGCGATGCATCATAATGTGACAGCCCCTTTAGTTAGTGATGTTGGTCCCCGGTCTACATTGCACACACCGCTGCTATCACAATTCCAGCGGTATCCACACGTGCCATCCACACCACCCGCCACCCCCAACCAGCGCGCTATCAGTCGGTCTGTTACAGCTACCGCGTCTGAGCCCAAATCACTAACTAATCAACGAGCCCAAGTCACCAACGACGGGAATCGCGAAGGTGTGGCAGGTACATTATTTTTTTTACCACAGAGATATAAAAGAATTTCTTGTCCGATTAGAAAGTTCAAATGGCACCATGATACTTAATGTGAGTAATGCGTGGACATTGTCGTGTTATTTTGAATAGTGTTGGATTGGGGAATGTTGGCTGTCCTCTATTCGGGGTGTCGTGGTAGGGGTGTCATGTAACAATGAGCGGTGTGGGAGGGTATCCGGCGTCTGTGTGTGTGGGGGGGGGGGCGTAGGGAGGGAAGAGGAAGGGAGATAGATAGGGGGAGTGAAGGGGTGTAGGGAGGAGGAGAGAGGAGGAGAGGGAGAGGAGCGAGAAGGGGGGAGGAAAGAGGGAGCGCGGACGGGGGAGAGGGGAGAGGGAGGGGGAGGGGAGAGAGGGAGGGGGGAGGGGAAGGGAGACATGAGAAGGGGGATGGGAGGGGGGGGGGAAGAGGGGAAAGGGAGTGGAACGGGAGGAGTGGTCGAGGAGGGGTGGGGAGGGCTGCGGAGGGGAGCGGAAGGGGGATAGGGAAGAGGACGGAGAGGTGAAAGGGGAGGGGAACGGAAGAAATGTATAGGATAGGGAGAGAGAGTAAGACGGCAAGGGGGAGGGGAGTGGGGGAGGGGAGGAGTGGGGTTGAAGTGGGAGGTGAGTGTAGAGGGAGGCGGGTTGGTGGGGGAGTGAAAGGTAGCGGGGGTGGGGAGAGGACGGGTAGCTGGAGGGTGGCCGTTGAGGGGAGGGGAGGAGACGGGGGTAAGGAGCGAAGCAGCGTGCACCGAGTCACACCTCGGGCCTACCTGAGTGGTATTCAGCGGCCGGGCGGCCCCGCCCGAGGCCGTCAGCAGCCCGCCATTGTCGGACTGTCTTTGTTGTGACACACATCCCTTCGTCCTATATACCTGTCCTCCTGCGCCTACCTAAGCTCGGTGCGTCTTCTGATGTGGCATGTTATCTGTCGGCCCACTCTGCCTGCCTGCCATACAACCCCCTTCTCCCAGTACAGCAGCCAGAGCTCGCCACCCAGTGCACTAGGTGTTACACTCACCACACACTCACCACACAGCCCTACACTCGCCATACAAACCCCCATTACCCAGTACAGGAGCCAGAGCTCACCAGCCAGTGTACTAGGTGTTACACTCACCACACACTCACCATACAGACCTACACTCGCCATACAGCCCCCTTTACCCAGTACAGGAGCCAGAGCTCTCCACCCAGTGTACTACTACTAGGTGTTACACTCACCACACAATTTACCCAGTACAGGAGCCAGAGCTCGCCACCCAGTGTACTAGGCGTTACACTCACCACACACTCACCATACAGCCCTACAGTCGCCATACAGCCCCCTTTACCCAGTACAGGAGCCAGAGCTCACCACCCAGTGTACTAGGCGTTACACTCACCACACACTTTATCCAGTACAGGAGCCAGAGCTCGCCACCCAGTGTACTAGGTGTTACACTCACCACACACTCACCACACAGCCCTACACTTGCCATACAATATAGAACATAGTATAGAAGCCAGAGCTCGCCACCCAGTGTACAAGGCCTTACACTCACCGCACAGACTTACAACTTACCACGCACTCACAACACAGCCCTACACTCACCATGCAGCCCTACACACTCACCACACAGCCCTCCACTCACCGTACAACCCCCTTAACCCAATACAGGAGCCAGAGCTCGCCACCCAGTGTACTAGGCGTTACACTCACCACACAATCTTAGAACTCACCACAGAGTCTTATAAATACCACACACTCACCACACAGTCGCCTCACAGTCACCACAGTCTTAACAACTCACAATGCAGCCCAACACACTCACAATACGGCCCTACACACTCACCACACATCCCTACAGTCACCAGACAATCCCAGACCCCCCCCCCCCCACCCCGGTGCATGGTGTGTAACGCAGAGAGTGGGTTAGGTCCACAACAGGCATTATACTTTAAGCTCACTTTGATTCCATAAGGACATGGTTCCTGCTAACCAAAGTTGCCATGCTTCTTGCCTTACATTTGTTTGTGAATGGAGTTGGAATTAAATAATGGAACTAACAAATTAGATAACACACCACTTCCTGCACAGTGCTGCAGTGTTCTCCCCCCCCCCCCCCTCCCCCCATTCTAGCATGGTCACGAGACTCACCAGGGGGTGGGCATGCAACAACTTTGATATACCGGAAGTAACGTGTTTAGGGCATCGAACCTATACCCTTCCGCATGGGAAGCCAACACCAAAACCCACACGTCCATCCAGTACGGCTTACCATCCTACTGTCATATTTCGTAGCCAAATGTTGGAAAGAATGTAAGTTTGAAATGAGATGTTTTAACAAAAAGGATGGTGTGGAACAAGGAGACATTGCTATTGAAAATTACAGCGACAAATGTATACTAAAATAGGAACACATTCCACAAAGGTATCATGTAATCACTATTTTATGTATCTTTGAAATCGGTTGTCCTATATATGCATGTAAAATGCTTACATATATGTATGCATACAGAAAAATATCTGATTATATGTTTTCTTTTTAAATTAAATCTTTTTTTAAATTAAAACAATTTAAAATTTAAAAATTTAAAAAAATTAAACTGCCGATTTGTTGTAACAAGTATGCACTTTAATTTGATGTAGCATTGGATGTTCGGCTGGAAGATCAACCCTTGGGGAGGTAGTACAATTACCTCACTGGTAGCGTACTAGTTTGATTTGAGTTTTATTTAACCACAAACATGTAGTACGTAGTTAAATACAGCTGAAATAAAATAAAGCTATTGCACACGAAAACATGTCACTGCAGATACATATGCGATATTAACGTATGGAATTGTTTGATTTAGAGTCGACTGAAACGTTTTAAATATTACATCGAACTGACCTGGCTTATGCTGTAGAGAAGTCTTTCTGAATTCCGTGTATTCAAACCTTTCCCACTGGAGCGACGCCTGTACTTAGTTAGAGGTGCCCATTGACTCCCACCCCACCCCCACTCACCCCCACCCCTTCCCACTCATCTGGCCAACCCAGAGTCCCAACCTTGGACACACATACACACACACTCACACACACTCACATCCGGCAAGGCACCGGATGTCCGACCTCTTCGCGGTCTTTTCGCCCGGCCTTCCCCCCCCCCCCCTTTTCTAATGGCAGCCAGCCGACATTTGTCCCAGAAACAATGGCGTCGTCCTGTGCTCCCGAGGTGCTTTGCGCCGACGGCGGGCCAGGTTTGATTGACAGCAAGCTCTGGGCTGCGCGCGCAGAGAGGGGCGTGTTCGGCCCGGTTATCATTAGGTCTAATGGACGCCGGGTAAACACGTGAACGTGTCACAGCCACTGAGGCACATAACGACACGTGTTGGTGTATGTGGCGCCACCTTGCGGCGCGCTGCGGCATGCGGGCGGCTCACAAAAGGTGGCCGACCCGGGCGCTTCTGCTCGGCCGCGTCCATTATATCTCCACCCCAGTGACTGGTCGGCAGCAGGCCGGGCTGGGCCACAATCTCCACACGACGGATCCACGCCAAGTCATGCCCGGGTTACTCCAGCCACATTCACCTGCACTCAGCACTCAACACTCGCCCCCAACATACACTCACACACACTCACCTTCAATCACCACTTAACATTCACCCCCCCCCCCAACATACTCACACACACTCATCTACACTCAAAACACAACACTCACCCACACTACGGCACGTCTGGGTTACTCCAGCCACATTCACCTGCACTCAGCACTCAACACTCACCCCCACATACACTCACACACACTCACATACACTCAGCACTCAACACTCACCCCCAACATGTACTCACACACACTCATCTACACTCAAAACACAATACTCACCCAACTATGGCACGTCCGGGCTACTCCACCCACATTCACCTGCACTCAGCACTCAACACTCGCCCCCCCCAACATACACTCACATACACTCACCTGCAATCAGCACTCAACACTCACCCGCCCAACATACACTCACACACACTCACATACACTCAGCACTCAACACTCATCCACCGACATACACTCACACACACTAACCTACATTGAACACCGAACACTCGCCCACACACACTCGCACTCGCCCCCACTCAACACTCACACACATACTCACACACAAACCCATACTCACCCATACGTAAACTCACTCACACTCAAAACTCACCCACCCTCACACTCATATACACTCACCTACACTCAACACTCAACACTCCCCGATACTCAGCCACGCCCGGTCTGCTCAATCCACACTCATCCACACTCAACACTCCCCCACCCACACATAGACACTCACACGCACTCACCTACACTCAGCATTCAGCACTTACCCACAGTCAGCCACGCCCGGGCTACTCAACCCTCAGTCAACACTCACCCACCCACATACACTCAGAGTAACTCAACCCTCCTCCACCAGTACTTACACTCACTCACCTACACTCAAGATTTAATACTCACCCACATGCATTGACGCACGGGCTACTCAACCGACACTTACCGACACTCAGCACTCAACACTCACCCACCCACACACACATACTCACCTACACTCAACACTCACCCGAACCCACACCTAGCCACGCCAGGGCCTTTCCACCCGCACTCACCTACACCCAGCACTCAACACTCACCCACACACACACTCACACATACTCACCTACACTCAACACTCACCCGAACCCACACCTAGCCACACCAGGGCCTTTCCACCCGCACTCACCTACACTCAACACTCAATCAATCAATCAATAGTTCCGTCCTCTAGTCGAGGGTTGGATGCAATGGTTCTCCACTTGTCCCGATGGTGTGCTTTTCTGATAGACTGTAAATAATTCAAGCATGTCCACTGTGAAATATTTGTAAACCATGATGTTCTTGGTCTCCCTCTCCCTCTGCTGCCATTCACCTTCCCTTCCAACAATGTACGGTATATTGAACTCTGACAAATGATGTGGCCAAAGTAAATAAGTTTCTTTGTCTGTATAGTTGCAAACAAGCGTTTCTTATTTTTAGTTTTTCTGAGAACTTCTTTGTTGGTGATCTTCTTTGTCCATGATATTTGTATCATCCTCAATACTCAATACTGACACACTAACACACAACATACACACTCACCCACTCACAAACACCCGCGCGCACCCACACACCCTCCGTACCCCCACACACGCACCGTCACACACTCACCCACAGTCACGAACACCTACACTACATCCACCCACACCTACTCACACCAACACTCAACACAACCACACCCACTCTGACTCAAAGCCCACACACATTCACTTCCAACCACCATCCACACCCACACCCACATTCAACCACACCCACACACAGCCAATTCAGACCCACGCACAGCCACACCACACCCACACACATACTCACCCACCTTCAGGTAGACCTGCTAAAGTTACCACTGTCGTTGGATGGATGCTTGTGGTGTAACATCAGAGGCTATCGCATGGTTAGATCCCCATATATATATATATATATATATATATATATATATATATATATATATATATATACATAAACATATATATATATATATATGTGGGTGTGATGCATAACGAATTATACGATTATAAATAATTGGGGCACAATGTGTTATTAATTATTATTATTATTCCTCTTATGCAATGGTGTAGTACCCCCATCTGTATGGGAGTGAATGTATGCGGGTGCTCCCCCTCGCGCCTCACACCCAGGAGGAATATTTATATTTATATGGATATGTTATACATATATATGTACCTGAATGGCGCAAGGGGGCACCAAGTACCAAAACGCTCCAGAGAGACTACTCCATCAATGTGCCAGCGCAGGAGGAAGGGATATAATTTATTTCCCATCAAACAATTATTCTCGTATAATACCATATACATTATATACGGTACAGTGAGTGTATGTAGGGGGAAGTGGTGCGTGCACAGACGTGTGGCGCCCCCCCCCCCCCCCCACCAACGAATCTGAATGTGTGTATGATGGAAGTTTGTAGGTTAAGCAGTCTCCTCCAGTCGATGACTGAGGGAGTAGATAGGGTTGAGGGGTAGACGGAAGCTTCCGGCCTTATTATATTCGTATAATGGCTTATACAGCATATATGCAGTAAAACCTCTCTAACCGACCACCTCCGCAGATCGACCACTCCCCTATATCGATTGCTTTATTTGGGTCCCAACAATACCATTGTAACATTTTCTAATGCCTAAAACCGACCACTTCCCTAAATGGACCACTTAAAGTGGATCAATGGTCGGTCGATTTAGAGAGGTTTCACTGTATATATATATATATATATATATATATATATATATGTATATATATATATATATATATATATATATATATATATGCGAGCCATAAAGCCATGGTCAAATTATAATTGGAAACACAAATTAACCAAAGGTGACACTCATCGAGGATAGTGTTAACTAGGTGTGGGGGGTGGGGGGGGGGTACTTCACTGTGGCCAATGTGTTCGTGGTATATCGCACTGGAGGCATATCGCACTGGAGGCATGCGGCATGCACTGATAAATGTAAACAGAGCATCACCTGGTCATATTCCCAGGTTTGACTGTAGGGCCGCTTTAACTGAACCCATTCCGGTACCGGGTTTAATAATAGTAACAAGGTGCTGTCTTACTAATCTTAGTTAGCTCGCCGTGACTCGCACTGTTCAGTATGACACACTATTAGTGATTTCCAACCCAAATCTGTGTTTCGATGCCAACTGCCATATTGAAAGAAAAATCTGAAACCTCATTTTCTTTTCTTATTTCAATAGATCCTAAGCTTGTCAAATATCAATAGCTTTACTTCTCTCCCCCCCCCCCCCCCCCCGCCTCCCCCCCAAAGAATTCATGCGAAATTACATAAGGGAACGTGACTATATATCATAGTACATGTGTATAGCAAAACGCCGTGATAATCGTTTAAGACCAGTTGGCGCAGTGTCCGCTGATAGCAAGCAATGTGCGGAGTCTCCTACATTGCAAATGTATGTTCAGTTGTGAAGGCAACCTCCAACTTCCGAGTGACCAGTTGTCACTGAGGGGTGTGTGTGGACGGCGGGGCTGGGGCAGTTGCAGTATTGTCTGATAGCAATCGGCGGGGCGGGGGTGTCCCATTCACACGGTGCCAGACCCGGCGACAAAGGACCGAGCCACCTGGTTCACCGCTGGGCGGCTCTGGGCGCGGGTTCAGGCCGCCAGTCACCCCGTTTTGTCTGTATGCTGCGTGTGTTGGGGGTGGGGGTGGGTGGGGATGGAGGAAGAAGGGGGGGGGGGGCGCAATCGTAATTTACACGCTTTAAGGGTCATGCAAAGTTCTCAACATTTTCACGGTCGTACAACGCATGCGAATGTGGGATGGGGTGTCAGGTAAGTACAACTTTTATCTCTTAATAAAATGTTGATATTTTTCAGTCTACTTTATGTTCTATATTATAATGTTGTTGCTTTACTTCATTTGAGTTAGGGGGGTTTCTGGAAAAGTAGTCTGCTTTGTATGACCGTGAAAATATTGACCGGGAGGAAGGAGGGTGGGTGTCAGTTAAGTACAACTTTGATCGTTTAATAATATGTTGATATTGTTCGGTGTACTTCATGTTCTCTATTAAAATGTTTATGCTGTATTACTTTGGGTGGCGAGGGGGGGGGGGGGCATCTGGAAAGGTGGTATGCTTTGGAGAACTGTGAAAATGATGAAAACATTGGCTGACCCCTTACAAAACTTCGATATTTTCCCTCAAACCCCCTCCAAAAAGGAGTATAACATCGCAACAATCTCCAATATATGATAGGTCTTTAATACATATTTCTTTAGTTCTTAAAGATGGAAATAAATGCATTGTAATAGCAGTTACGCATTGGTTAAAAGAGAACAAGGTGATACAAACATCGTTCTGTACCTCTAACTTTCGCATTTAATCTTTTTAAGCGTTCCCATGACATACAATGGCAATGTGTCTTTCTAGCCCCTTATCGCTTTTAACTTTTAAAAAACCCACAATAAATGCTGCGATATCATCAGTTGTAGCCGTTGTGTCAGAAGGAGGAGGGCGGCCTTTATCTGGTCACGTGGTTACGCTACGTCATGCATGCAACTTGTAGGCCACCACAGACTTCTACGCGACCACCCAATCCCATGTTTCACCAGGCGGGATAGCAGCACGGGTAGAGCGCCCGCTTCCCATGCGGTAGCAATCTCCAGGTTCTAGGATCGATCCCAGATCTAGTCAAACACAACCGGGAATTGCTAGGCGCTGAACATAATTGGTTAGCTCGGTATAAGTAGAATATTCGATCATGGTGCCGGTGGCAAGGTAATCCACTGAGGCAGCACTATACAGGCACTTTGAATTTACACTGCCTTAAGTCTGTATCTGGATGTTGGAATGACATAAAGCCCAAATCAATCACTCCCCCCACACCGACTTATGGCTGGTACAGACCTACCGTTTGTGCGCACCCACCTACCGTATATGATCTAAAACTGCCCGTTTCGCACACAAAAATCGCTAGGTGTGCGCTCCCTCCGCACACCTAGCGATTGCTATTCGCGCATAAAACCTCAGTTTTAGGCATAAAACCGGCCGATTACGATTGCGATTCGCGATTCGAAAAATGAATCGGCCCGTTTTCAGTTTTAAGCTGGTCAGGTCGAGTCGCGGGTTTTAGTGCGCGAATCGCATACGGTAGGTGTGTACTAGGCATTACACCCTCTCTCCTCCAATTCCCTGGATCGCAACACTCAGCCATATAAGCTATACTCCACAACACTCAGCCTTATACTCCACAACACAAGCCCATTTACTCCACAAACCCTATTCCACACTCTGCACATCGTCCAAAATCACCCTGCAAATGCACAGCCATGCACTGCATAGAATACACATTCACTGAACTAGTCTTCATCACCTTTCCCACCAGTCTGATAATCTGCAGAGTACTGACTGGCGTTGGGATGATGAAATGTGAAATATTGTGTTTAGAGCAGGATTCGATTCCGGGGCTAGCGTGCTAACCATTACACTACATAGGCCCCCTGATGCAATCACCCTATCCACCCCCACTGGTCAATGTGGCTCCTTGCATGAGAGGTCAGTGCAGACTACTACACTCATCCCCTTGGAATCGTAAGTCCTTTAAATGGTGTATGTCCAGAAGTCAGTTAATGCTTACAATTATGTGCATACGGACAATGCTCTTGCATATATACTCAGGATATGTTCAACAACCATACAACACATATCTTGTACGGGATCCTGGTCATGGAACCAGTGTTGTCGAGGTGGTGAAAATGGGAAATATTGTGCCAAGAGCAGATTTCCAACCCACACTTCTTGCCTTTCTGGGGCGAGTATGCTAACCATAACACTACCTAGGCTCCCTGATGTAATCATCCCATCCACGCCTACATGTCTATGTGGCTCCTTGCCTAAGAGGTTAGCGCAGGCTGCTACGCTATCATCACATTGAGGGTTTGATAGCATTTCCTTGTCACATGGTGATGTGTAAAAATGAAATTAGCACCAGAGTGCAATAATAATAGAATTATATGGGCATAATGAACCATGGATGATTACTTACACATTAGTATTAATTAAGTCAGAGAAACACTATTATTTTATTGCTTAGTTATGTACTGGGATAATTTCGTGATTAACTTTAAGCATGTAACCTGCAAAATGATTGCATATGGCTCATTACTGGGTGGGTGAATATCATTGAAGTATACCTGTGGCTCCTAGATGATAGTCAGTTCCCCAGTTGACTCATCCTTGTGATTAATGCTGCTTGTATCGTGTGATTCTTGTATCATAATTAGCTCCCACCATCCCATTCCCATTCTTTTGCGCAACCATGAGTGAATTTGGGCTGGCAGTCATCTCAATAATTGCAATCATGAATGTACCGTGGCAATGACAGTATTGTCTGGGCGCAACATCACCCAGCCGTTACTTATAGCCCAGTTGCCGGGAATCTAGGTCACGCCTCTCGCAGGTCACATGATGTCCGGAACCTGTATAATGCAAGTCGCCAATTGTACCGCTTCAGTCAGCAGTTGTGTCCTTGCTGAGTAGTTAGTTAGTGCCCGCATGTGTATATGGGTTGGTTGTTGGAGTTATTATGTCCTGGCCACATCTCAGGTCATATCAGGATAGGTAGTGACTTATGACAGTGCACATTCATGGAGATGTCATGGTGCTGCCCCACCGGGAAATCAGGCCACCAGCAACATGATGCGATATCCCACTCCATCACTTTATCTTAACACCGACCGAACCAGTCCTTGCCCTATCCTATTAATGCTGAGCGCCGGGCTAGGAAGCGATAAGTATAAATTTTATAAGTCATTGGTTTGACTCGACCGGGAACCGAACTGTCTCCCACACGCGATGCCCGCGCTCTTCCGATTTGGCCACCGTGCCCGGTGTGTATATGGGAGGGCCACCCATGCGGCTGTATGGCGCCATGAGCCGGTTAGACAATGGGGCACGCCCTTATCCATGCCTCAGGCACACCCAACCAGCACCACTGAAAATAAGTGCATAAAGGATACTTTCTTTAAAGGAAAAGGGCGGGCCCTCCAGATGAACCCTACCCCCTATCTAGACATGCACTCCCACCGCCTGAAGCCTAATTTAGGGGGGCACACAAAGACCGCTAGTTGGAGCTACGCGCAATGGGTAAATTAGGTATCCTTTGGTTGGATTAATAATCCGAGTAAATGTTGTCATGGCTAATGTTATGAACCGCGTCAGTACATGGATGGGTATCCTTTGGTTGGATTAATATAAACTTGAGTAAATGTTGTCATGGTTAATATTATGAACTGTGCCAGGACTTGGATGGGTATCCTTTGGTTGGATTAATATTAACTTGAGTAAATGTTGTCGTTTCTAATATTATGAACTGTGTCAGTACTTGGATAGGGGCTATCCTTTGGTTGGATCAATATAAACTTGAGTAAATGTCATGGCTAATATTATGAACCACATCAGTACATGGATGGGTATCCTTTGGCTGGATTAAAATAAACTCCAGTAAATGTTTGTCATGGCTAATATTATTAGCCATGTCAGTACTTGGATGGGTATCCGTTGGTTGGATTAATATAAACTCTAGTAAATGTTTGTCATGGCTAATATTATTAGCCATGTCAGTACTTGGATGGGTATCCTTTGGTTGGATTAATATAAACTCTAGTAAATGTTTGTCATGGCTAATATTATTTGCCATGTCAGTACTTGGATTGGTATCCTTTGGTTGAATTAATATCAACTTGAGTAAATGTCATTGTGGGTAATATTATCGTTTGTGAGTTCAGATATTTCAATCTTTAAAAGAATCCCTTTTTACTCCCAAGTTGGACGGAGGGGAACTTTTGAAAAAAATATGTTATTGTTTTGTTTTCTAACAGAATAGAGGTTGACTTTTCACCGGAACTGGTTGCACCAGGAGACGTGTCTTTTCAGTTGACAAGGGAATTGTAGTCTGATTAGATATACAACTAGCACCATGTTGGAAACACCAGTTCTCATCCGATCACCGACAGTAAAGTTTCATACTCCGATGGTTTTGAGATTCTGTCAATTTCGGAGATACCAAGATTAGGTTGATCGTTATAATCTACCTTACTTTCGGTTGAAGTATGGCTAAATTTGGAGATATTTGAAGTGCAATGATGGATAATTAATCTTGGCAAGCATGCCTAAACTCTGACAACATAGGCTTCTGCAGTAACAGGTTCTATTAAATTGACTCAATATTCCCTTCTGCGTGGCAACACATTTATTATTAATATCCTAGTATCTTACTTTAAAAAGAAAACTTTAAAAAAACTCGTATCAGATATTAAGCTAGTATCTTAGCTAGGTATAAAGAATAACATCTAGATATTTGTCTTGGCTTTGAAAATGTGATGGTTTCATCGGACTATGCTGCTTAAAGTGACATTGGTCCGCACCAGTGATTAGACGGGTGACCACCTGACCATGCGACTCTTAGTAGTCTTAGGTTGGACATCCTGATACAGGCTCATCGCATGGTAAAGACTGTGCGTGGAGTAGAACCTACTGTGCGTGACCTGGACCCCTATTCCTACCGGCTGAGAATGCGGCTGGGGGTGTTACTGTTAGTCGTCTAGCTGCTACTCGGGTGCACAAGTGCCACTAAATATTGCAGCAGACATGCACCCTGTGCGGTCCCCGAGTTCGGCCTGTCTCGCACTACCTGCCATTCACCCAGCACCACCCACGGAAAGTAGCCGGCCCCGCCCCACACCGCCTCCACCTAGCCCCTCCCCGCCCCGCCCCGCCCCACACCGCCCCCACCTAGCCCCTCCCCGCCCCGCCCCGCCCCGCCCTGCCTCGCCTATAACCGCGCCACCTCCCGCCCCGCCCCACACCGCCCCCACCTAGCCCCGCCCCGCCCCACACCGCCCCCACCTAGCCCCTCCCCGCCCCGCCCCGCCCCGCCCCGCCCCGCCCCGCCCCACACCGCCCCCACCTAGCCCCGCCCCGCCCGCCCCGCCCCTGCCCTGCCCCGCCCTGCCTCGCCTATAACCGCGTCACCTCCCGCCCCGCACCACACCGCCCCCACCTAGCCCCTCCCCGCCCACACGTAGCCCCTCCCCTCCCTGCCCCGCCCCGCCCCACACCGCCCCCACCTAGCCCCTCCCCGCCCCAACGTAGCCCCTCCCCGCCCCGCCTCGCCCCGCCCCGCCCCGCCTCGCCTATAACCGCGCCACCTCCCGCCCCGCGTTAGGACACGCACCCATCCTTCACAAGAACACTTGAAGCTGCACCTCCACACCCCATTGTACCCCACTGTACCCAAGTGTACCCAGCTGTATGCAGCTGTACTCAGCTGTACTCAGCTGTACTCAGCTGTACCCAGCTGTATGCAGCTGTATTCAGCTGTACTCAGCTGTACTCAGCTGTACCCAGCTGTATGCAGCTGTATGCAGCTGTACTCAGCTGTACTCAGCTGTACTCAGCTGTACCCAGCTGTATGCAGCTGTATGCAGCTGAATGCAGCTGTACTCAGCTGTACTCAGCTGTACTCAGCTGTACCCAGCTGTATGCAGCTGTATGCAGCTGTACTCAACTGTACTCAGCTGTACTCAGCTGTACCCAGCTGTATGCAGCTGTATGCAGCTGTACTCAGCTGTACTCAGCTGTACTCAGCTGTACCCAGCTGTATGCAGCTGTATGCAGCTGTACTCAGCTGTACTCAGCTGTACTCAGCTGTACCCAGCTGTATGCAGCTGTATGCAGCTGTACTCAGCTGTACCCAGCTGTACCACACTGTACTCAGCTCTACCCAGCTGTATGCAGCTGTATGCAGCTGTACCCAGCTGTACCAAGCTCTACCCAGCTGCATACAGCTGTACTCAGCTGTACCCAGCTGTACCCAGCTCTACCCAGCTGTACTCAGCTGTACTCAGCTGTACCCAGCTGTACCCAGTTGTATGCAGCTGTCCCCAGCTGTACCCAGCTGTACCCAGCTGTACTCAGCTGTACCCAGCTGTACTCAGCGGTAGCCAGCTGTACTCAGCTGTACCCAGCTGTACTCAGCTGTATCCTGCTGTACCCCACTGTACTCAGCTGTACCCAGCTGTACTCAGCTGTACCCCGGTGTACCCAGCTGTATGCAGCTGTACCCAGCTGTACTCAGCTGTACTCAGCTGTACTCCACTGTATCCTGCTGTACCCCACTGTACTCAGCTGTACCCAGCTGTATTCAGCTGTACCCAGCTGTACCCAGCTGCACTCCACTGTATCCTGCTGTACCCCACTGTACTCAGCTGTACCCAGCAGCTCTTCACTGTACCCAGCTGTACCGCACTGTACCCCACTGTTCCCCACTGTATCCCACTGTACCCCGCTGTACCCCGCTATATCCCACTGTACCTAGCTGTACCCAGCTGTACTCCACTGTACTCCACTGTACCCAGCTGTACTCCACTGTACCCAGCTGCACCCCACTGTACTCCACTGCACTCCGCTGTAACCCGCTGTACCGAACTGTATCCCACTGTACCCCAATGCACCCCACTGTACCCCATTGTACCCCACTGTACCCCATTGCACCCGCTGTACCCCACTGTACCCCGATGTACCCTGATGTACCCTGATGTACCCCGATGTACCCCGATGTACTCCACTGTACCCCGTGCACCACGCAGTCCCCGGGCACACACTAAGCCCTAGCCCGGCATCACACCTTCCCCTCCCGTGAAATTAGCCCCCCCCCCCCCTCCCCCCTACCCCCTACCCCCTCCCGGCCGTCTCTCCCTCCTTTCCTGCCACCGCCACCGTCACCACCACCACCACCGCCCCCCCCCCCCCCGTCACCGCCCCACGGCGCCGCCCCACCGCGCCGCCCCACCGCCCCACCGCCCCACCGCCCCACCCCACGGCTCGGTGGGCCCCGTCCCATGGCAGTGGGCCCGGCCAGACACACGACACGGGACGGCTAAAAGCTTTCAGAATCCCGTAGCCTCAATCAGATTTCGTCCCCCATGATTTCCGACTGACATGGGAGTGCGTGGCAGGGGTGGGTGTTGCCGATGGGTTGTCTGTGAGGGAGGGGGGCGGGGTGTAGGGGTGGAGGGGTGTAGGCATAGGGTTGTGGACTTCTGTGTGTTAGAGGTGAGGGTAGGTAGGTGGGTGGGTGGATGGAGCAGGGTGTGGGGGGGGGGGGTCACGTGTGAGAGAAGGGTGAGCGCGAAAGAGATCGTTACAACTAGCTAGTGATCAGCACAAAGCACCGACAAAACACCAGCAGTGACTGCAGTTCACCAAAAGAAATAGGTATATCTGGGACAAACACAGCTTTATTTCATGAACATATTAAACAAACTCTTAAAAATAGAATGACGTTAATAATAATCACACAAAAGCACCAGCTAGTTGATAACCATCTCCCAATGAAGGGGCCGTGTTGATAATATATGTTATTGTGCGATGTCGTCAATTACGGAAACATAACCGAAAACAGTGTCAAACAAGGCTGATATCAATGGCTCATTCATTGCATTATGGTGTATGTAATGTCAGACCATGAACAGCTTATCCTTCCCAAAGACCCTATAATACTAAGACAGCTGACTCAGCCTGTACTGTGTAATCAAAATGATCAAGCCCACTTGGTGTGCTGGCTGTTCTCTTGGTTAAACAGGTGCTATATTATATGTATAAATGTATATATGAATGTGAATGATGTGTGATGATGATGCTGCTGATGATGATGTGTATTTGTTCATAGCAATTTCATATTGATGTGTATTCATACTTACCTATCTCATGTATAATATAATTGTATGTGTTTACATGTGAAACACCAACCAGCAGCCGGGCTGATCAAACCCACCACAAGGTGGCACTGCAAAATTTACATTACCATGGGAGAGATAGGGAGTGAGCCATCTTAGTATTATAGGGTCTTTGTCCTTCCATTTGGGTTATATTTAGTTGACGCGAGATGAAACACACATAATGAATAGCATTAAAACCACAATGAGCACTCAGGGTTTATTGAACTGCAGATATGAAGCTGCGACTAGTTCTGAACGTTAACATGTATGCACACTAATTCACATACTGAATGGAAAATAAACTGTCCCTTTATAAACTAAGTATGCATTAACATCGTCATTTGTGAAATGATTGGCTATCACAATTTAAAGGAATCAGATAAATATATGGTGTTATATGTGTATATATATACACATGAATTAGGCATCGGCATTTGTGTAATGACTTAGCTATCTCAGTTTAAAGGAATCAGATAAATGGATGTTTATATATGCAAATGAATTAGGGATCGTCATTTGTGTAATGACCTAGCTATCACTGTTTAAAGAAATCAGATACATATATTTGTATATACAAATGAACTAGACATCATCATTTGTGTAATGACTTAGCTATCATAGTTTAAAGAAATCAGATACATATATTTGTATATACAAATGAATTATGCATCGTCATTTATGTAATGAACTAGCTATCACGGTTTAAAGAGATCAGATACATATATTTGTATATACAAATGAATTAGGCATCGTCATTTGTGTAATGACATAGCTATCACAGTTTAAAAAAATCATATACATATATTTGTAGATACAAATGAATTATGCATCGTCATTTGTGTAATTACTTAGCTATTACAGTTTAAGGAAATAAGATAAATATATGTCTATATATATATATATACAAATGAATTAGGCATCGTCATTTGTGTAATGGCTTAGCTATGAGTTTGAAGATATCACCTGCAGTTGCAGTAATGTAGGTCATTCTTTCCATCTGAGTTGGATTAGTGTCACACACTGTCCGAACTCATTAATTCCATACTAACCAGCGGCAGCAATGAAGCTGGCTGGCAACGGTTCAGTGAGGTACATGCACTTGTACCTGCATATATATGCAAATATACCCACATATATATATATAGACATATAAATGCACATATGCATATATAATACATCTATAGAGATATGCATATTCGTCACCGTGAATATGGCCTGTGCTGCCGACACGACATAAAGAAACCATCAGGCAATCATATATATGCACACATACCGCCGTGTGCATACTCATATACATAATATACATATACATACACATATACATTAATACTTCGATAGATACACGGCTATACATAAGACGCACATATACCGTCATGTGCATATTCACATATATATATAAACATACATATAGACATATACATACACGTATACACACATATACATACACATACACATAGATACATGCATATGGGACATCTACATATATGCACATTATGTACACGTGTACACCTATGGATATATACCTACATATATACATGAGATACACGTATATCTGATACTTACTCATGGCAAAGACTTTATTGCACGCGTGTTACTTCAATACATCGGTGCTTTCCACTCGGCCAAATGACATTATCACCATATGACGTCACTAGCTCTATAACGAATAGCCAAATAGCTATCTACATGTGCAATAAAAAACCCGAAAATACATGACTTTACCTACTTGTCGGTATTCTACGGCTGTGTATCCATAGACTATTCCCATGCGGTGTGTTCCCATGTCCCATGTTTCCTTGTGACCCGATGACGCGCCACACAGACAATGAACCCGTGTTTTGTTTAGTGGCCATTCCCATAGGTTGGATCCAGGGACCGTATTACCTTGTGCGCAGCACATGTAATGTACTGACCAGAAACATAGAGAATGAACATGTTCATTGTCTGAGTGGCGCATCACAATGTCACAAGCAAACACAGAACAATGGAACACGCCAAATGGGAATAGTCTGTGGATACACGGCCTCATGGTGAGCAGAGCGCTTTCAGATGGCTTTGGCCCATTTGAAATCGTTCTGCTCACCCACCTGGATTATTTATTACACACGCATATGCCTAATTAAACTAAAATATTATAAGACAACACCTGCTTACTTCCATTCCAATCTGAAAACGTTCTAACCACGGAGTACATAGGTCAATCACTACTCGTGTGCCGCTTGGGGCTGAGCGATCTTGGCGGTCGGCGCAGGGTTAACGACCCCCTTGTCTTATCACAATCAGACACAGTGGGGAATAGGCGACCACCGAGGACCGCGTGTGTTTGCTGGGCCATAAACCACACTCGTCACCATCCTCACACCTGGAGGAGCCCCTGTCCACCCTAAAGGGTGTGGCGGTGGTGGGGGTGGGTGGTAGATACAACATATAGCGGCATGACAATATATATAAATAGTGTATATGAAGCAGCGTGCTCTCTGGATGAATCCTGAATCGATGAATGCCCACCGGCCTCCACCAGCTTGCAGTTGGCGGTGGGGATGGGGGAGGGTGCCCCCCCCCCCCCAAATCACTTCTGATGAGTAGTACACCTATAATAAACCCACATGCACAACGACACAAATATGCATTATTACAGCCCCGTCTTGGCGGGGATGATAACCAAAACTAACACGTCTATAGCACAGCTCCACAATGAATGATAATAATAATAATACTAATAATATATATATATAAATAATATCTAGCATCAGGGTGAGTCCATGCAACAGCCACTCTACACTATGCCGGCCCTTCGGCTGGGCGTGCCACGACTGCACCTGCGCCTGCGCAGACAGGCGCAGGGCGCAGCGTCCAGGCAGCGTCCCGACAGCGCCTTGATCCAATCACAGCCATCAGCAGTGCTGCAGCTGCAGACTCAGCGGGCGCCGCCCACAGGCCACGTGGACGCGGCTACACGACGTAAACACGGCGCGGCGCGTGGCGTGGAGGCCTATTCGGCTGCTGGAGACTGGAAATGATGCAAGCGGCAAAGCGGGCGACATCTACAACAACCCACACAAGGACCGCGGCCTGTGATGTCTGCGGCGCGTCGTGCGAGCGGCTCTGTGTGTGTTTGTGTTTGTCTGGGCAGCTATCGGAGTATGGCCTGGTGGGGCGGTAGGGTGCATGGAGGCGGTTTGGGGTTGGGGGTTGGCGGGTTGGGGTTGAGGTTGGAGGGGGGTCGGGGCCGGCTCCTCCCCCAGCCCGGCTCAACGCCGCCCCGCCCCACCCCATCCCCATCCCCCCGCCCTGCCCCGACCCTAGCTGCAAGCATCAGTCGGTGACATGCTAGAAGCCCGCCCCGTGATGGCGGTGCTGTCCAGGTGCGCTTTAGAAAGGTATACATACACAACGGCCGGCAGGTGAGGCGACGCTCGTGGGAGGGAGAGGGGGGTGGTGACCGGCGGGAGGGGTCCAAAGTCCCGGGCACCCACGTCCTCCCCTCCCCTTCCCGCCCGGGCGCGACGTGCCCATGGAGCCGTGCCAACCGATGACACATCATCAAAGCTATTGCATTTCACGGCCGCCGACCCAGGACCTCCTGCTTGCAGCGACCATTGCCAAATTACGGGGCGGCGGCGGCGGACATCAAACGTCTGGCGGCGGTTGGCAGACTCTGATTGCCTTCCTTAACCAGGTTTTGTTGGTGTTAATGGACGACTGGAGGGAGCTGCGGACGGTCTCGGCGATCGTCACCACCAGCATCAGCATCAGCGTCAGCATCAGCAGCAGCATCAGAGTGCACACCGCTCACATCTCACATCATCATCATCATCATCACCACCACCCTCATCTTCCCACACAGTTATGACGTCACGGTGAGCAGGCTTCCTACGGTGCACGCGGCTAAGGTGCTATACACACTGTACGTGTAGGGCATGCGGTGTGAGGAGGACTTCTAGACGTGTAATATAAGACAGTTACTGTGCAGACTACATGTATGTACAACTGGCGGTAATAATAATACACGATAACTACTGGCAGTACCAACATCCATCATGACCCACACTCACCGTTACCCGGGTGGGCACGTACAGCACCTCGTCCCCAGCGTCCTCTGGCGGTGGCGGGCCCAGCCGGAAGCCCTTAGCTTTCACCCAAAAGCGGAACTTTGAGTTCTCCGTCGTCGCCTGCTCCTGACCGCTGAGTGTGCGCACGATCCGGTCGTACTTCTTGTGGGTGACAGTCTTGGTCTTGCCGCTGTCGCCGTAGTTCTGCAAAGCCCATGTCTGGAAGGCATGGAACATCTCGTGCCTGTTCACAGGCAGTGGGGACGGCGGCGGGTTCGCCTGATTCGCCTGGACCTGGACCTGGGCCTGGGCTTGGGCCTGGGCTTGCGTCTGGACCGGGTCCTGGGCCTGAGATGCGGCCACTTGGAACGGCGCGATGGTGGTCGGGGTGATGGGGGCGACGACTAAGGGCATGATGGCCGGCCCTAGGGCGGGCACCTGCCGGGCCGTGGCGGCCAGGTGCGACTCGGCGGCAGCCAGCAAGGCCTCCCCGCCCGGGACCCGGGGCCCGTCGGAGGAGACCATGCCTCCCTGCAGACTCAACCCGGACGTGGTGGCCACGGTGAGCGACAGGGGCGACATGGGCGACAGGGCGTGCTCAGCTGGACCCAGCTGGACCGTACCAGGCGCGGCCACAGCCTCCACAGACATGCCTAATTGCAGTAACACCCGCTGGAAGAAGCGAAGACTATCCAGCGTAATGACCTCCAAAGTGCAGCAGAATGGCCCGCGTGCTAATATAATAATGCCTTACACTGGTGACGTTACTCCGTGGGACGTGGGGCGGTAGGTCCTGTCGATGGGTTGTGTCCCCTCCTGGGTATCCTCCATGGACTCGTCCCACCTTAAAGGGCCCGGTTGCTATGGAAGCGCTGGTACTGCGGGAGCTGCCTGTGAGTAGTATGTGACCCGGGTCCTGCGTCCCAGGTACTACTGCCGGCCGCCCACTGCCAACACCCAGATTACACCACGCGAACGGGTCACCCGGTGCGCCGTCACGTGGTACCGGCCGTCACGTGACGCCTCGTCACGTGTAGCCCCCGTGCGCCAAAATGGTGTCCCTGCGTGTTGGGACGGGACCCTTTTGTCCTGCCAGGTGCCGGGGCGCGGTAGTGCCGGCGTGTCACAGCGCGGCGCCGGGCGCCGGACGCCGGTAGAACCTCGGTGTGTGGACTCCCCAACTTGTACACTTGTCCCCCGCACGCGGCTGGCTGGCCCGGAACAGGCGCTACACCGTCCTGGTTTACTCCCGCGCTAAGAAAGTGCGACTTGGTCAAGGTGAACACTACTATGTGCAGTGGCTGGTCACGTGGTTTCGGCCGATCTGCTAGTAGGGTAGGGGTGGGGGTGCGGGTTTAGGTGGGATGGGGTTTGGGGTCCCGCACTGCGAGGTACCTACCGGTTGGGTGGATACTGGTCTAGGCTAGGCGAACCGGCCCAGGGAAGGAAGAACGGCACTCACTCGCACTGTCCCCTGGAGGTAGCGGAGCGACGGGCCGGGGAGAAGGCTGGGGTCTTTCGGGGAGGGTGGGTCGGTCGCCTACTGAAGTCGTTCAGGTACGGGCCGCTGGGTCGACTCGCGGGGAGGGGCTGCTACTAGGACCCGGGAGACGGGAAGGCGGGAGCCGGGTGGGCGGGGCCGGGGTGGGTGGGGATAGTTAGACGCACCACTCGGCGAGTGGCGGCGCCGGGCGGCCCGGGGCTGCGCGGGCTGTGTCGGGGCGGGAGGCGGCGGGACTGCGCGCGGACTAATTGGGCCGTGGCGGCGGGCGGGTGGGCGGGCGGGCGGCGCGTGCTGTCTGCCTCCCTCTCGGCCTCCCTCGGCGGTGTCTTTGAGCGGCGACGAGGCGGGCGCTGGGCGGCAGGCACGCGCCGCCCTTAGGACAAAGGTAGGACGGGCAGCGCGCGACCAATCACAGCATCCAATCACAAGGCCTCACTACTGTTGGCAGGACCGACCGGCAGCAGACCAGCACTCCGCTTCCCCTCCCCCAGTCACTCTCTGTCAGACTCCCCTCCACCACAGTCCTCCTGCACCCGTCCGCACCGACCCCTCACTCAGCACGCACACACAACGCGCACACACGCACGCACTCTGACCACCACTCACTGGATCCCCACGCGGGACCATGCATCTGGGATTAAGACACTTTATTTATAACTAACTGCCACGTCCCGGGCTGTACCTCTACCGGATATTCCGGTGAGCGCCTGCCGGCTCCATCCCGCCGCCCGCCTCTCGCCACCTACCGCCGCCGCAGACGAGAGTTGCTGGTACTAGTGGTAGTCGTCTATCCCACCGTCCCATAGAGGAATCCAGTGACGCCCGTCGCCATTGCGAGGGCTTTTTGCATGGTTTCGGGATAGGGCAAACTGCGACTGTTGCGGCGGGGCCCGGGTGCAGAGGTGGTGGTGGACGGGGACGGGGCGGGGCGGGGCGAGGCGGGGCGGGCGTGCACGTTGGTACACGTGCATCCTACCTCAGCGGTAGCGCTGTGGTATCGATCGTTGTCAAGCTGCTGAAGGCTGGAGGCATGTGCGCGGCCTAGGACGCTCACTAGGGGGTGACACCGCGCCAACCCGGCCACACCCGGCTCGCTGGCGCCACCTGGGGCCTGCGGTGGCAATTACAACGCGCGGCTTTCAGTGTCGGAAACTATCGGTTGCCTCCTTAACAACGTTCTTTACGATTAGAAGCACTATAAGAAGTGGACGTTATGTGCATACCAATCAGTGTGACTGAGCATAATTAGCCTAGCATCTACCAACATAGCGGTTACCAAGCAGCAATTGTAAGCGGTTATTGAGCGATATGAGGCTTGCAGCTGAAATGACTCTAACATACATGTGTATACACTAAAGTATATCTGAGGTTGGTACGCATTCCACAGCCCAGAGGGATTCAAGACTCATTATAATTAGCCAAAAGGTGCTAGTTAATTTACTATGGATATAAATCTGTATCCATTTCGATCAGGAGAATTTGAATATATTTGAGCAAATACATACCAAGCTATAGCAAAATACCATACGATGATACCGGGCAGTCCGATACCAGTTTTATCGGACTAGACACGTTCCGGGAATTACCATGGATGCCGGCGTAGAGAATGGGTTGCGAAAACTATTTAGCCAATTAGTAACAAGGTATATGAAATGTCGACCGAATCGGAATGACCAAATGAGTTGAGTGTTCAGCTCTCGTTTTTGTAGGTCATGGAATTCGAACAGCTGGTTTTCGAATTCGAACACCTAGGTTTCAAACCCTTGCCAAGCCAATGACTTGAAAATGTATACTTGTCACTGCCTAGCCTGAAGTTCGGAATTACTAGGATAGGGGATGGAGCAGAGGAATCAGGAAGGCCAATTGTCTGTGATTGAAATGTAACCTGCTTAATAAACTAATGTACACGCAACAAAAAAGATGAATACTGATAGCATATTCCATAAGAGAATAAAAAAAGTACTTATCATTCCAAATAACGGTATTTTATCATTGCCATATTCTAATGACTATGATGATGTATCCTGGTCGGCAAGACTATTTCTGTAGATGATGCGATAAACAAATAATACAATCCAGTAATTAGATAAAGCTGTCTGTTCGAGTACAACTCTTCCAGACCCTCCAGCTGCCCACAATGTAGTACACATCAACATTGCGGCCATGGCACACAGGACAAGGAGGCACGGGTGGGATAACATGTCTTTATTCCAGGCAGCCCCCGGGGGCATTACATGAATGGCTTTCTGGTTTGTGGCCGTCCGCGAGCTGCAAAGAATCAGTATCATGTGGTGATCAGAATGGGGGATGAGAATGGCATGAATGAGGTGCGACAGGTGAGCAAGGCGAGGTGAGGAGATATCAACCAGCGGGTAGCAGTGGTTGAGTAATGTAGAATATTATATAATAATAATTAATGGTTAATTAATTCATAACTGTTAATTAGAGAAATGGTCATTACCATTGTTTAATTATGGCAATATAATTAATTGATGATTATTGGTATTGTTTATATTTCTTCGCGGTGCGGGTGGGTGGGTAAAATTGTGTAGTGGTTAGTCCGGATGTGTAAGGCGGAGTGACCAGCGGAGGCCGTGAGCATTGGTGTGCGTGCTCTATGGCCCCCCCCCAGACACACACCCCACCGCCTGGTGGTGGGGGGTGGGGGGTGGGGGGGTGGGGGGGGGGGCGTCGCGCCTCGCCGCCCCGCATGCCCAGCAATGACCCCGAATGAGCACACGCTCATTCCCCACCATGTTACCACAGACAGGGTGGTCGAATGAGTTGAGTGACCGACTCCCGTTTTGGTAGGTCATGAGATTCAAAGCCCTGGGTTCAAACCCTGGTGGAGTCAAACCGAGAGCCTAAAAGTGATATTGTCACTACCTAGCCCGGCATTTGGCGTTACTAGGATAGGGAAAGGTGCAGTGGAATAAGGAAGACCAAATATCGATAATTGAAAATTCCCCTGCTTAATCAAGTAATGTACATCACTAAACGGCCACAACTATAAACATTTATTAAATGATAATAGTTATACTTTGTTGACAGCCCCCTCCCCATGTCATACTGAAGAATTACTAGTTGTTTGGCCGTCTCCAGTTACTCCTCTTATACTCACTACTATCAGGAGGATCCTGGCAACTGTCTGTCAGTCTTCCCTCCCCACCCCCCACTAAATACCAAAATACAACTCATAAGAAAGAAAGGGAGACAAGTCATGCAATATTGACAGTGATAAGGTTGAGCTTTATTGCTACAACTCTTGTTCACCTACTAGTGACCTGCCACCCTGACTCACTTACAGACACAGACCCACATAGATTCTGCTTGTTCAGTCAACATCAGTGCCTACAACCCATTGAACCTAAGTCCTATGGGTGTTACACCCAGCTCAGTGGTGAACTGCTTCCTTTGGTATCTCTAGAGTGAGTGTGTGGTCTGTTCATCAAGTGCAAGGAGTACAAGGGTGACTGGGCTCACACAGCCAGCCAATCAGACACCTTTGCAGCCTGGGAGGGGTGGCGCCCAAGAGGGGGCATCTGTCACTCAACCGCAGTGCAGGTGGTGTCCTTAATGTATGCAGAATGGCTGAGTGTGCTTAGCCAGCAGTGCCATGGTAACACATAGTCGCCATACAGTTACATTAAACAATAATACATGTCGCTCTCCCATTTGCACTCTTCCTGGTGCATGGAGGGAACACTCCTGTAATTAGAAACCGTATCTTAATATCCGGACATCATACCGCAATCCCGGTCACCATGAATCATAACATTTACACAGTTATATATATATGTCACACAGCGAGGGGGCACAGATTGCATCACTATTACATAATAAGGGTCCCCAACTCTGTTGCCGGAGATATTGATATGATTCCAAGCTCGGTTATCACACCCGAAAGACTGCATATTTTTACAATACGCTATTTACGACCATGAACACGTTGAAAATGTTGGATGGCCCCTTAAATATAATCATCGCTAAAAGGTGGACTATCAAACTGCTATTCGTGCGATGAACCAGGAGGCTTCTTTAGATTTTTGTTTGTTTGTTTGTTTATTTGTTTGCTTAGCAACCCTCCAGCACAAAAAAGTAATCATTGGCTATTGGGGATCATACTGTTAAGCATAACTGACTAAAAAAGAATATATTTCAAACAGGTAAAATAGAGCACAGCAATGTATGCCAAAGCACCATACAACTGTGGTAAAATCATAAATGGTATATGAGAAATAAAACCAACAAAAAAAAGCTTGTCCAAGTAAGAAAGAATTAACGCAATCCAGAAGTACTTCCAAGTGGCAGTATGATCGTTTAAAACTAATAGCCAAGTACATAATTATTGTGATAATAAAAATATAATCAGGTCATTCTTCTCCAGCAGATTAATGTGTCTGATATCGCAAGTTCAAGATCAGATTGATGCGCATTAGGTATCGTGGTGAGATTAATCCAATTGATCTATCCATTATTTGTTATGACTCTGATGTGAGCACATTTCCCATCGCATGGTTCTATGCTAGAGCCATTTGACAAGTTGGTACAATCACATAATTCTTCCTCTCCATGACACTCTTGGATTGTAGAAACTTTGAAGTAAAAACTCGATCAATGGTTATATAATGTATATACTTGTATATATGGGTGTAGGGTGCAGCTGGCCTGGGAGCCATTGTGGGCTCCCAGTAGAGTTAGGTCCGAACCGCCAGGTTAACGTTCTCTTCGGTTCGGGCGGGAGAGTTGAGATGCCCTAGTCGGCGCCAATGTTGGGATCCGTGGTAGGTTCAAGTTCAATCCGCCTGGGGGTGTTGTGGTTCCCTTCCTCTCTGGCCCTGGCTTGGCTCGTCACTGCCCACCCAACCAGTACTGTAGCCACTTATCGGTGCACGCTCACCTTGGTTTTTTTCCTTTTTTTTCTTCTTATCTTCTTTCTTCTTCTTTGTTTATTTACTGTTATTCTAATTGATTGGTAGGGCGGGATTGCCCAGCCAGTTTCCTATGCATTCGATCGGTAATTGATATGTACACGAATGAGATATATTGCATAGATGATAATTGAAGGTGGATCATAGATATATATATATACTGTTGATGTAATAAATGATCATAGCTGTATTTATGACATTCCGGCTTACTTGTGTACTTTGTATACTTACATTTATACTAGTGCATCATAACAACAATACAATTCACAACGCCACCGAGATGGTAAACCGGAAGTGTTTTACATCTATTAAGGTCTCACTACACCCAATACACGAGAGTATTAAACTTGGAAGTACTAAGCTTTCCCAAGGGGTAATCATTCCAATGCCCAGATTAAGCCCTAATTATGGGTTGATGCGCCGATACTCTATATTGTGTCGCTAGGCAGGGAAGGGAATGGTGGAATCATAGCGAGTGTAGCACACCAATGCCAATGGGCTTTATTTAAACTGACTCTTATCTAATGGCCCTGTCACACTACGACGCTTCTTACCGGCGACCCGTCGACGTGTGTTGTTTTTGGGCGATAATTAGTGAAATATCGAGACGCGCTGGGGGCGCGTTATGCGCGCGTCGGTACACGTCGGTACACTTTCCTTGACGTCGATGGTCGGCGGACAACGTCGGCGCGCGTTATTGGTCGCTGAGCGTTTTGAACATGTCAAAAACTTTCAGCGACCGGCAACGCGCGGGAGTAAATGGGTAAGAACGCTAGGAGGACGTTAGGCGCGCGTCGCGCTGCGTTGGACGCGCCGGAATAACGTTATGGGAACGCTAGGAAGACGGCGCGCGCGCGGGAGGGTCGTTGCTCACGCGTTGCGCAAACTGGGCCATTTTTGTTTTACGCCCTAGCAACATTTAAGGTTAAATGAAGACGTCGCGCCAAACTTTCTTTTTTTTCCCCCCAGCGCGTCGACACACGTTTGCCGCGCGCGCATAACGCGCCGCCTTGACGCCGATCTTTTCCCCCAAACCGCCGAAAAGTTTGACGTTTCTCGACGCGCAAGATAGTCCTTTCAACGCTGACGGGTCGCCGAGAGAAGCGTTGTAGTGTGACAGGCCCATTAAGAAAGCTCTGCTATACTTTCTTCAGAAACTTTATGAAACTTCTTTATTACAGTGGTTTGCTTGTTTGTGGTTCTCTATCATTGCTAGGCAGTTAATCAACGTGTTCGTAGTGATTCACCAAGAACCGTTGTTGATATTTGTTGGGGTTTAATGCTCTAGCAACAAATATGGTGATATCAGGACGAGTACCGCTTGTGGCAATGCACACTCATGGCGATTTTAATAGCACTTCCCCACCGAGGAACCAGGTCTTCAGCACCATGTCCTGATGATATATCACTCAGTCACATTATCCTGACGCTGAGAAAATCAGTCCCTTCCCTAATTCTAGTAATGCCAAGTGCCAGGCTAGATAGCAACAATTATCAATTTCGTAAGCAACATCCTCCTTATGTTTCAATTAGGTAACGACATGTTTGTTTGTTGTTTTTTTACGTCCTAGCAAGATCGAAGGTATTATCAGGACGGATACTGCTAATATGTTTGTGCTTAGTAAGTTTAGACAGTAAGTGGGTCTTGGTTGGTTGATATCGGGATTCATAGGAATGCCAGGTATTGCAATACCTCAGGGAGTTTGATGCCCCTGCCCTGCAGAGTTGTAAACCACTGTCTTGTGGTACAGGTTTTTGACAGGACCGAAGGCTAAGTGAGCAAACCCTGAACAGAAAACCATGTCACTCTGGCAGCATCAAGGGCGGTTGATGTATGGAACTCCCAACATCTCCCGTCCAGCCACTGCAAGGACAAATAGTTTTGCGCCTGTCTGGACATGTTCTTACCGGTGTGAGACCTCTATTTGCTCCCCATAACTTGCAAAAGCCAGCAGCACTTCAACACTTTTGCAGGCAGCTTTCATGAAATGAAAGCAGTCTTTGTCACATCGAGACCGACAGCATGATGATGATGATGATGAGGTCAGGTTTGACTCGACGAGGATTTGAACCCTCGACCTTGCGCAGGGGAAGGTAGCCTTTTTACCGATTGGTGGTCTCACCTGTCATGCTGCGTGATGGAGGCCCTGCTCAACATCACTCAACGTATTTACTGCAGCACAAAACATACATAATGATTTCCCTATTATTTGGACACAGAAAGTTTGTTTTGATACACTTCAGATTGATTTGAGGTTCAAATGCACCTACTGGAGAGGAAAACCATTGGAAGCTGGAGAAAGCGTGCCAACCCCCTACCTCAGTGTCGACTCACCGAACGCCAGGTAGCGCTATCTGCCCGTTCCCACTACCGAGTGCGCAAGCAAGGAGTTTGCAGGTTCGAATCCCAAAACAGGCGTACAAATTAAAAGGGTTGTATCCTAATAATATTCATATAAGTGCTTTATACTACATATATATAATTTAATGAATTTCGAAAAAGAACGGCCCAGAAAAGTGATTTTTGGAAGTTATTTCGACTAAAGCAAAATACGGGCACAAATGAGTGCGGTATTTTCCACATGTATGCCGAATGTGAAGTGGAATCGACGTCTTCTATGGATATTGCCATCATTCTCTAATGTCCTCATCAACCATCATATCCGCACATTGACTCTGTTAGAATAAGTAAGACAGGTCGTGGCTATCACATTGTGTTTAGTATCCGATTCCATTAATTTGCCCGAACTACTCAATTCCGAGTAGACCCTCGTCTGGTGTTTATCGTGTAATATAATTGAAATATACAAGTCTGCATATCGGGCGCGATGGTCGAATCGGTAGAGCGCGGGCCTCGCGTGTGGGAGATCGGGAGTTTGGTCCTCGGCTGAGTCAAACCAATGACTTATAAAATTGATACTTGTCGCTTCCTAGCCTGGCGCTTGACATTAATAGGATCGGGCAAGGACTGGCTTAGCTCAGTGTCAGGATAATGTGACTGAGTGGGATATTGGGTCACGGTGTTGGCAGCCTGATTTCCCAGTGGGGCTGCACCATAAAGTCACCATGAGTGTGCACTGTCACAAGTCGGTACCTGTCCTCATATGACCTTAGATGTTGCCAGGACATACAACTCCAACAACCAACCAACATCCACGTAGGCATAGGTACTAGTCCCAGTGTTGAGAGGGGGGGGCAAACTGGTGTCAAATTGCCCGATGCCGAAAGCTGAGTTCCAGCTGAAATGCTACTAAGATACCTACAAATATTAAAAATGACTGTCTCGCTGTTTATTGCACATGTTCAGAGCTTTTCTTTCTGTCCACTATGGGACTGTCTTGCATAGTGACTTCATACAGAACTGGTGTCAGCTCACTAAGCCTGAAAGCATCCCTGACTCAAAGTAACGCTAGCTGTAGCTGTCGCCAGATCTACCTGCCATTATATATGATGCATAAGAATTTATGCGAGTAAAAAGGAATGCCTTGTCTTTAATATGTAATGTAGCCGGCCTTTATATATATATTTATCCAGGAACAAACAACTGACCAGAAAATACAGTTTGGAAGATATCAATACTCTGGCTGCCGTTCCAACAAGCCGATATTGATTAAAGTTGCATAGTCCGATGGGGTTGAGTTTCTGTCACTTTCTGACATAATACATGAGGTTGATCGGTATAATCTACCTTACTTTAGTTTGAAGTAATATTGCTTTAAAATAACTAATATGCGAGATATTTGAAGCAGAAACATGCACAATTAATTTTGGCATGCTTGCCAAATTCCTGACAGGATAGACTTCAACAATAACAGGTTTTTATTAAATTGACATAGTACACCTTCCATGCATCAACAAATACTTTATAATAGGACTAGTATTTAAGTTGGATATGTAGAATCAAATCTAGATAAGTGTTTTGTTTTGGACAATATGAAGATTTTATCGGACTATATTGTTAATGTTGCATAGTCCGATGGTTTTGTGTTTCTGCCATTTCTGAAATAAATATATTAGGTTCATCGTTATAACCTTCCCTGTCATTTTCTGAGAAATATACCTTAGAATGATCGTTGTGGTTTACTTTAGTTCAATTTGAAGTAGGTTTTATTTCAAATGGCTATCTTTGAAGGTATTTGAATTGAAAACATGCCAATTTAATTTTGGAACACATGTCAAAATTCTGATAAAATAGGCTTCACCAGAAGCAGGTTTGATGAAATTGACTTAATATCCCCTCATATATGCAGAACAAGTGCTTAATAAGTGCAACAGTATCTAGGTTGGATATGTTGGATCAAATCAAGAAACTTATTTTGGTTTTGAAAAGTTGATGCTTTCATCGGACTTTGCATCTTTAATAAGTGCATCAATGTCTAAGTTGATATGTAGGTTTAAATCTAAGTTAAAATCTAGATAAGTGTTGTGCTCTTGATAATTTGATGCTCTTATTAGACTATTCAACTATAATACCAGAGGCCAACTGACTAGACTTGATCGGATCGCTGGCTACATGCAACCCACAGCCCCTATTACCCTACTTCACACAGCAGGCAAGAGTCACCCAAGCTGCTCCAGCAACTCACTTAGAAGCATGCCCACTCCATGTCATACACAATGTTCATAATAATATTTGCATAAGTACATTCATTTATTTATACTGCACATACTTGGGTTATAAATACAACATACACTCTTACACAATCATTGCATCACCATACTATTATTTGCATATATACATGTATTTATACTACACATAATTAGGTTAGTAATACTGCGTATATACTTGTATATACGGGTGTAGGGTGCACTGGGTTGGGAGCCGTTGTGGGCTCCGGTAGATTTAGGTGCGATCCGCCAGGTTAACGTTGTCGTTGGTTCGGGTGGGAGACTTGAGATGCCCTAGTCGGCGCCACTATCGGGATCCGTGGCAGGTTCTAGTTCAATCTGCCAGGGGGCGTCTGGTTCCCTTCAGGTCTGGGGTTGGCTGGCTTGTCACTGGCAACCCATCCAGCACCGGAGCCACATATTGGTGCCCGCTCGTCTTGGTTTTTTCTTTTTCTTTTCTTCTTTTTATTATTCGTTAGTTACTGTTATTCTAATTGATTGGTAGGGCGGGATTGCCCAGTCAGTTGCCTATGCATTTGATCAGTAATTGATATGTACACAAATGAGATATATTGCATAGATATAATTGAAGGTGGATCATAGATATATATATATATACTGTTGATGTAATAAATGATCATATCGGCCAGTCTACCATTGTTGCTTGTCCTTACACGACATATTGACCTACTCATACACAATTATTCCACCATCATAATAATATTTACAAAGATGCATTCATTTATACTACACATAATTATGTTATAAATACGACATATAATGCTAGGTTCAGGAAACTTATGTAATATAATTATAGCAAACAGTAATGCTGGTCTCCCAGGTGGTCACGTGTCATTTAACGGATCAATAGAGTTGAGACCCCACTTCCTGTATAGCAAGTCAATGGGATTCAAAGCCCAGGTTGCAGAGACAAACAAATCACTTTACAATCTATTCTTGTCACTAAAGAGCGTGCCACTCAACATTACTAATACTAGTATAGGGCAAGGAGCAGTGGAATGAGGAAAATCCATCGGTTCACGATTGACAATTTCCACTGGTTAATCAATGAATGTAAAAACAACAACGCACTCTATTTCCGTGAGGTGGCAGCCACCCACCTGTTATTGTATGGTTTAACCTTCAACTTGTATATATGGGTCGTTCTCTGCAACTCGGTATCAATGTGGCACACGGAGACCAAAGGTGACAATATTCCAAATAATAGCAGAAAACATTCCAAATAATAGCAAAATTCATGCTCATATGAATGTTTCTATGTTGGTGTATTTTAGAGTTGAACCCCCCCCCCCCCAGCCCCCAACTATTTCATCTTTTGATATTGATCTTATTTGACCAAAATGAAAAAAATCATTCATGTAACATGGAAATCAAACACACATCCAGAACATAATTTTAACATTCACAACAAATTCGAACAAGATTTTATTGATTACAGTTAAGCAAAAAAGATTAAAAAAAATATATAAAGGTGGAAAGCCAAGTTTGGATAAATGCATGGTGTCGATGTGTAAATTTTCCGATTTTCAATTGAGCACAAAATCATACAAGCATACTTATGATACATTTTCTGGGATAGATTAAATACATGTAGTATTGCAAATGTGAATTTTGGCCCGCTAACATTGGTAATTTGCACACGAGGAGGGCCCCCCTCCTCTCCCAAGCCCAAGTCATGTCATGCCCCACTGCTCATGCCAACCAGCAACCCCGACACCCCTCACCACTCAGGACCCCTGACTCAAGTGCATGCCACCCCACACCCCACTCACGTGTTTTGCATACGACCCATTCCCGGCCACGCCCCGTCATACCAGACCCATTTAAAGACCCAACACCCGTTCACTTCCTCGCCACTTGCCCGCTGTACCTCAGTTCTCCCACTCACCCTCCCCCTGTTTTCGGTTGAGTGCTGCATAATCATCTTCTTCCTGTCACAATTGTCTGAGTTCAGCTTCACATATATGTTATCAGTACTACTGCTTCTCTTGCTTGTTCACTAGCTACCAGACACTGTTCCCATGTGAGTAAACTTCCAGATATGCTGTTTAACTGAACCTCCTCTTTACTCCAGAACCCAGACCTGCCCTCGATGCTACCGAACACTGATGACCTTCGTGCTCTGACCTCCCGTTTTTCGCCTCCTGCAAGTTCCTGACCATGAATGACCTCAACTAGAGCTATTCGCCTGTCCTACAGGTTGTCTTGTGCTCCGAAAGCCCGGCTTCCACCTAACACGTCATACAGCTCACTGATCGCGAACTGCTCATGTTGCTAGCCTGGCAGACTCCTGCTGCCCTTTATTTACTTCTTTGTCTGATTTGATTATTTCAAATTGATCCAAATAAATCTAGTTCACTATACCTGACTCCGAGTGATGTGAATTATACCAAAGACCCTATAAAACTAAGACGGCTCACTCAGCCTGTACTGTGTAATCAAAATGATTAAACCCACCACTTGGTGCGCTGGCTGTTCTCTTGGTTAAACAGGTGCTATATTATATGTATAAATGTATATATGAATGTGAAAGATGTGTGATGATGGCGATGCTGATGATCATGCTGATGATGATGTGTATTTGTTCATAGCAATTTCATATTGAAGTGTATTCATCCTTACATATCTCATGTATACTATAATTGTATGTATTTACATGTGAAACACCAACCAGCAGCTGGGCTGATCAAACGCACCACAAGGTGGCACTGTGAAATTTACATTACCATGGGAGAGATAGTGAGTGATCCGTCTTAGTATAATAGGGTCTTTGATTATACTCAACACACAGAGGCAACAATACCTATTTGAATTGCTACCAACAATTTTATAACAAGAATTAATCATACCCAATGTAACATGGAAACCAAATATGTGGTACCCAGCTTCAGAGAATGACTCATGTCCGTAATACTGTATCTGACGCACACCTTGAGGGTGATGCGCGAGAAGGAAGAACAGAGGCGGATGTGGGAAACTGAGGCGTTTATTGTGACGCCTCGGGCAACATAGAGAACAGTGAGAGAACAGAAACATATGAGACATGTAAGGTAAACGGTACAAGCAGGGCAACAGAGGAGGTAACAGGCTGAGGAGGCAGAGAGCAATAAGAGGGCTCATGAGGAGCAACAGGCTCGTGAGGAGGAATAAGTGAGGGGCTCATGAGGAGCAGAAGATAAATACAGGAAGGGCTCATAGGGAGCAATGTCAGAGTTCTGGTAGAGGGGGGGCCGAGGAGCCCTCCGCCGCAGAGGGGGGAGGGTAGAGGAGGGAGAGTTGGGTGGGTGGGTGGAGAAGAAAAAGGGCAGAGAGCTGGAAGGCGGCTGGAGGCTGAGTGCCTGAGGGAGGCCGGCGGGCGGCCTTATAAGGGGGGAAGTGAGCAGAGGCAGGAGGGGGGTGAGTCGCTCAGGGCCGGGGGGAGGTGAGCAGTGGCGGGGGTGAGTCGCTCAGGGGCGGGGGGAAGTGAGCAGTGGCAGGAGGGGGGGTGAGTCGCTCAGGGGGGGGGAGGGGGAGGGTGAGCAGCGGGCGTCGCGCGAGGCGCGAGTGCTGGGGGAAGGGGGGGTAGAGGGGGGGGGGGGGGGTGAGTCGCTCTCCCTCCCCTCGCATCAAACGAAATGCTTCGCATTACGACCGATGCGCGAGAAGGAAGAACAGAGGCGGATGTGGGAAACTGAGGCGTTTATTGTGACGCCTCGGGCAACATAGAGAACAGTGAGAGAACAGAAACATATGAGACATGTAAGGTAAACGGTACAAGCAGGGCAACAGAGGAGGTAACAGGCTGAGGAGGCAGAGAGCAATAAGAGGGCTCATGAGGAGCAACAGGCTCGTGAGGAGGAATAAGTGAGGGGCTCATGAGGAGCAGAAGATAAATACAGGAAGGGCTCATAGGGAGCAATGTCAGAGTTCTGGTAGAGGGGGGGCCGAGGAGCCCTCCGCCGCAGAGGGGGGAGGGTAGAGGAGGGAGAGTTGGGTGGGTGGGTGGAGAAGAAAAAGGGCAGAGAGCTGGAAGGCGGCTGGAGGCTGAGTGCCTGAGGGAGGCCGGCGGGCGGCCTTATAAGGGGGGAAGTGAGCAGAGGCAGGAGGGGGGTGAGTCGCTCAGGGCCGGGGGGAGGTGAGCAGTGGCGGGGGTGAGTCGCTCAGGGGCGGGGGGAAGTGAGCAGTGGCAGGAGGGGGGGTGAGTCGCTCAGGGGGGGGGAGGGGGAGGGTGAGCAGCGGGCGTCGCGCGAGGCGCGAGTGCTGGGGGAAGGGGGGTAGAGGGGGGGGGGGGGGGGTGAGTCGCTCTCCCTCCCCTCGCATCAAACGAAATGCTTCGCATTACGACCGATGCGCGAGAAGGAAGAACAGAGGCGGATGTGGGAAACTGAGGCGTTTATTGTGACGCCTCGGGCAACATACAGAGAACAGTGAGAGAACAGAAACATATGAGACATGTAAGGTAAACGGTACAAGCAGGGCAACAGAGGAGGTAACAGGCTGAGGAGGCAGAGAGCAATAAGAGGGCTCATGAGGAGCAACAGGCTCGTGAGGAGGAATAAGTGAGGGGCTCATGAGGAGCAGAAGATAAATACAGGAAGGGCTCATAGGGAGCAATGTCAGAGTTCTGGTAGAGGGGGGGGCCGAGGAGCCCTCCGCCAAAGAGTAAGGAGAGGGCTCGAGGCGCGCCCGAGGCGGGGGCGCGGGGCGCCCGAGGCGGGGCCCGGAGAGGCAGGCCTGGTTGAGAAGAGGGTCCGGGGCCTACGTGGAGGGGGAGCGGGCGGCCAAAAAAGGGAGGCCCGCTCCTGAGGCCTTGGGGGAGGAGGTCCGGCGAGGGTCGAGCAGGGGGGCAGCGAACTCCTCAGGGCTGGGCTGGGTGGGTCTCTCGTGAGGCTGGGCTGGGTCGTCTGAGGTGTGAGGTGCGAGGTGATGATCCTCGGCTTCTTCTGGGCGGCGTTTCGATCGGTGTTCGCTGGGTGGCCGTCGGTGGGCGTCGCGGGGCTGTCGGGAATGGTTGGGATGAGGTGCCGGCCTAGGCCGGCGGATCAAAAATCCGCCGAGGCGGCCGGGGTCTGGCGCTCACGGGCTTGCTTGGTGCGGCATCCGGCCTCGCTGTGCATTGTTAGTATGCGCCGAACATTGGCGCAATACGCACAGACGTGCCGGCGCCTGTCTCCCACCTCGCCGTGAGCCTCTCCGAGAGGTGCCCGATCGCACGAGGTGGGATCGCGGTTCCAAGCGGTGCAGGGAGCCCCGTGAGCGTGCCTATCGTAGGCGGTGCGGGTGTCGGCTTGATGCCGGGGCTGGTGTGCGCCTCGGGCCCCATCGTCGCCTCGGGGAGCTGGTGTTGCCGGGGTGGTGGGCGTGGTGAGGGAGTCGAGCCTGAGCGCGTTGAGGGCCACAGGGTCATGCCACCCCTGGGGGAGCCTTCCGTCCGCGATCCAGGAAAAGATGGTCTCTGAGTACCGGCGGACGGTGGGCCAGGGGTGGATGAGGACGTCTCTCATGAGGGTGAGGTGGTGTTGGTGTAGGCCCTGGAGGGAGTGATCCGGGAAGGATGGGTGGTTGACCATGGAGAGGAGGGCGAGGCTGTACTCGTCCTTGGTTGCTTCTCCGAGCTTGACTGCCTTGCGCCCCGCACCCCTCTCGACGAGGTCGCAAGGGAAGAGGTAATCGGCTGGGATCCCTCGGCGGCGCTCGGTGCGATGCGCCTCGGCGGATGTGAGGATGTCGCGGACCGCGTCGGCCGCGGATGCCGGGCTGTAGTCCTCGGGATGCTGGCGGTAGGTGGGCGGTGGTGCTGAGCTGGCGTGGGCGCGGGTGTAGCCCTGGTACTGCAGGTGCGGGCCTCCGGGCTGAGTCGCTTGAGGTGGAGGCGGCGGCCGGCTCCCGGCTGCGGCGTAGGCCCGAGGTGCCGGGACGTGGTGGAGGCTGCAGGCGCACTCCCGCCTCGGCGTGGGCGGGGGGCTCCCCGGGGCCCCTCGGGCTTGCCCCGTCTCGAGGGTCTCGATGCGTGTGGTGAGGCGGGTGATGGCCTCGATGAGGAGGGCCGTCTCGCTGCTGGGCTGGCCGGTGGGTGCTGCCGGGGAGGTCGGGGCCGTACAGGGGGCGGGGCTACCTGGGGAGCCCGAGGAGGGTCCTGGCGTGGCCATCCCGGAGGTCTTGGAGCTTCTCCGAATCTTCCCTTTGCCGCGGCCGGGCATGGTGCAGGGTCGGCAGAGGAGCAGCGAGGTGGAGTAGCCAAAAGGAAGAAAAAGGGCAGAGAGCTGGAAGGCGGCTGGAGGCTGAGTGCCTGAGGGAGGCCGGCGGGCGGCCTTATAAGGGGGGAAGTGAGCAGAGGCAGGAGGGGGGTGAGTCGCTCAGGGCCGGGGGGAGGTGAGCAGTGGCGGGGGTGAGTCGCTCAGGGGCGGGGGGAAGTGAGCAGTGGCAGGAGGGGGGGTGAGTCGCTCAGGGGGGGGGGAGGGGGAGGGTGAGCAGCGGGCGTCGCGCGAGGCGCGAGTGCTGGGGGAAGGGAGGGGGGTAGAGGGGGGGGGGGGGGGGGGTGAGTCGCTCTCCCTCCCCTCGCATCAAACGAAATGCTTCGCATTACGACCAAGTCGCCGAGAGAGGTTGGTTGTTGGAATTCTACATCCTGGCAACACATAAGGTCATTACAGGACAGACATTGACTTGTGACAGTGCACACTCATGGTAACTTTATAGTGCTGCCCCACTGGGAAATCAGGCTACCAGCACCATCACCCAATATCCCACTCAGTCACATTATCATGACACTGAGCTAACCAGTCCTTGCCCTATCATATTAATGCTGAGCGCCAGGCTAGTAAGCGACAAGTATAAATTTGATAAGTCATTGGTTTGACTCGACCGGGAACTCCCGACCTCGTGCACGTGAGGCCTGTGCTCTACCGATTCGACCACCGCACCTGGTCGCCGAGATAGAGAGAGAGAGGGGGGGGGGGGAGGCCCCGAGATGTAACTGGTGCCCGGTGACTGAATGGTTACGTGTGTTGTGGGAGGAGAATGGTCATAAAGAACACAGATAAAGCTAAGGATGTGAGCCTGACCCTAATTTCCGGTCGTCTTCATAAAGGGGGCGTGAGTGATTGGGGTTTTACGTTCTAGAAACATCTGACATCATATCAGAACGGGTACTGAGTTGTGGTCTTGCGATCTCATGGTGGTTTTATAGTGTTTTACCTAGTACTAAGATCCTATACCACACACACCATGATCCCGTATGCCACTCAGTCATATTATCATGATACTAAACCAGCCATTCCTTACAATAGCAGCATAATGCTGATGAGCGCTTGGCAAGGTAATGAACAGTATCACATTGTAGGTCATTGTAGGTATTGGAATCTTGAGTCACTGCTTTGACTCTGCTGGTATTGGAATCTTGAGTCACTGCTTTGACTCTGCTGGTATTGGAATCTTGAGTCACTGCTTTGACTCTGCTGGTATTGGAATCTTGAGTCACTGCTTTGACTCTGCTGGTATTGGAATCTTGAGTCACTGCTTTGACTCTGCTGGTATTGGAATCTTGAGTCACTGCTTTGACTCTGCTGGTATTGGAATCTTGAGTCACTGCTTTGACTCTGCTGGTATTGGAATATTGAGTCACTGCTTTGACTCTGCTGGTATTAGAATATTGAGTCACTGCTTTGACTCTGCTGGTATTGGAATATTGAGTCACTGCTTTGACTCTGCTGGTATTGGAATCTTGAGTCACTGCTTTGACTCTGCTGGTATTGGAATATTGAGTCACTGCTTTGACTCTGCTGCTATTGGAATCTTGAGTCACTGCTTTGACTCTGCTGAAATTGGAACTTAGAGTCCTTGGGTTGCCTATGGTGGTCTTGGAATTTTGAGTTCTTAGTTTGATTCTGGTATTGGAACTTGGAGTCTTTATTTTGTTTCTGCTATTGGAACTTTGAGAAGGTCAGGAGCTCGAAAACCCGGCCGACTCAAACCGATGACTTACAAAATTGATACTTATCACGACCTAGCCTGGAATTTGGCATTATTAGGTCAGTGTATGGACTGGCTTGCTCAGTAAAAGGATACTGTGACGGATTGGGAAATCAGGTCATGGTGCCGGTAGCCTGGTCTCCAAGTGGGGCAGCACCATAAGGTTGCCAGATTGTGACAAGTAGGTAACTGTTCTGATCTGGCCATAGATGTTGCCAGGATTTAAGACCCCAACAAATAACAACAACATAAAGAAGTGTGGACCACGCAATTTGCATATATCTGTAAGTGGGTGAAAGTTGCACATGGATGCGTGTTACTGTTATTTATATGAAGTATAATGTATTATAGCCGTATTGGCCTTTATATGAAGTACAATCTAGTTGGCGTGTAAGTTACTTTTGCCAAAGAGAACTAATAAATAAAATTCAGCCTAACCTGTGTGTCTCTCCTTTATTGTGAACCATAGTAGCCTTTATTGTTTATATACACACACATATATATATCATATATCATATATTAATACAGAAAAAACAGGAACTCATTTGCCTCGGTTTATTCAGGAAGCTTAAACTGCACACAGTGTCCTCCTCCAATATTATATTCACCGTTACATTAAAGACGAATTAATGGCGATGGTTGTCCATATCGGGAAGTCTGGAAATGGGAGCGAACATTAAATGGTGGCGATGAGAGCCGGCCGGTTGAATGGGTGCTTAATATTCGGGGAGTAGTTATTGCACAGCCAATATATTTCCTATAATGTTTGCAGAATTGTCCATAAAATGTTTTTTAGGATCTAAAAAATAGACATACTATGTATTAAAGATACGGTGAGTATTTAATAATATTCATCATCGTTACCGCAATCAATCACTCAATAGTTTCATCGTCTAGTCGAGGGTTGGATGCAATGGTTCTCCACTTGTCCCGATGGTATGCTGTTCTGATAGACTGTGAATAATTCAAGCCTGTCCACTGTGAAATATTTGTAAACCATGATGTTCTTGGTCTCCCTCTCCCTCTGCTGCCATTCACCTTCCCTTCCAACAATGTACGGTATATTGAACTCTGACGAATGATGTGGCCAAAATATATAAGTTTCTTTGTCAGCATTATCCTTACCTATGGCAGCAGATATCTCATCTGAGAAAACGAATTTGGAAAAAGAAATAAACATTTTCAAAATAGTACGGGGTAAAGGTAAGTATTAGTACTCGTAGGTGCTAATATATGTAATTATTAGTCACATATATTTATGCATTTACATGTTCTGGGGCTTGCCTATCTGTTCAGCCTATGTGTTGTGATGTACTTCCTGCATCCGTAAAGTGATAGCTTAATCACTACTCACAAGTACGTCTGACAGCAAAGTTCAAAACAATTATAGAAATCATTAAACATATTTCGATGTTCGTACCAAAAGTAACTATATTGAATCGCTTATCATGCATTTATTATGTCCCTATAATAAGGTGCTCGAAATGGCATGAATATAAAATTACCAGTTCAGGTGGTACCGAAAAAAACCTTTCTGGCCCATGAACTAATAAGGGTGTATGTGACCACTGGATTTCACTAGGCCGCCTTACTTACAGCAGAGGATGATGTTGTTTGTTTGTTGGAGTTTTACACACTGGCAACATCTGGGGTCATATCAGGGAGGGTACCGAATTGCAACAGTGTCATCGCGACTTTAAAGTGTTGCCCCATTGGCAGACGCAGCCTTCCTGTTTAGAAGGTCGAGAGTTCGAAACCCGGACTAGTCAAACCCATTGCTTTAAAACGGATACTTTCGCTACCTAGCCTGGCACTCAACATTACCAGAATAGGGCAAGGACTGCTTATTTCAGTGTCAAGATAATATGACTGAGTGGGAAATTGAGTCATGCTGCCAGCAGCTTGATGTCACTGTAGGGCAGCACTATAAAGTCACCATGCGTGTTCATTGTCACAAGTCGGTACCCATCCTGATATGGCCTTAGATGTTGCCAGGTTGTAAAACTACATCAAACAAACAAGAAATAAACCTTTGTACCTACGGAAAGGTAATGCAATTACTTTTTTTTCCCGCTTTCCTAGTTTTAAATTTGATTCCCTATTCGTAACACCAACTACATTTCTGAAGCCGTCTCCCCCCACCGGCTCTTCTGCCTTCCCTGCTTGGTGGTCCAGAATCAGCACATCTCAGCTCCAACTATCTACTGAGAGACGGTCTAACCACCCGAATAGTGTCACAGCAGGCATCTAATCAATGAGTGGTTTGTTGGTTATTGGAGTTTTACGTCCTGGCAATATCTAAGGCCACATCAGGACGCGGCCAATAGGTGTCCACTGCAGTTTTAGACCAAGTCCTAAGTGTCTGACTATCTTTTTTATGCTAATGGCTATTTAAAAAAAAAAGTAAATGGAATTAGATATATAAATAAAATCCCACTGGATATCTAAATGATTAGGCTACCTTATTTGTTTGTTGGGGTTTTACATCCTGCTAACATCTAAGGTCATGTCAAGATAGGGAGGTGATTAGTAAATGGCTGGAAATGATCAATGTTGGCGAAGAGAGATTGGCTTGAGTGAGGTGGGGATGAGGGTGGGGGGTGGTGTGGGAGGACTTGACCACAAAGCGTGAGTAGGCGCCCCAGAGATGGGGGGGTGGGGGGAAGTGGACAATATTTGAAATATTAAAGTTGCATAGTCCGATGGATTTAAGTTTCTCCTATTTTTCTGAGCTAAATATATTAATTTGATTGTTATAGTCTACCCTACATTACTGTGCGGTAGCTTAGATTTTAAATGGCTAACCTTGAAGATATTTGATGCGCAAACATACTAGATTAATTTGAGCAAATACGCTAAATCTCTGACAATATAGGCTTGTGCAGTAACAGGTTCTATTAAATTGACTCAGTATGCCCTTCTATGTGGTGATAAATGCTTAATAAGTGAACCAGTATCTAAGTTAGATATGTAGAATCAAATCTAGGTGAGTGTTCTGGTTTTAAAAATGTGATACTTAATCGGAATATGCAACTTTATCAGATGGGTCGGAAGTTTGATTTCTTTAATGACACCTCTAGAGCACATATGGTCATTCTGACATATTTCTTTGGAGGAAACCCTCTGCCACCTCATAGGGTACTATTTCCACAAGCAGCAAGGGGTCTTTTTATATGCACTTTCCCACAGACAGGACAGCACATCTCACACACAGCCTTTGGTGAACCATTGTGAAACACTGGTTGAAATTGAAAATAGCCCAAACTGCAAATGTGTCCACTGAGCAGGATTGATCGGATGATCCACACCTTCACAGGTGGACACTCTACCACCTGATCATTTAATACTTACAATTACATACATAAAGGCAATGCACTTACATATACATACACAGCATAGGTGTAACAACCATACAGGATGTACCTTTCTCATAATCCTGGTCATGGAACTAGTGTTTTTCGGGGTGATGAAAATGGGAAATATTGTGCCTAGAGCGGGAATCGAACCCACATCTCTTGCAGTCCGGGCTAGTGTACTAGCCATTACACCTCCTACTCCTACGCTCCCAGAATACACCACCCTATCTACACATGCCTGCCTATGTGGCTCATCGCCTGAGAGGTAAGTACAGACTATTACATAGACAATCAGCGGGTACAGACCATCTCACGGCGGCCTTATTAAATGGCTAAAGGGGCAGCCATTAAGTAAGACATGCTGGAGGGGTGGAGTGGGTGTCGTGTGAATTATACTTCAAGATCTGGTTACTTTGTTTCAACTTGTTTTATGTATATATATATATATTCACTATGCCTTAATATCAATTTGAAATTCTAGAAATATTCATTATGGCATTGCGCTTAGAACTACGAAGTAAAACTCTAAAATCTGATAAGGGTCATTAGGGCTGAGGGACATTAATAGTCACACCTTGACCATAGAGGCCCTCAGCCTTCATTAGGCCCTAAATAATTCATAGAAAATAGGTTGCTTCATGATATACCAGCGTCTTCATGGTATACCAGCCGAGATCCCGACCGGATGTGGCGACTTCTATTCGCAACCTTCCAGATGGCTGCTTGCGCAAGGTTCAAGTAGGAATGTCTTCTGCTCTATAACTTTATAAGGCCGGCTGGATCTTTCCAGAATGCCGCTTCTCTTTGCAATGTGTAGGAGGATTATTAAGATGCAGGGTAGAATGGAACATGAAGCATCGTGGTTATCATATTGCCCACATAGAATATGAGTAGACTACCTTAGCATCGTGGTACGGAGTGACGTCACGGCACATCGCGTGTTCAAATGGGGAAGGCCTTGCTGCTTGTTGCTACGGGATATATATATATATACAATGTATATATATATATATCATAATGTATTTACCATGATATGATGTACTTACATACATATAGATGTACATATATATACACATATTCATACATGTATACACATATACATATTTTCACACATGTATGCATCTATCTGGATGTATAGTATATATATATATAATATACTAGTATATATAATGCCCTGGTTGGATCTGAAATAACCATACATAGATATTTGTATACAGGAGCGCTTAGGACACATCTAAAGCTGCCGTACACCGTATGCAATAATTCACCTTGAACTGAAACTCAAGAAATTGGAGTAGACTGTAGAGAGATGATGTTTTTTCTAGGTTTTGTGACCTGGCACGGTGGCCTAATCGGTAGAGTGCGGGCCTCGCGTGTGAAAGGTCGGGAGTTCGGTTTCCGGTCGAGTCAAACCAATGACTTACAAATTTACACTTGTCACTTCCCCACGCTATGCCACACACTTCCCCACGCTATGCCCTACACACCTCATGCTATGCCCCTACTCATGCCTTTGTTTGCGACCAATCCTGTTTGATTGACTTCTCCCAATCCCACATTGCAAGTCTGCCTGCCTGGTCCCACAGTGGTCCCCACCCCATCCGGTCTGACCCAGTTGGATCTGGGCAGATCAGTGCTATTTGGGCGAGTCCAGCCCCACAAGTCACCCAGTCACCTGGTCACTTAGTTAGCAGTCAACCAATCACCCTGTCACCTGGTCACCCAGGCGCTCGGCAAGGACTGGTTAGCTCAGTGTCAGGATAATGTGACTGAGTGGGATATCGGGTCATGGTGCCAGCAGCCTGATTTCCCAGTGGGGCAGCACTATAAAGTCGCCATGAGTGCGCACTGTCACAAGTCGGTACCCATGCTGATATGACTTTAGATGCTAGGACGTAATATAACAACAAACAAATCCAGGTTTTGAGTCAAAATTAATGATTGCTAGGGTCGATGATTGCAATGGACAATGGGATTTAACGACCTTGGGGTTGGGGTTCGAGGCTAAATGTTTGTCCTGTTCCCGATTAAAGAGGGAGGTACGAAGCGAGAAATCATGTACTGTGCGGCGGCCTTAAAGTGATTTTAGGCCATTTCCGGACTGAAATCCATTTGAATGGCAGCGTTCGATGTGTAATACTGGTCGTCCATTGTGTGCTATGGTGATCGGTAATCGTTCTTTTGTTCAGTTTTTTAAAAGCCAGTGTTCATTTTCGGTCTGAAGTACACGGCTTCCATGTGCATTCATATTTGGTCTAAGACCAGATAGAGTGGCGCACTGAATCTACACTATAGTGGAGTTTGTTCTCAGTACGTGAATAGTCATTTAACAGAGTGGCCTATTGCAGGTCGTCTGCTTTCCAGAAATAGAATGTTTGTCTGGTATGCACTTTTTACCAGTGCTTGCTACAGTCAGGGAATGGCTTAGTAGGGGATGATGTTGAGTGCCTTTTTACTTGATTGCTTCCCTCCATTAATTAGCAGTGTTTTTCGAACTTGATTGCGGAGTTGGAGTCGTGCTTTGTGTCACGTGTAGTATTACTACTAGTTGTAGTTCCATACTAATAATGCTACATTTCTTCACCTACTGGCTCAGCTTGGGTCTTCTTGAATCTCGAAGTTTGACGTGTCGAGTGATGCTCAATAGTAAGGTGGAATGGGAGGGCAGTCTTCGCGTTTATCATACCTCTATTTGTTGTTGCCTACTTGTGTTTGTCGACGTGCTTTACAATCTATTCACACTTGGTTATTTTTGTTTTTAACTTAACGCATAGTCTAACCATTTCAAAATTGCATCAAATATATTTGTTTTTTGTTGGTATCAGTTGACATGGACTATTTAGGAATTTCATGTAAATTTCAAGTGAATTCAATTCAATCAAGTTTATTTCAACATCCTCATTATGTAAAGTTACAATTCTTTTTAAACCATACTCTGGGTGAAGAAAGGGAGAATTAAAGAAGCATAATGCTTATGATATATTTCAATGTAAGCATATTTGATGTGATTGACAAGACTGTCAGAATAGATACCACTGACTTTTCACCACGAATATAGCCCCTTGCAACCAACACGACGATAAACCATCAGAAATCAATCAATTAATCAATCCCCATAGAGTTGATTGTTTTTGACACTGATACACAGCAATGCGCGCTATTGACATCTGGGTTGTAGGTGACGAGGCGGTAAACACCCCTAGTGGGTGCGTCAGGTACCAGCGGCGAGCAGAGGGCGGACAGGCGGTGGGCGGTGAATGTGCCGAAGGTAGGGAGGGAGTCAAAGCCCGGTCTCCCCGTGGGCGGTGTGCCGATTGGGGCCCCGGGCAGCCTCCCAAGGCGGGCTGTCAGCGGGTCGGGGGCGCCTAAATGGCCGGGCGCCGTCCCGCGGGCAGCCCGTCTCCGGCCCCCCCTCTGCCCCGCTTGTCCGTCCGTCGGCGCTAAGCAGGACATTCATAGCCGCGACCGCCTAATTCTTTGTGGCCATCTTGGCAACACGTGCCGGACAAAGAGGGGGCGGTGTTTTTAATCACAGCGTCGGCTCCCAGGCCGGTGGCGGGCGGAGACAGGAGAGCGGGGAGGGCGGGGTGAGGCGGGACGGGGGCGGGGCGGGCTGAATAGTGGGCGCGTTGAGGGATGGCGGCCGGACGTGAGGCGGGGAGGGCCGCCTGATCGATCTGCTCATAGGGACCCAAAAGGCCCGGGTCGACACCGCCTCCCCACCCCTCCCCACACATGCCCCCTTCATCCCACCCCTTATCTTCCACCCCACCCTCACCCTTCACCCCACCCCTCACCCTCCACCCCACCCCTCATCCTCCACCCCACCCTCAGCCTCCACCCCACCACTCATCCTCCACCCCACCCCTCACCCTCCACCCTCCACCCCACCCCTCACCCTCCACCCCACCACTCACCCTCCATCCTACCCCCACCCTCCATCCCACCCTCACCCTCTACCCCACCGCTCACCCTCTACCCCACCCAACCCCTCACCCTCCACCGTCACCCTCCACACCCACCCCTTACCCTCTAGCCCCACCGTCACCCTCCACACCCACCCCTTACCCTCTAGCCTCACCGTCACCCTCCACACCCACCCCTTACCCTCTAGCCCCACCTTCACCCTCTAGCCCACCTCCATCCTCCACACCCACCCCTTACCCTCTAGCCCCACCTTCACCCTCTAGCCCACCTTCATCCTCCACACCCACCCCTTACCCTCTTGCCCCACCTTCACCCTCTAGCCCACCTCCATCCCGCCCCACACCCTCCACCCCACCCCACCCCTCACCCTCCACCCCTCACCCTCCACCCCACCCCCACCCTCCACCCTCCACCCCACCCCTCACCTTCCATCCCACCCCTCACCCTAAATGCCCTACACACCTCCCCGCGTTATACCCAACACAGACCTCACGTTATGCCCCCACACACCTCCCCAGGTTATGCCCTACACACCTCACAGTATGTCCTACATACACCTCCTCACACTCTTTCATAACAACACCTCCCCACGCTATGCCCTGCCCGCCTCCCCACGCAATGCCCTACATACCTCGCCATGCTATGCCCTACACACCTCCCCATGCTATGCCCTACACACCTCCTCATGCTATGCCATACACGCACCTCACGCCATGCTCTATAAACCTACTCATGCTATGCACTATGCACATCTTCCCATGCTAGGCACCACACACACTTCCCCACGCTATGCCCTACACACCTCACGCTATTCCCCTACTCATGCCTTTGTTCGCGACCTATCCTGTTTGATTGACTTCTCCCAATCCCACATTGCAAGTCTGCCTGCTTGGTCCCGCAGTGGTCCCCGCCCCATCCGGTCAGATCCAGTTGGATCCGGGCAGATCAGTGCTATTCGGACGAGTCCAGCCCCACAAGTCACCCAGTCACCTGGTTACTTAGTTACCAGTCAACCAATCACCCTGTCACCCAGTCACCCAGACAGCTAGTCACATGTCCACCCAGTCACCCGGTCACCTGGTCACCCGGTCACCCGGTCACCCGGTCACCCGGTCACCCGGTCACCCGGTCACCCGGTCACCCGGTCACCCGACCACCCAGTCACCCAGTCACCTAGTCACCCAGTCACCCAGTCACCCAGTCACCCAGTCACCCAGTCACCCAGTCACCTAGTCACCCAGTCACCCAGTCACCCAGTCACCCAGTCACCCAGTCACCCAGTCACCCAGTCACCCAGTCACCCAGTCACCCAGTCACCCAGTCACCCAGTCACCCAGTCACCCAGTCACCCAGTCACCCAGTCACCCAGTCACCCAGTCACCTGAGCATCCAGTCACCTAGTCACTCAGCAACCCAGTCACCCAGTCACCCGGCCACTCAGTCACCTCGTCACCCAGTCAGTCAGTCACCTGGCCACCCAATAATCCAGTCACCCAGCCACCCAGCCACCCAGTCACCCAGTCACCCAGTCACCCAGTAACACAGTCACTCAGTCACCCAGTCACCCAGTCACCCAGTCACCCAGTCACCCAGTCAACCAGTCAACCAGTCAACCAGTCACCCAGTCACCCAGTCACCCAGTCACCCAGTCAACCAGTCACCCAGTCACCTGGGCATCCAGTCACCTAGTCACTCAGAAACCCAGTCACCCGGCCACTCAGTCACCTCGTCACCCAGTCACTCAGTCACCTGGCCACCCAATAATCCAGTCACCCATTCACCCAGTCACCCAGTCACCCAGTCACCCAGTCACCCAGTCACCCAGTCACCCATTCACCCAGTCACCCAGTCACCCAGTCACCCAGTCACCCAGTCACCCAGTCACCCAGTCACCCAGTCACCCAGTCACCCAGTCACCCAGTCACCCAGTCACCCAGTCACCCAGTCACCCAGTCACCTGAGCATCCAGTCACCTATTCACTCAGAAACCCAGTCACCCAGTCACCCGGCCACTCAGTCACCTCGTCACCCAGTCACTCAGTCACCTGGCCACCCAATAATCCAGTCATCCAGTCACCCAGTCACCTGGTCACCCAGTCACTCAATCACACAAGTTATCTGGTCATTCCGTCACCCAGTTACCCAGTCACGCTGTCTGATGCCGTCCAACCTCCACACCCGGTCACATCTCACTTCTGTACCATCACATCTCACTTTTTTACCATCACATCTTACTTCTGTACCATCACATCTCACTTCTGTACCATCACATCTCACTTCTGTACCACCACATCTTACTTCTGTACCACCACATCTCACTTTTGTACCATCACATCTCACTTTTGTACCAACACATCTTACTCTTGTACCATCACATCTTACTTCTGCACCATCACATCTCACTCTGTACCATCACATCTTACATATGTACCATCACATCTTACTCTGTACCATCACATATCTACCCTGTACCATCACATCTCACTTCTGTACCATCACATCTCACTTCTGTACCATCACATCTTACTTCTGTACCATCACCTCTCACTTATGTACCATCACATATTACCTCTGTACCATCACATCCCACTTCTGTACTATCACACCTCACTTCTGTACTACTACAGCTCACTCTTGTACCATCACATCTCACTCTTGTACCACCAGGTTTTATTCCTGTACAATCACATCTCCCTTCTGTTCCATTACATCTCTCTCCTCTACCATCATATTCCTTTCTTGTACCATCACATCTCGTTTCTGTACCATCACACCTCGCTCCTGTATCATAACATCTCCCTCCTGTACCATCACACCTCCCTCCTCTACTATCACATCTGCCTCTTTTACCATCACGTCTCACCCTTGAGCCATCACGTCCCACCACATCCCACCCCGTTCCCCCACGCCCCACCTCGTCCTCTCCCATCCCTCACGTCCCACACTGTCCCGCTGTGAACCTTTTCATACCACCATGTATGTCACATTCCCTCTCTGTCCCACTCGTGCCCTTGCCATTCCCTACCTCCACCGTCACACCCTACCATCCCACCTGCAGCGCTGCACACACTATGCCTTGACCAGCTTACTGCCTATCCGCAGCCGTAAGCCCACACTGCCCGGATCGTGCAATACATATTGGCGATCAATGTTTGCCAATATCGTATTTTCAAACCAAGCAGTGTCCTGATGGTAAATGAAGGCAAATAAATGATCGAACGCTTATTTAAAATGACACGTAATAATACTGTCCCAATAATAGAACCAATTAGATGCACACTGGCTTTCTTATCAAAGGTATGCATTAAAAGCAGGGAATTAAATGGGGGGAAGCTAAAGCACACACCTGTGGACAGTGAGTTTTTGGTACATACATGTGTAGGAGTGGGAGGTCAGTAGTAGCAGGTGAGATGTGGTGGGTAGAAGGTTGACGATTAAAGTTATATAAGCCAATGCAAGAACATTTATTTTTAAAAGAGGGAAGTCCCTATTTAATAGATCTTATTACATATGTCCAACTTTATATAGCTGGTTAATTAGCATTTCTATCAACTTTCTTTTATATTTTATTATATGGAATAAATAAATGTATAAAGGGTACATGTGAATTTAGATTCATAATGTGAATATCTACATATAAAACATGGTTATATTTTGGTGACTTTTGGTGGATGCTTTCGCACACATATATTATATATATATGCATATACATATAGATATATTCATATATATATAATTCCATGTACAGAGTGAAAGCTATCAGCATGTTTTGGCGTCACATTTTTGTAAAACTTAGATATTACTCATGAAATAGCTAATGTGTATAAGGTTATGTTAGCAAACTAGTAAATTCATTTAAAAAGAACATGCCTAGAACCAACCTGCTACCGACATATCATCATCATCATCATGCTGTCGGTCGCAATGTGACAAAGACTGCTTTCATTACTTAACCACTGCTCTCCATTTAGCTCTCTGCTGTGAGAGTGATGTCCATGAGTCAGTCTTAATGTCTCTCAGCTTCAGGTTTCTCTCGATAGTATTCTTTATTCTTACACTGGAGACGAGGGTGTCCTCTCTTTCTCTGACCAGAAGACACTTGAGAATAGAGGATATGCTTTGGGAGCCTGTTTGTTGACATCCTCATCATGTGTCCAGTCCACTGGAGGTTCTTTCTGATCAGAAGATCTTCCATAGAGGACAGCCCCGTCCGATCGAGTATTTCCTTGTTTGTCACTTTGTCCTTCCAGGTTATCCTCAAGATCGAATGCAAATGTCGCATCATGAAGGCTTACACCTTTTTCACATGTTGATAAAAGCTGCTTGCAAAGTGTTGAAGTGCTGCTTGCTGGCTTTTGCAAGTCACTAGCGACACTCTCTTGGGGAGCAAATATAGGTCTCACACTGCAATAACACATCAAGACAGACACAAACTATTTGTACTATCGACATATACAACTAACAATTCAAAGGATCGATTCTGACGGTGTAGTTGGGCCAATATTTATGCACACACATTGACACATACAGCGTCAGTTAGATGCAGTGTGGATAATTGTGACTCCTCCTCCCCTGTTCTATTTCACCCACAGACCCGATAGTCGGCTTTTGTTGATTGTTGGAGTTTTCCCTCCTGGCAACATCTAAGGTCATATCAGGATGGGTACCGAATTGTGGCAGTGTGCACTCATCGCGACTTTATAGTGCTATCCCACTGCGAACTCAGGTCACCAGCACTATGAACCACTCAGTCACACTATCCAGGCACTGAGCTAACTAGTCCTTGCCTTATCCTATTAATGCCGAGCACGAGGCGAGGATCAATTATTAATTTGATATGTCATTGATTTGACTCGACCGGGAACCGAACTCCCGATCTCTCGCACGCGAGGCCTGCATTCTACCGATTCGGCCACCGTGCCCGAAGACAAGTCGGGGTTGTCTTGTGCGATCGGCCCTGTTGAAACGTAGCTTAATACAACGGAACTACACACTGTCGGGCAGGTGGTGTACAAGGGTCGGTCCGTTGCCGTCATGTTGGTTCAATGTGGCCTCGCCTGCTGGCAACTAGCGCCTGGCGTGACCAGGTCTGACAGATGACGACAGGGGGCGCGATGCTCGTTCCTCGGCACGGCACGGCGCACTGCCACCGAGTCTAGATCCGCCATATATGGGCACATCGCAGGGCGGCGTTATAGCTGTCACTTGCTGTCATTAGTCATACTGATTAATGCGCGCGCAATTAGCCACCAGTCCACCGCACGGTGGCGCTGTAAGTCAGCCGATTTCAGGCCCATTGTCGGGGTATTCACCATCGGTAAACGCCACGCACAGCTGACAGTGAAAAGTAATTGTTGCGGCAGTTTGCTTATCCGAACATGCCAGGTGAGCCAAACATGAAAAGTCCCATTAAGCCGCCGATTGTGATACAGAGATTTGCATATAGTTAGTGCACTGCTACGGCGCAATGCATGCGGACAGTATATATATGTGTGTAACTTTCTCGCCAAGTTCTGCTGTTTAATGTAAAACCTGCGGCTTATTTCACTTCCAATGATGTTCGGCAGATTGGATCTCGATCTACTGGGAATATGGAGATAGCAATAATAATATCTTACCACGACAAGGTAATCCCTATTTTCTTTTCAAATTTTCGCAATTTAAACTTCAGATTTCAGTTATTAGGTGTGCTATTCTTACGGATGTGCTATAGATTTACTCTATATAATGGCCAATAGAATGTGCTATATATATATATATATATATATATATCATCATCATCATCATGCTGTCGGTCGCGATGCGACAAAGACTGCGGCATAACAATATCCGCAGTAACTAGCGGGGGAGGGGGGGTTCCTGTCAAACTACAGTCCGCAAAATCCCCCCGAACTAGGCCTGCTTGCGGGTGTGCATTCACATGTAATTTACTGCTGTCAGCCGAAATTGCCAAGGGTGTAGGGTTAACACAATTTACCGAACCGTTTTTGTCGGATCTAATACAAACATTAGTGACCCCCAGACACAATTCAGGGGAACATCCATCCAGGCAACCAACAACAGCATAATCTTTGCTACATTTGCTGTGGATGTGCGTCTTGCTCCCACAGCGGGAGCACCAATGCCCATAGCTACAAGTCCTGCCATCCCTCGAACACCCCTCCTCCTTGTTAAAGGCAAAACAAGGTTTCTTGCCATCACTAATGTACAGGTGTCCATGCCTATTTGGGCTTGCCTTACTACTAGTATAACTGAGAGCTACCCCCGGGTTTACACAAAAATTCAAAAGTGTAATATTTTAACGCGACCTCTGGGTTCCCGGATGAGAATGCGCCAAAGCCCTCATAGACCGCAAGCTAGCTGATAGCCTTGTCATAGTTCACATGTGACTTTTCGACAAAAGTACCAGACTTGGCCTTGCCCGCGATATAGCCAATATGTTTTAGTAGTTTCAAAACCTTCTCACCGTCAGTCTCTCTTGATGCCACTACCCACTTTACAGAGGCTTCTATAAGTTCAAAGGGGGATAGTTTTTTTACAGCCTTACCGTCTTCTACGTGTCTGCGGAGGGACCACTTACTTCTGGCCCTCCTTTCCTTGCTTGTTGAACGTTCATCCGAGAAGGATGAACTTGATGAGTGCCGGTGGTAGCGGCGCCCTCTCCGGTCACGTGACGTGCTCCGATGCTTGCTGGTGCTCCTCCCTCTCGACCGAATGTCACCCTCGCCACGCAGACTTGCTCCAGTGCTTTGTTTGTACCCCGCGATTTCTTTCCAGTCCACCGCATCACAGTAGACTGCCCGATCCCTCCTGTGGTCCTTGGTCTGATTGAGCATGAGGTTCGCAACATTCTCATGCAGGTCTCGCTCCACACATTATAGTTCGGCCAGTTTCTTCTGTCTCTGTAGGTGCCTGATCCTCTCAGTAATCTCCTTTTCCTCCTTCTCCAGCAGGTCAACGTCAATTGTAACATCTGACTGTTCTTCCTTTACAGTGGTCAATTTCCCTCCCTCCGCCATAGCAATAGCCAACTCTCTCATGCTCGCCCTGGTCGAATGCCTGTTTAAATGTGTATAACAGGTGTCGGTCACCGGTTCAGTATGTACGATACTGCAGAAAGCGCAATAGTCCTTTGGCATGCCGGTATAAAGGTGCCGGTACTACGAAGCCGGTACGCCGGTAGAAAGTAGCAGGTAGAAGGTAGAAGGTAACAGATCAATTTTTAGAAGGTCTATAGTGTAGCAGTGTTGCAGGCGAACTGTGGAGGCCGGGCCATGCTCGTAGGTTGTGCACATCATCGAGCGCCATCCGGTGGTAGTCCTGCAAACCAATGGCGAGTGCCCCCGCAAATCACTGGGGGGCAGCACAGTGCGCTTTCCTTACACCCGCATATACGCGGACGTATATATGTGGCTATATATATACATATATATCATCATCATCATCATGCTGTCAGTCACGATGCAACAAAGACTGCTTTCATTACTTGACTGCTGCTCCCCATTTAGCTCTCTGCTGTGAGAGTGATGTCCATGAGTTGGTCTTAATGTCAATCAGCTTCAAGTTTCTCTTAATGGTATCCTTGAACTGGAGATGAGGGCACCCTCTCTTTCTGTAACCCTGAAGACAGTTGAGAATAGAGGATCTGCTCTGGTAGCCTGTCTGATGACATCCTCATGAGGTGTCCAGTCCACCGGTTGATTGATTGATTGGTGGTTTCTTTACGCCGTGTCGGCAGCATAGGCCATTTTCTCGGCGTCCAGTCCACCGGAGATTCCTTCCATAGAGGGCAGTCCCATCCGTTCGAGTATTTCCTTATTTGTCACTTTATCCTTCCAGGTTAGCCTCATGATTGAACGCAGATGTCGCATCATGAAGCTATGCAGCTTTTCCCACCCAATTATATATATATATATATGGGATGCATGATGTGTGTATGTGATGGGTAGTAACCAAATAATCAAAACCATAGCATCCTGAAATACATGCGTTGGAAAATTTCATAGCACATCCGTGGGAATAAATTAAAATATATATGTGTGTATGATTATGTATATTATGAATAGATGTATATATAATTATGCATATTTGTACATAATTCTGTATGTATACATATGCATGTATACATACATATATGTGTATAATTATACTGATGTATGTACATACGTATGTATAAATACCCGGCGCGAGTGAACATACGGAAGCACCATTAGGGACGAAGAGGGCCGGTGGTGGCGCCACTGGTCGAATCGGCATGGTAGACTATAGGTATCGGAGCAAATATATAAGAAAAGAATAAAAGAATTCCCTTCCGCGCCTTTATACTCGCATAATGCTTCCTCATCACATATACATATATTTCACTTCAGGTCATAATCTGCCTTTTATGTCATTTGAAAACAGCTAGGTGCTACTGTGTCAATGTATTCAGAAGGTTTACACCCGTAGACATCTCTGCAGAATATATATGGAACTCGCATACCTGTTCAGAACTAAATTTTCACCCTGGAAGCGCAAGCACTCTTTCTAGCATTCGAGGACATTGAGGTTTCCAACCAAACACATTTTGCTGCTTACAGTGATTTATTTTCATATATCCTGGCTATCCCTACCCTTAAGACTTACTGGTGTTTTGTGAAAAAGGTCATAAGGAAAATGAGTACACAATTATTGATGTCCCGTAATCTAAGATAAAAAATACCAACATTAACAAAGCAATTAAAACAAAATGTACAAACATAAAAAAGAAGCGAAATACAGAAAATACAACAGAACCAGAAGAAATACTTTGATAAACATGTACGACATGCCCACCCAAAGTTGAACACAGGCGATGAGATAAGGTACTTGGACCACAAAGGGGCGTGGGCCACAGGAAAAATAATCAGATCACAGGTGCCAGGTCCGCGAGATTACATTATAATGAACTCGCAAAACAACATGATCACAAGAAATGGTATGATATCTGTTTATGTCTGCATCCTAGGAAACGAACGTGCTGATCAGGCTACGAAGAAGGCTCTGAGCTGTGACATTGCACCATGTCTGATACACGACTACGATTTGAGACCACACATTTTCATTCATATCAAATCAATATGGCAGGATGAGTGAGATGAAAACACAAATAATAAATTGCAGGAAATCGTCCCATTTGTGAGTAAGCCAATACAGACTCATGCCGGGAGTCGGTGGGACCAGGTGGTTTGTCACTTTGTCCGTCCAGGTTATCCTCAAGATCGAAAGCAGATGTCGCATCATGAAGGTTTACACCTGTTTCACGTGTAGATAAAAGCTGCTTGCAAAGTGTTGAAGTGCTGCCGGCTTTTGCAAGTCACTAGCGGCACTCTCTTGGGGAGGAAATATAGGTCTCACACCGGCAAGAATACATCAAGACAGGCGCAAACTATTTGTACTCGTGGGTTCACTCATGGGTTCACTGTCCACTCATGGGTTCCACAAGGGGGATCTCATTCTGGATGTATTGGGTGCCAGTGGCCACTGCCACTCAAATAAAGGTTATTAAACTCTGTTGACCGACAATTTTACACTGCAAACAACCGGCCTGATCTGTTTGCCAATGTTGGTTGGTTGCTGGAGTTTTTCGTCCTGGCAACATCTAAGGTCATGTCAGGACGGGTTTACCAATGTAAAACAGGAAGAAATGTTAACCGTCCTCATATCAGGACAGCAGGACTTTACCACCACATATAGCTTATCAAACAAATCTATATCAATTAGAGGATGAATGATAACATTGAATATTGCCTAGGACTTTGTTTTCCGTGTCAGTATTCCTTATGACCGTGAGCTTCTAGCTACTTCAATGTCTATTGACACAAGGTTGATTGTATGCTTTTGCATTCTTTGTGAAAACATTGATTGAATAGTAATGTGACAGATTTAAAATTGAACACATCTCACAGTGCATATGGGCCTTTGCTGCCTACATAGCATCACTATTCTATCAAATCAATCGCTTTAGAGGACACCATGCCAGCAATAAATCGATAGTTTTATATATATTACAATAACAAATGATACACTGGTTCATACTTATACTTGCCAAGACTTAATGCGATGTCATCCGTAATACTCTACAAGACTGTGTTTTGATCGACATTACAATATATACAGTAAAACCTCTCCACACCGATCCCCCCCCCCCCCCAGATCGACCACTTCTTTATATCGATCGCTTTATTTGGGTCCCAACAATACCATTGTAAGGATATTATAACTCTCTAAACCGACCACCTCCCTAAATGGACCACTTAAAGTCGGACCCAGGGTCGGTCGATTTAGAGAGGTTTTACTGTATACCCATATTCAGGAGCATAGCTTTGGGTTTTCATGTGGCACGTGGGCATTTTCGGTGATGGAATTAAATGCTATTGGAATAAAACACGATGAAATATAGTGCTGCAAAACATCATATATGTATAATAAAAAAAGCATGTACAGTATAACCTCCCTAACCGATCACCTCTACAGATCAACCACTCCCCTATATCGATTGCTTTATTTGGGTCCCAACAATACCATTGTAACTATATTCCAACTCCCTAAACCTACCACCTCCCTAAATAGACCGCTTAAAGTCGGTCCCAAGGTAGGTCGATTTACAGAGGTTTGACTGTAATTGTATTCTCAGTGGGTGCGCAGCTGCATACCTGCATATATGGAAGCTAGGGTCCCGTATGTTATAACACAATTAGTGTCAGGCACACTCACATAATCCTATACAGAAAGACCCTCTTGGCAATCACCTAGAAATGGTTACTCGTAGTAAAAAATAAATGCATGAAGCAAATTATTTAAATTGGTCCTATTGTTTTAATTTGGTGATAACTTAGCTGTTGATCTTAGCGGTGAACTATCACGACCAATTTAAGTTGACATATTTACAAACATGATCATTATCAATTAGAACTATGTATAGTTCACATTATCTGAAAGGAGCTATTCTTTGGGATGTAATGGGGCTGTCACACTACGACCCGTCAGCATTGAAAATAAAATTGTAAGCGTCGAGAAATGTTAAAGATAGTGGAAATATGGAGAAATTGGACGTTGACGCAGTGTGTCAATAGCGTGTTATTAGTGCAGGGCCAATGTTGTGGTAACGTATATCAGCACGTTCTCTCTGTGTCTCTGTCTGTGTCTCTGTCTGTGTCTCTGTCTGTCTCTGTATGTTTCTCTGTATGTTTCTCTGTATGTGTCTCTGTATGTGTCTGTGTCTCTGTATGTGTCTCTGTCTGTGTCTGTGTCTCTGTCTGTGTCTCTGTCTGTGTCTCTGTCTGTGTCTCTGTATGTGTCTCTGTATGTGTCTGTGTCTCTGTATGTGTCTCTGTCTGTGTCTCTGTCTGTGTCTCTGTATGTGTCTCTGTATGTGTCTCTGTCTGTGGCTCTGTCTGTGTCTGTGTCTCTGTCTCTGTAAGTGTCTCTGTATGTGTCTCTGTCTGTGTCTCTGTCTGTGTCTCTGTGTCTGTGTCTCTGTCTGTGTCTCTGTCTGTGTCTCTGTATGTGTCTCTGTGTCTGTGCCTCTGTCTCTGTGTCTCTGTCTCTGTCTGTGTCTATGTCTGTGTCTCTGTGGCTGTGTCTCTGTCTGTGTCTCTGTGTCTGTCTCTGTATGTGTCTCTGTATGTGTCTCTGTATGTGTCTCTGTCTGTGTCTCTGTCTGTGTTTGTGTCTGTGTCTGTGTCTGTGTCTCTGTCTCTGTATGTGTCTCTGTGTCTGTTTCTGTGTCTCTGTGTCTGTCTCTGGATGTGTCTCTGTCTGTCTCTGTATATGTCTCTGAATGTGTCTCTGTATGTGTCTCTGTATGTGTCTCTGTCTGTGTCTCTGTCTGTGTCTCTGTCTGTGTCTGTGTATCTGTCTGTGTCTCTGTCTGTGTCTCTGTCTGTGTCTCTGTCTGTGTCTCTGTCTGTGTCTCCATCTGTCTGTGTCGGTGTCTGTCTGTGTCTGTGCCTCTGTCTCTCTCTCTGAGACACAGAGACGCACATACACACACAGAGACACATAGACACACACAGATACACAGAGACACACACAGATACACAGAGACACACACACACATACACAGAGACACACACAGAGACACAAATACACACAAAGACACAGAGACACAGACACACAGACACACAGAGACACACACACAGACACACAGACACAGACACACACAGACACACACACAGACACACACAGACACACACAGACACACACAGACACACACAGACACACACAGACACACACAGACACACATACACACACAGACACACAGACACACAGACACAAAGACACACACAGAGACACACATATAGACACAGACACATACACAGACAGAGACACAGACACATACAGATACACAGACACAGTCAGAGACACAGACACAGACACAGACAGATACACATACACAGACACAGACAGAGACACAGACACAGACACAGACAGATACACAGACACAGACAGAGACACAGACAGAGACACAGACAGAGACACATACAGAGACACATACAGAGATATATACAGAGACAGACACAGAGACACAGACAGAGACATAGACAGAGACACAGACACAGACACAGAGACACATACAGAGACACAGACACAGACACAGACACAGACACACAGACAGAGACACAGACAGAGACACATACAGAGACACAGATAGAGACACAGACAGAGACACAGAAACAGACACAGAGACACAGACAGAGACACAGACAGAGACACAGACAGAGACACAGACAGAGACACAGACAGAGACACTGACACAGATACACAGACAGAGACACAGACAGAGACACATACAGAGACACAGACAGAGACACAATCAGAGACACAGACAGAGACACATACAGAGACATAGACAGAGACACAGACAGAGACACATACAGAGACAGACACAGAGACACAGACAGAGACACATACAGAGACAGACACAGAGACACAGACAGAGACACAAACACAGAGACACAGACACAGACACAGACAGAGACACAGACAGAGACACAGACACAGACCCAGAGACAGAGACACAGACACAGACAGAGACACAGACAGAGACACAGACAGAGACACAGCCAGAGACACAGACACAGAGACACAGACAGAGACACAGACAGAGACACAGACAGAGACACAGACACAGAGACACAGACACAGACGGAGACACATACAGAGACACATACAGAGACAGACACAGAGACACAGACAGAGACACAGACACAGAGACACACACAGAGACACAGACACACACATAGAGACACAGAGACACACACACAGACACACACAGAGCAACGTGTGAGCAACGTCCCTCCAACGTGCTTGTAACGTGTGTCGACGTCCGCCTAACGTCCTCCTAACATCCTTACCCATATATTTGCATGCGCTGCCGGTCGTTGTTTTTTTTTGACATGTTGAAAACACTCAGCGACCAATAATGCGCGCCGACGTTGTCCGCCGACCGTCACCATCAAAGATAGTGTACCGACGTGTACCGACGCGCGTATAACGGGTGCCCAGCGGGTTCCGACGTTTCCCTTATTTTCGCCCAAACTGCTCACACGTCGACGGGTCGCCGGTAAGAAGCGTCATAGTGTGACAGCCCCATTGATGACCGAGGGCTTCTGTGGTCATCATTAGCATTCATCAGCTTGTAGATATTGGGGAAAATTTAAAACAGGAATATTGAACTAACTGATTAAAATAGTAATGGAACATAAAAGGATAATTATATAGGAGGAATGTAAACACGCAATCCATTAAGGAGAGCACCCCAAAGCTTCTGTGAATAATAACGCACTTGAATCCCTTTGTGGGATTACACCGACCCTTCCCTCTTGACGTCACAGATATTGTAAGGAGTGGTCATTTTAAGCGCATTAGACTGAGCATTGCATGGGCATGCTTAGAAGTTCTAAGCTGAATATATTAGATATGTCTAATTAGAGAATATGAAGATTTTCATTTAAGGAGCCATTCAAATATTACGCAATGCTTAGGGGGTGGGGGTGGGGGTGTATGTCCAAGCACTATGTGGCGTATACCGTCTTGCATTATGGCGCAGTACAAAAGCGAGAACCCTCAATAGCCGATGCTTACTTTTTGTGATGGGGAGGGGGGGGGGCGTTAAACAAACATACAAAAGGGAGAGGGTTTAATTTTGACAAAAATAGCGTTGCCTAATATGTGAACAGCCCCTAAGATATTCAGGGAGGAAATCAATTAAAATCACATGAGTGTGGTGGAATTAGCACTGACAACATGTTATTCAGAGGAATAACAACAATTGAACCCCCCAAAAAAGGACAAACGAAATATGACTCTGCTATGAACGACCTAATTGCGTCTGCCTGTCCGTGCATCCGTGTACACATCAACAGACGCAGCTGCACATACAGAGACAGCTACACTTGATCTCTAGGCTCGGTTTTCCAGCAGCCTTGGGCCGGCTGTATAGCGCCTTCATTGTGCCGTGGCTTCACCCATACTGCACTGTCACCCAGACCCACCCAGTGACCTTCACTGGTGTCCGGCGGGAGACTCAGCCTGCAGGTTAAAGCTGCCAGGAACCAGCGAACCACCAACACCAGCAGAACCAGCAAAATGTGGTCCTGTTAAGGCTGCAGTAACAAATTGAAGCTGATCATAGGATTGTTGGTTGTTTGGTTTTTGGAGTGTTACGTCCTGGCAACTTCGAAGGTCATATCAGGACGGTCTTAGGATTGTAATTCTACTTTATTTTTAATATTTTCCAATGGATATTCAATAACAATTTTTTGTCAATTCATATGCTAATAGCATAAATGAAGTGGAAGTAATTCGATTTAGTGTGTGTCTGTTTGGAGTTGTTCTTTTGGTATTGAATAAAGTCAGGATCTATTTGAGGCTGTGGGTCGTTGTCTGAAACTGGCAATCATGCCGACTTTATAGTGCTGTTGTACTGGGATACCATTATCCTGATACTGAGCTAACCAGTTATTATCCTATCGTGGCAATGCCGAACGCCAGACTAGGAAGGCCTCGTGACAAATATAATTTTTGGAAGTCATTGGTTTCACTCGACCACGATTTGAACTACCGACCTTCCGTACGGGAAGCTTGTGTTCTAACCGATTCGCCCACCGCGTTGCGTATTAATTGAAGTGATTGTTTTATTCTAATATACAAATTAAGCAATACAGTGTGTTATTAGTCACTCTATGTATGTTATTCATAAGGGAGTACTATAGAGTAGTAGCTGTTAACTTCAGACCCGAACTGAGCGGCAGACAGAGCCCCTTGTCACTTTGACCAGTTCCTCCCCATAACGCCAACACTAGTACCACTGACCCCGTGATCACCCCGTGCATCATGTCGACAACCAGCTGACACCCAGCTGACACCCAGCTGACACCCCTCACCACCTCACCACTGCACATCTTAACCACCTCACTACCTCATCACCCCACCACCTAACCACCTCACCACCACCCCACCACCACAGCACCTCACCACCACCTCACCACCTCACCACCTAACCACTTCACCACCTCACCACCCACCACCTCACCAGCACCCACCACCTCACCGCCCTGTGACCTGCTCCTGTTGCCGCTCAACACACCATGCTGTGCTGCACCTCTTTAAGTGACTAACTCGTCACTATCTACTCACCAGGATGAGCATTTCCTCCTAGACCAACTAAGACCCCCAGTCTGCGCCTGTCTCCCCCCCCCCCACCCCCCCGCCCCACAAACATCATGTCTCCCGCTGGTTGTCACGCGTGCTGAATCACACCTTGTTGAAGGTGGAGACCCCTTCCCCCCACAGACACACCTGCAAATCAGGCAGCGTCCCTTACCCGGATGTGGGGCAGACCGAACCTTAGGTGTTATATGTAAGGCTGTCTATCCATAGACTGTTCCCTTGTTTCGTGTTCGCTTGTGACCTGGTGATGTGCCACACAGACAATGAACATGGTCATTCTCTATGTTCCTGATCAGTACATCACATGTGCCGTGCACAATCTCATATGGTCCCTGGGTCCAACCTGTCGGAACGGTCAATAGGCAAAGCACAGGTTCATGGTCTGTGTGGCAAATCCCAAGGTCACAAGGTCACAAGTGAATACACAACAAGGGAATACACCACAAGGGAACAGTCTATGGATACACATCATTATAATGTATGATAATTTAATGTATTTTTGAAAATTTAATGAATATATTATATAAAGCTACAGCACAAATAGCAGGGAGAATATATGTAACTATTGACGCCAATATACATTCTCACAGAAGAAACACAGGGAGTTAATAAATGTCAGACTCCTAGATCATGTTTAATAATTTAATGAATGCATTTTACTTTAATATATTATGTCAGTGGCACAACCACAAACATCTCCTTTTGCCAATTTTACAGTTATATTCTTGTAATTTTGCAAAAGGTACCTCCCTTTTTAGGTAGTATATATGTGTGCACATACACACATATATACTATCTAAGTAGTGTTGGTAACCTATTTAGGTCGACAAAATGCACAATGAATCACACAACTAGCTAGTCTGATATCACTTTATTGGTAGTTAGCGTTAGTTGCGCATGTACTAAAGAAAATTGACATTTCAAGTTTCACTGTGTGAAATGACTACTATTTGAGACCTACTGTAATTTAATGAAAACTCTATCATCATAATACAGAATGTAAAACCCTTTGTAACTGTCCTTACTCAAATCTTGGCTGTATGCAGTGAACACCCCCACGTCATCCCTTCTCTTTCTCTTAAACTTGCAGCCCAATGGGTTTAACTTTAAGTTTCTGGCAGTTTTTTAGGTTTGTTTGTTTGTGGTTGTTTATGTTCTAGCAACATCTAAGGTCATATCAGGATGGGTACTGACTTGTGACAGTGTGCACTCATGGCGACTTCATAGTACTGCACAGCTAGGAAACCAGGCCACCAGCACCATGACCTGATATCCCACTCAGTCACATTATCCTGACACTGAGCCAACCAGTCCTTGCCCTATCCTAATAATGCCGAGCGCCTGGCTAGGAAGCGACAAGTGTCAATTTTTAAGTCATTGGTTTGACTCGACCAGGGTTCAAACCCATGAAGCCATGCGTTCGGATACCCCAATCTCCAAAAACAGGAGACGGATGCTCAAAGCCATCCTGTCTGGTCCCATATTTTTAGATAAATATAGGTTGATCGTTATAATCTATTTGACTTTAGGTTGAAGTAATTGCTATTTTAAAAGGTTAACTGGACATATTTGAAGTCACAACATGCACATTCTATTGTGACTTCCACGTAGAAATGCTGCATAGTATCGTGGGGGGTGATGAAATTGGGAAACATGGAGTCTAGAGATGGATTCGAACCTACACTTCTGGCATTTCCTAGCCAACACACTAATCATTTCACTACCTTGGCTCCCTGATATCATCACCCTACCCACGTTTACCTGTCTATATGGCTTCTTGCCTGAAAGGTCTGTGCAGATTACTACTACTACTTGAATATTAAATTCTAATTTAACACATAAATTCAGGCATGCCTTGATTTATTACCCCTACCCGCCACCGGCAGGGTATCAGGGGTTCTGGATTTGAGTCCCCTGTCTGAGTAAATAGTGTCCCTTTTAAGTTTTAACACTTTGACAGCTGCCGACGCTGCAAAGCCTGTTTAGCTGGGCGGGATTGATTGTTGTGTGGTGAGTAGTGACAAACAATTATCGTGCTGTTTACTGGGGCAGTGCTAAGCCGGGTGGCGCGTCCAACGGAGTGATTATGACGTATGTAATGACGTCATACTTGACGTGATGAGATGACGCAGCGACTGTGAGACTATTGGGTAGATGCACATATTCCGACCCACCAAATGGCAGACTTGCTCAAATGACCCATATAATAGACAATCTTAAAAGTCGTGCTTTGTGCTGATTTAAAGCTTGTACCCGCGGAAGGGCTACTTGGGGCCCTTCAGTCCATACAACTAATAATAATAGAACACAAATCTTCATGAGTATTCTTTTTATTTGAGCAAGCAATAACAGCTAAACAATAAAAACTATCACAATCAATTTGAGATTATTGTAACGCAGCAGGGTGCACACCATTCTTGCTTTTTTTCCAATGGGAGTTAGGATACATAAATTCTTTCCAATTGAACATCCATTTGTTACCTTAGATGGCCGTGGTCTGACGAAATGGTGGACACCACTGACATGGATGTTGCCAACATAGTTCTCACTGCCGACATCATAGTCCCAATCATAGGCCACCAATTTAATATATTTAATATTTACTGTCATTTAACGCTCTTTTGTTAGATCCCTTTGCGAACAATCATACAAACAAGCATACAAATTTTGTTGTTGTTGTACATAGACATCGCGGTCAAGGTGGTGAATGCCGCCAACATGGTGGACACACTGACATATTAGTTATCGCGGACATTGTAGTCCCAATCACAGTTCTAACCAATGATAGCAGTGAATAAGATTATGTTAGCAGGTCATGTGTTGATTTAGAAGTGTTATAATGTGGTGAGCAGGGAGAGGGGTTATCAAGCAGAGTGGTGACGTGGGAACGTCATCTATTGAATTAGAAGTGATATAATGTGGTATACAGAGAGAGGGGTGATGTGAACAGGTCATCTATTGAATTATATGTGATATAATGTGGTATACAGAGAGAGGGGTGATGTGAGCCGGTCATCTATTGAATTAGAAGTGATATAATGTGGTATACAGAGAGAGGGGTAACGTGAGCAGGTCATCTATTGAATTACATGTGATATAATGTGGTATACAGAGAGAGGGGTGATGTGAGCAGGTCATCTATTGAATTAGAAGTGATATAACGTGGTATACAGAGAGAGGGGTGATGTGAGCAGGTCATCTATTGAATTAGAAGTGATATAACATGGTATACAGAGAGAGGGGTGGCGTGAGCAGGTCATCTATTGAATTACATGTGATATAATGTGGTATACAGAGAGAGGGGTGACGTGAGCAGGTCATCTATTGAATTAGAAGTGATATAACGTGGTATTCAGAGAGAGGGGCGACGTGAACAGGTCATCTATTGAATTACATGTGATATAATGTGGTATACAGAGAGAGGGGTGATGTGAGCAGGTCATCTATTGAATTAGAAGTGATATAATGTGGTATACAGAGAGAGGGGTGATGTGAGCAGGTCATCTATTGAATTACATGTGATATAATGTGGTATGCAGAGAGAGGGGTGATGTGAGCAGGTCATCTATTGAATTAGAAGTGATATAATGTGGTATACAGAGAGAGGGGTGATGTGAGCAGGTCATCTATTGAATTACATGTGATATAATGTGGTATACAGAGAGAGGGGTGACGTGAGCAGGTCATCTATTGAATTACATGTGATATAATGTGGTATACAGAGAGAGGGGTGATGTGAGCAGGTCATCTATTGAATTAGAAGTGATATAACGTGGTATACAGAGAGAGGGGTGACGTGAGCAGGTCATCTATTGAATTACATGTGATATAATGTGGTATACAGAGAGAGGGGTGATGTGAGCAGGTCATCTATTGAATTACATGTGATATAATGTGGTATACAGAGAGAGGGGTGACGTGAGCAGGTCATCTATTGAATTACATGTGATATGATGTGGTATACAGAGAGAGGGGTGACGTGAGCAGGTCATCTATTGAATTACATGTGATATAATGTGGTATACAGAGAGAGGGGTGGCGTGAGCAGGTCATCTATTGAATTACATGTGATATAACGTGGTATACAGAGAGAGGGGTGATGTGAGCAGGTCATCTATTGAATTACATGTGATATAATGTGGTATACAGAGAGAGGGGTGATGTGAGCAGGTCATCTATTGAATTAGAAGTGATATAACGTGGTATACAGAGAGAGGGGTGGCGTGAGCAGGTCATCTATTGAATTACATGTGATATGATGTGGTATACAGAGAGAGGGGTGATGTGAGCAGGTCATCTATTGAATTAGAAGTGATATAATGTGGTATACAGAGAGAGGGGTGATGTGAGCAGGTCATCTATTGAATTACATGTGATATAACGTGGTATACAGAGAGAGGGGTGATGTGAGCAGGTCATCTATTGAATTACATGTGATATGATGTGGTATACAGAGAGAGGGGTGATGTGAGCAGGTCATCTATTGAATTACATGTGATATAATGTGGTATACAGAGAGAGGGGTGATGTGAGCAGGTCATCTATTGAATTAGAAGTGATATAACGTGGTATACAGAGAGAGGGGTGATGTGAGCAGGTCATCTATTGAATTACATGTGATATAATGTGGTATACAGAGAGAGGGGTGACGTGAGCAGGTCATCTATTGAATTAGAAGTGATATAATGTAGTATACAGAGAGAGGGGTGATGTGAACAGGTCATCTATTGAATTACAAGTGATATAATGTGGTATACAGAGAGAGGGGTGGTGTGAACAGGTCATCTATTGAATTAGATGTGATATAATGTGGTATACAGAGAGAGGGGTGACGTGAGCAGGTCATCTAGTGAATTAGAAGTGATATAATGTGGTATACAGAGAGAGGGGTGACGTGAGCAGGTCATCTAGTCAATTAGAAGTGATATAATGTGGTATACAGAGAGAGAGGTGACGTGAGCAGGTCATCTAGTGAATTAGAAGTGATATAATGTGTTATACAGAGAGAGGGGTGACTTGAGCAGGTCATCTATTGAATTAGAAGTGATATAACATAGTATACAAAGAGAGGGGTAATGTCACCAGGTCATCTATTGAATTAGAAGTGATATAATGTGCTATACAGAGAGAATTAGAATTGATATAATGTGTTATACAGAGAGAGGGATGATTTGAGCAGGTCATCTATTGAATTAGCAGTGATATAACATGGTATACAAAGAGAGGAGTAACGTGAACAGGTGATATATTGAATTAGAAGTGATATAACGTGGTATACAGAATGAGGGGTGACGTGAGCAGGTCATCTATTGAATTAGAAGTGATATAATGTGGTGAGCTGGTCGCGTGGTGAGCAGGCAGAGGAGTAATGTGAGCAGGGCATGTGGTGAGTTGAACATCCATTTGTTACCTTAGATGGCCGTGGTGTGGACCGGGGTGTAGGGAGATTTGATATGAGCAGGTCATGTGGTGAGCAGAAGGAGGGAGAGGTGATGTGAGCAGGTCATGCGGTGAGATAGGGTATAATTATATAATGAACAGGTCATGGGGTGGGTAGACGCGGCCATTGGTGTGCTTAGATAGTTCAAGTGCTTGACTCTTAGCTAGAAGGGAATTGTGATGTAGTGAGTGGGTCATATGTGCCGATCTGGTAAAGAGGGGCACATGCACAGTGAGCGGGTCCTGTGCTTAGTTCGAAGGAGCCCTGGGCTGAGCTGGGACCAGGTCCGGTTCGGAGCGCAGGTCATGTGCTGCTGAGGGCAGGGCAGTCATGGAAGAGGAAGGATATGAGGTTCGCTGATGGCTGGTGGCTGATGGCTGGTGGCTGGTGGCTGATGGTTGGCGGCTGGCGGCTGGTGGTTGGTGGTTGATGGCTGGTGCCTAGTAGCTGGCGGGTGGTGGTTGGTGGATGGTGGATGGTGGCTGGTGGTTGGTGGCTGGTGGTTGGTGGCTGGTGGTTGGTGGCTGGTGGCTGGTGGCTGGTGGCATGTGGCTGGTGGCTGGTGGCATGTGGCTGGTGGTTGGTGGCTGGTGGCTGGTGGCTGGTGGCTGGTGGCTGGTGGCTGGTGGTTGGTGGTTGGTGGCTGGTGGCTGGTGGTTGGTGGCTGGTGTCTGGGGGCTGGCGGGTGGTGGTTGGTGGATGGTGGATGGCGGCTGGTGGTTGGTGGTTGATGGCTGGTGCCTAGTAGCTGGCAGGTGGTGGTTGGTGGATGGTGGATGGCTGCTGCTGGTGGTTGGTGGCTGTTGGCTGGTGGTTGGTGGCTGGTGGCTGGTGGCATGTGGCATGTGGCTGGTGGCATGTGGCTGGTGGCTGGTGGTTGGTGGTTGCTGGTTGGTGGCTGGTGGCTGGTGGTTGGTGGCTGGTGCCTGGGGGCTGGCGGGTGGTGGTTGGTGGATGGTGGATGGTGGCTGGTGGTTGGTCGTTGGTGGCTGGTGCCTAGTAGCTGGCAGGTGGTGGTTGGTGGATGGTGGATGGCGGCTGGTGGTTGGTGGTTGGTGGTTGGTGGCTGGTGGCTGGTGTCTGGTGGCTGGTGGTTGGCGCCTGGTGGTTGGTGGCTGGTGGATGGTGGTTGGTGGATGGTGGTTGGTGGTTGGTGGTTGGTGGTTGGTGGTTGGTTGCTGGTGGCTGGTGGCTGGTAGCTGGTGGCTGGTGGTTGGTGGTTGGTGGCTGGTGGCTGGTGGCTGGTAGCTTGTGGCTGGTGGGCTGTGGCACGTGCAGGCCGGTACCAGTGACAGTGAACTGGTGGGTGTGAAGGCCGACCCGTCTGGAACCGTGGAGACTTGCTGCCCTGACGTGATTATCGGCGGGTAATGTTATATGACCGATAGAGGGCGGCACGGGGCGGGAGGGAGCAGGCACCAGGAGTAGCTAGGACCCGTTCCTGGTAGACACAGGAGGAGGGGGCCATAATGCCCCCACAACTCCCCGAGGGCCGATCAGCAGCCGTCCTGACGTAGCCCCGTCTCCTGTCCACAATCAAGGCGGCCTCCAACGGGCGCAGACCGGCCGGCACCGGTCACCCGACACACGCACCTGTCAGCCCCACCTCCCTCAGGGGGCGCCAGCCGAAAAGAATGATTACCTCTGTCACCGGCGCGCCTCCCCGGCCGGCCCGGGCCGGTCGTGTAGGGGTCGGGGCGGAGTTACCGGAGGGGGAGGCGGGGCACCCAATGCAGGACTAGGGATGGGGGATGTGTGGGGATGGGTGAGGATGAGTGGGGATGGGTGGGGATGTGTGGGGATGGGTGAGGATGGGTGCGGATGGGAGGGGATGGGTGGTGTGGTGTGGGGTGTTGTGGGAGGTATGTGGGAGTATGTGGGGATGGGTGGGGATAGGTGGGGTGGTGCGGGGTGGTGCGGGAATATGTGGCGCTGTGTCGAGTGCTGTGGGAATGTATGGGCCTGTGTGTGGTGGTGTGGGGTGGGGACTGGTGTGGGTGGGGTGGGGCTGTGTGTGGTGGTGTAGGACGTGTGGGGCGGGGAGGTGTGGGTCAGTATGGGACGCGTGGGGCGGTGTGGGAAGTATGGGGCGGTGCGGGGCTATATGGGGGCGGTGTGGACTAGTGTGGGGCGATGTTGGGCGGTATGGGGCGGTGTGGGGCGGTGTGGGTCAGTATTGGGCGGTGTGGGCGGTGTGGGGCGGTGTGGGGCGGTGTGGGGCGGTGTGGGGCGGTGTGGGGCGGTGTGGGAGTGGCGACCAGCGGCTGGTGCCGGACCAGCCGGAGGGCCGGCAGGGGGCACGACATGTTAGCGGGCGGGATGGGGCGTGTCCCGGGACGTTGATTTATAGTTGTGATTGGATTTATATGATGGCACATTGGGCGCCGCTCATGTGGGAAATCGCCGTCCCATCGACCACTATTATCACGGACATGACCGGGGCGGGTCGGGGACGTGCGGGGCGTGAGGCGGCGGGAAACGCACAGGTGCGGACCGGGATGTCAGAGGTGGATGCGCGTGTGGTGTAGACGGGTGATTGATGTCATGGAGGTGGTGCAAGCATTGTTGTTGGTGGCTGTGGCGTGTAGGGGTGTGTGGCGTGTAGGGGTGTGTGGGGTGTGTGGGGTGTGTGGGGTGTGTGGGGGGTGTGGGGGGTGTGGGGGGTGTGGGGGGTGGGGGGTGTGTGGGGGTGTGGGTTGTGTGGGGTGTGTGGGGTGTGTGTGTGGTGTGTGGGGTGTGTGGGAGTGCATGTGGGTGTGCGGGAGGCTGCAGAGTTGCGCGGGGTGTAGGAGTGTGTAGGGGTGTGTAGGGATGTGTTGGGGTGTAGGAGTGTATATGGGTGTGTATAGGTGTGTGGGGGTGTAGGAGTGTGCAGATATGTAGTGGTATGTGGGGTGTAGGAGTGTGTATGGGTGTGTAGGGGTGTGTGGGGATGTAGGAGTGTGGATGTGTGTAAGGGTATGTGGGGGTGTAGGAGTGTGTATGAAGTGGTTGTGGGGTGTAGGAGTGTGTAGGTGTGTGCGGGATGAAGGGGGGGGTGTAGGGGTATGTGGGGATGTAGGAGTGTGTATGTATGTAGTGGTGTGCCGGGTGTAGGAGTGTGTATGTGTGTAGGGGTGTGTGGGGATGTAGGAGTGTGTAGGGCTATGTGGGGATGTAGGACTGTGTATGTATGTAGTGGTCTGCCGGGTGTAGAAGTGTGTAGTGGTGTGTGGGGTGTAGAAGTGCGTATTGGTGTGTAGGGATGTGTGGATGTATGTGAGACATGTGGATGGTGTATGTATTATATGAGCACTATGGAAGGTGTCATGTGGAGTGTGTGTCATGTGTGCGTGACTGTATGTAGACGGTGCGTGAGGTGTGAATGTGGTGTGAATGTGGTGTGGATGTGGTGAGTGTGGTGCGAATGTGGTGTGTCTCTGACAGTGCTGTATCTGATGTTACATGGCGTGTTGTGTGTAACAGAGATGTGCTGTATGAGGGAAGGCTGTGTTGTAAGGGTGTGTTGTAAGGGGCATGAGTCTAGTGTGTGTAGTGTGGATGTGGTGCGTCATATGACGTCACGTGCCATGACGTCATGTGACGTCAGGACGTTTTGTCCATACACAACGTGTGGTAGGACGTGTAGTGTAGGGTATAGGTGTGGGTATAGTGGCTGGGTGTGGTGAGTGTGAGTGGGTGGGTGTGGCGAGTGGGGTGGATGTTGTGAGTGGGCGGGCGTGATGAGTGGATGGGCGTGGTGAGTGGGGTGGGTGTGGTGAGTGGGGTGGGTGTGGTGAGTGGGGTTGGGTGTGGTGAGTGGGTTGGGTGGTGGTGGTGGGTTGGGTGTGGTGAGTGGGTTGGGTGTGGTGAGTGGGGGGGGTGTGGTGAGTGGGGAGGGTGGTTAGTGGGGTAGGTGTGGTGAGTGGGGCGGGTTGTGGTGAGTGGATGGGCGTGGTGAGTGGGGTGGGTGTGGTGAGTGGGGTGGGTGTGGTTAGTGGCGCGGGTGTGGTGAGTGGGGAGGGTGTGGTTAGTGGGGTAGGTGTGGTGAGTGGGGTGGGGTGGTGAGTGGGATAGGTGTGGTGAGTGGGATGGATGTGGTGAGTGGGGCGGGTGTGGTGAGTTGGGCGGGTGTGGTGAGTTGGGTGGGTGTGGTGAGTGGTGTGGGTGTGGTGAGTGGGTTGGGGTGGTGAGTGGTGCGGGTGTGGTGAGTGGGGCGGGTGTGGTGAGTGGGGCAGGTGTGGTGAGTGGTGTGGGTGTGGTGAGTGGGGCGGGTGTGGTGGCGCGGGTGTGGTGGGATAGGTGTGGTAAGTGGGCGGGTGTGGTGAGTGACCTATATGGTGAGTGGGTGAGTGTTGTCAATGGGAACATAGCAGCGTGATATGAGTGCATGCATGTCATGTAGACACATTGCTGTTGTGTCTAACAGCTGTTATGTAATACATATTACATAACACACACCTTACACCGCTGCACTGATTTACTGTATCCTTTTACTATTAACCCTTAGCCTTGATAATTTGTTCTTTATATACATAAACAAAACCCCTCCATTGACTTTTCTATTCTTTGTCGGAATGATATCTGTACGATTCTGAGGAAGTGTGAAGGATTTATCGAGCTAACTGTGACAATTTACGGAGCTACACCATATCAGTTTCTAGTGGATTATCACTTATCTATATATACCAGATCTTTAGCAGGCTGCATAAATATTCTAGTACCGCAGTGGCTAAATGAGATTGATCTATGCAGAATGTTCTGAATACACAACCTCATTTCACCAGAAAAGAACAACTGTTCTGAGCACTTGATTCAGAATTACACCAAAGACCCTATAATACTAAGACCGCTCACTCCTTATCTCTCCAATGGTAATGTAAATTTTGCAGTGCCACCTTGTGGCCTGGCTGCTGGTTGGCGTTTCACATGTAAACACATACAATTATATTATACATGAGACAGGTAAGTATGAATACACATCAATATGAAATTGCTATGAACAAACACACATCATCATCAGCATCATCATCATTGCCATCATCACACATCCTTCACATTCATATATACATTTATACATATAATATAGCATCTGTTTAACCAAGAGAACAGCCAGCGCACCAAGTCGTGGGTTTGATCATTTTGATTACACAGTACAGGCTGAGTGAACCGTCTTAGTATTATAGGGTTTTTGATTACACTCAGCATTCTACAATCCTCACCGTTCGCAGGACTGAACTTTGTGGTTGAATCAGGAAGAACACAGGCTTCCTGTGTGGAAGGTTGGGAATTTGAATCCTGGACTCGTCAACCCATTGACTTATAAGATTGATACTTGTCACTGTACAGCCTGCTGCTTCGCATTACTAGAATGTGACTGAATGGTAAGTCGGGAGCCTAGTCTCTCAGTGGAGCAGCATGTATCCTGATATGACCTTAGATGTTGCTAGGATGCAAAGCCCTAACAAACCGACAAACACCCTCCGTAAGTGGCAGACAGTTTTAACCGATGCCACGTTTTATTGATATCTTTCTGCTGGAATTCACTGACATGAATTAGTTAACTGCAATATAATGGCAATGATGAATCACATTCCCGATAAGGGAATTAGATAACTGAACAACCCTTGCTATGTGTGGATAAGCAAAGCGCAGGTGATCAATCTGCAAATACTCGGTGTGGTTCCAGTAACGCACAATTTGAACAAGGAAAGAAAGAAATACCAAGGAAAGAAACACCAAAGAAGCAAATAGCAAGGAAAAAAACACAAATGAAAGAAATACCAAGAAAAGAAACACCAAGAAAATAGGAAAATTAACTAAAAGCGACATATATATTTTCAAAACCTCGCCACCCCCACCCACCATTACACATACTACGCAACTCCCACTCACTTCCATCAGAGTAGCCTCTCTACCTGCTTCTCCGACATTGCTTGCACCCATAGTTCCACCAGCCCTACAGTACCCTACCTGCTAATATAGCACAAAATCCCTGGAAGTTAATTAAACTCCCCTTTGACTTCAGACCCAATTATATCTTATATTTTCATTTATTTATCTATTGGAATGTAGGGCATATATGTGGGTATAGTGAGTGGGTGTGACGAGTGTGAGTGGGTGGGTGTGGCGAGTGGGGTGGATGTTGTGAGTGGGCGGGTGTGGTGAGTGGATGGGTGTGGTGCGTGGGTGGGTGTGGTGAGTGGATGGGTGTGGTGAGTGGGATGGGTGTGGTGAGAGGCCATCTGAGAAACATGCACATTCCTTGGTAAGCATTGGTTGGTTGTTGGAGTGTTGCATCCCGGCAACATCTAAGGTCATGTCAGGATGGGTACTGACTTGTAACGGTGTACACTCATGGCGAATTTATAGGGCTGCCCCACTGGGAGACCAGGCCACCAGCACCATGACCTGATATCCCACTAAGTCACATTATCCTGACACCGAGCCAACCAGTCCTTGCTCTATCCTAATAATGCTCAGCGCCTGGCTAGGAATTTTGTACGTCATTGGTTTGAATCGACCGGGAATTGAACTCCCGACCTGCGGCCACAGCGTCCGGTTACCTTGGTAAGTTACTACAAAGCAGAAGTCCCAGCAACTTGTCTTCAGCCACCCTGTGACCAGCGCACTGCTGTTATTTGCGGATAATGCTTCAGTGTACAAACTGTGCTGGGGAATTCTGATACAATTGGAGAAGTGTTCTCTGTAGAATAGAACTGAAACATCGGATTGATGGATCACTAGTTATAGAGAGGGGTAGTTCAGTGCAATATGGTTCCCTGAGTGAAGTATTACAGATCCTACTTTGACTAATAGTGAATTTGAAGCGCTTTGACTAGACGTGTAAACTGTGGAATTCCACCTACTGCGTCCTTGCATGACGTCACACAGTGGTCTATCTGAGCTCCGACCCATTATGCAGGGATTGACATTTCCATGACCATTACTGTTAGTGTCAATGGATATTTAATCATGGCACTATGTGCAATGCAGATACTATTTCTGGAATTTGAATATTGTGTTAAGATATAACAAATATCCACAGAAAGAACAATATGTGAGTTAAAATCAAGTGACCTCTTTCCTGGGGTTTGCTGTTGCGAAGATAGGGGTTTGACTAGGTTCATATGCAAGAGCGACCATTGTATTGAGAATAGCGATCCTCTCGGGATATTTTAGATTGGGGATTTACTTTATATTTGTGCATCTTTCCAAGCACTATCTTAGATCTATTTCACTGAGCTTTCAGTACAGACTATCCTTGGAGAGTATTGCACTTTCATTGTTATGACTGTATATCACCCACCCCACAAATTCCCATTTTCTCTCTCTGCAATCACTCCTTGGTTTTCTGTTTGTTTGGGTTTTATGTCTTAGGAAAATCAAAGGTCAAATATGAGAACAGGGTTCTACCTGAATAATGGCTATCATATATATATATATATATATATATTTGGTTTATCGTAATAATCTACACTACTTTAATTTGAAGTAATTTTGATTTTAAATTACTAGCTTTCGATATATTTTAAATGCAAGTTTTGTACATTCAAGATTAATTTGGTGATGCTTGTCCAAACTCTGACCTCATTGGCTTCAGCAATAACAGACTCTATTAAATTAACTTATCTAGATAGTACCAAATATAAGTGTATCCGTATCTAAGTTGGATATATCCTCATGGAAATATGCATCTTGCTTATTGGATTGAAATGATATAGATTTGAATGCAGTAATGCAAATAAAAGTCTACATGAATGAGCATATATATATATACATATGCTTAGCATATCATGATAGTTAATCTGCAATGGTCACAAATTGTTGAATTTCATGGAATCTTCATCTTATAATTTAGGGTTATCCTCACGAGGATAATGCTATACCGGGTATAATGGGACGAATAACTTAACACCGGATGGGGTTGCTCGAATAGGGCTATTACAACTACCAACATACCAATGGCTATGGTTATCACAACTCCTTGCATACCGTCCTGATATGACCTTAGATGTTGCCAGGACTTAAAACCCCATCAACCAACCTTCTATCAAAAGGCCCTATACCTTCCACTGCACTCAGAGCAGCTGACGCACTTAACCAATCACTGCTCACTAACTCACTCATATGATGCAAACATACTAACAGAATGAATGAAAAATAATTCAAATGTTCATTCATGTAGATTTTTATTTGCATTACTACATTCAAATCTATATCATTTCAGTTTGATTTTATATGCAAATCCAATAAGCAATATGCATATCTCCGTGTGTATTTAAAGAGGATATATCCAACTTAGATACGGATACACTTATATTTGGTACTATCTAGATAAGTTAATTAAATGAGTATGTTATTGCTGAAGCCAATGAGGTCAGAGTTTGGACAAGCATTACAATATTAATCTTGCATGTAAAAAATTTGCATTTCAAATATCTCGAAAGTTAATCCTTTTAAATCAAAATTACTTCAAACTAAAGTAAGGTAGATTATTACGATCAACCAAATATATTTATCTGAGAAAATGACAGAAACTCAAAACCATCGGACTATGCAGCTTTAATAGGCCTGTGAATATTTCAATCAGACATAGTAAATATTCGTGGAAGGAATAGAAGTTCAAAACGAATTGACCGGATTTAAATAACCCAATGATGAGAACATGGAAGAAAGTACTGGATCTTTTTTCATTAATTACCTTCTCTACAGCGACATCCTCTGAAATTCCCGCTGGTCGGACCAGTCTGATGGAACTAACGGGTAGTCTGATACCACGCTCTGCGAATCCGATTATAATTTTAAGGTGCAAAGTCCGAAGAAAGCATCAACTTTTTAAAAGAAATACACTTATCTAGATTTGAACCTACATTAGTACATATCCGACTTAGATACTGATGTACCTCATTGAGCATTTGTTTCTACATAGACGGGTGTAGTAAGTCAATTTACCAGAACCTGTTACTGCTACAGCCTATAGGATCGGGGTTTTAGCAAACATGCCAACATTAATTTTGCTTGTTTATACTTCAAATATGTGCCAAGTTAGTCATTTTAAATCAATGTTACTTCAATCTACAGTAAGGGAGATTATAACGACCAATTCAATACATTTATCTCAGAAAATTACAAGACATCTCAAAACCATCTAACTATCCAACTTTAATTTTAAGTTTAAAACTACTCAAAATGACGAAAGCTTTGAAAATTAGTCATCTAATTACACATGCCTAATTACGATATTATGGAGTTTGAATCCCTCAGACCTTTCGAGTTGACTTCCTTCTCAGCAACGATTTGACCAACGCTCATCCACGATCGATCAAACCTCAAACCCACATATCGTGCAATAACTGCTGAATATACAATCTAACATGACGCGCAATGATTCTGGATCCCTGAACATTCCCTGTAGCTGCTTGCGTTTATTTAATCCACTTTCCCGGCGCAATATGCTGCAGTCCCGGCAACACCCGGGACATGGCCCGTCTAGAACCGGCCCTGACCCCCCCCCCCCCCTCCCCTCACCCTCCCTCCTCCCACCCCTACCACCGCATGCCAACCTAACTACCTCTCATCCCATCTCCACCCCCCCACACCCATTAACCCGCCCTCCTGGCCCGCTCCGGAGAAATTAATTATCTCATTTATCAGCTAGCCGTGCCTCCCCGCCCGGAGACCATCCGTCTCCGCCAGCCACCCCCCGCCTCGGCCCCGGCTCCCCCCGCCCTCCTCCCGAAACCCTGGGCTGACGCCCCCCGGGCCCCCGTCACCCTCCACCACCTTTCCCAGTTGGGCCAATTGCAGCGATCGTTCAAGTCCACATCGCCTTTGAGTTCTGCGGCCCGCCTGTCCCCTGCGCTGCCCACTTAGCTCGCCAGCGCCACCTATTTCACTTCCGGTACGCTGTTCCCCCAACTGGTCCCACGACTGCTTGAGTCCACAAGTCACCAGTTCACAAAGGGGTGAGTATAGCCCCGATGGTCTGGAATTCAGAGGGTGCATCGGATATATAGCAAACTCTGACAATGGTTCGATATCGCAAAATGTTCGGAAATTTGATATAGGAAGTCCGCCGTCGGTTAAATGTCACAAAATGGTCAGAAATTAGAAATTGGAAATTTAACATTGGAAATTTGACATTGGAAATTTGACATTGGAAAAGTGACATTGGAAATTTGACATTGGGAATTTGCTTTACATGTGTGTAAAATATGTAAAATCATTTCTCTCGCCAAAACCCACCACCGTCCCCTACTTCACTTCCTACCGCCACTAATCACCACCCGGTTAGACACACACCAGCCTCTCCAATCCGCCACCACACAGTCAGTCACCTGGTCCCATGCATCTCCATTCTGGTCCCATGTACCACCATCACGTCCAGTACACCATTGCCTTACCCCATAACGAGTCACTAATGTCTCCTAACTCACCGCACTGATCCCATCCACTGCCACCCGGTCCCATGCACCACCATACAGTCCTCCGCACCACCTCAAACCCATGCCAAGCCAGTCACAGCCACCGCCACTTGGTACAACGCACAACACTCATTCCATCGATTAACCCCAAGCCTGAACAGCATATACTAAGGTAATATCAGGACGGGTACCGATTTGTGACAGCACACACACACTTTTATAATGCTGTCCTGCTGGAAGACTAGGCCACCAGCACCATAATCCAATATCTCACATAGCCACATTATCCTGACACTGTGCTAACCAGCCTTTGTCCTATCCTATTAATGCTGAGCGCCAGGCTTGGTAGCGACAAGTATCAATTTTATAAGTCATTGCTTTGACTCGGCTGAAAATTGAAATCCCGACCTTTCGCACTCGAAGCCTGTGCTCTATCGATTCGGCCACCGCGGGGGGGTCATGCGTCGCCCTGTAATATACCCGCCTATAACAACCCGCTGTCCGCGGTACTTGCGTCCACTTTACCCCGGTAGCACCTGCCTCGTTTCCATCTCAACCCGACGCCATGGTTCAGCACTGAGATATTTCACAACTCGACTAGCTTCTTCAGTCGGTGTTCTTCACCGAATACACAACTCCCGTCACAAGCCTGGCTCTCACCCAAAGGCACACTCATCACTTCCCACCCCTCAGTCACACATCATAACGGCTCTCAACTATTGATGCTGCTCTCAACCTTCCTCTCTCTGCCTCCTAGCTGCATAGATAGCAGCACTACTAGTACTACCGACTGCGTGATTCCCATCACCCCACACTAGTATCCACTGTACCTTCTCCTTATCTCATATATTATCGCCCAGTCAACTTGTACTTTCCCTCCAGCCCTGTCAATGTGTATCTTCTCTCTTCTTGTTTTATCGCCCATCCAACATGTCCTCTCTCTTCACTTCATGTTTTATCGCCCATCCAACATGTCCTTTCTCTTCACTTCATGTTTTATCATCCTCTCACCTCACTTCATGCTTTATCACCCATCTAACCTGTCCTCTCTCTTCACTTCATCTTTTATGATCCATCCAACATGTCCTCTTTCCTCACTTCATGCTTTATCGCCCATCCAACATGGGTAGGTTCAAGAATCTGGAGGTAAGCATTGGGATGTTGGACCAAGACCTAATGGGTGACGTTAGGGTGTGGGTGTGAGAGGTGGGTGACCATAAGGACGGAGAGTTGGCTCAAGGTTGTGGGTGCGTGAGGTGAATGAGATCACATATTGGCTGATGACATCATGATTATTGGAGGTTGGGGAGGAAGATGGTGTGCGCGGGGGGGGGGGGGGGGTGGTGCAAAGCCAGAGTTATGGTTATTTCTACAATGCACAGAGCTGTTGTTCTGGGTAATATGAGAGCGAGGCCAGAGAGGAAGAGTCAGGGGTAATCGTGTGTGAAACGGTAGTGAATGGTGGGATAAGGGGAAGGTACAAGTTGACTGTGTGGATAATACAGAAGATAAAGAGAGGAGATATGCTGGGTGGGCGATAAAACATGAAGTGAAGAGAGAGGACATGATGGCTGGGGAAACATGAAGTGAAGAGAGAGGACATGTTGGATGGGTGATCAAACATGAAGTGATGAGAGAGGACATATTGGATGGACGATAAAGCATGAAGTGAAGTTAGGACATGTTGGGTGGGTGATAAAAGATGAAGTGAAGAGAGAGGACATGTTGGATGGGCGATCAAACATGAAGTGAAGAGATCGGACATGTTGGATGGACGATAAAGCATGAAGTGAAGTAAGGACATGTTGGGTGGGTGAAAAAACATGAAGTGAATAGAGAGGATGTGTTGGATGGGCGATATAACATGAAGTGAAGTGAGAGGACATGTTGGATGGGCGATCAAACATGAAGTGAAGAGAGCAGACATGTTGGATGGACGATAAAGCATGAAGTGAAGAGGGAGTACATGTTGAGTGGGCGATAAGACATGAAGTGAAGAGAGAGATGTTGAGTGGGCGATCAAACATGAAGTGAAGAGAGAGGACATGTGTGATGGACGATAAAACATGAAGTGAAGAGAGAGGACACCTTCCACACCTATAACCCTGACGCCACCTTCTCCCATGTTCTCACCTTCTTCCCACACCCATAACCCTCTTTCACGTGCAATATGTTGATCCCCCAAACGTAGCCCCACCCCTCGCCACTACCTTGTCCGCCTTTCCGCGGCCGCAGCTCCTACCCCGCCCCGTCTCTGCTCGCCTCCACACGGCCGCAGCCCCTACCCTACCCCCACCCCAGGCTTCACCCCACCTTTGAGCCGGGCGCAGTAATTAATTCTCCCATCTATCAGGTGGCCCAGATAGGACAGGAAGAAGCCGCCTTAACGGCTCAAGTCGCCGTCTCCATCCATCTCTCCTCTTCGCAACAACAAAAAAAAAAACTGATTTCTTCAAGTCGGAAAACGACGAGATGCTATTTGGCTGCTCACCGCCTGTCTGTGGATAGTGAAACTAGGTCAATGTGTTGAGTGTAAGTGTTTGAGAAAATTTTAACTAAATTGAGGAAGTTTGGATTTAGCTATTGTGTCAACATCAGCTAGCAGAAACGATGTTGATTTACCATTTGTCTATGTGATTAATTATAAAAGAAATGTTTACCTACAACATGTATAATCAAATAAGAGGTGGGTCGGGCTCTAGAGGTCAGGCTATGCGATCACTGGGCACCTCAGCTTTCACACGAGCTGATTGAACGAAGCTCATGGACTGAACAATGCACGTAACAAATAGTGATCGACAGAGAGAGCGCAGTGTTCAGAAAACAGGACACTGTAATCAACACACACACTAGAAAGTGATCAGCACACACACAAAATAGAGTGATCAGCACATATTGCAAAGAATGACCAGCACAAACTAGATATTGTGTTCAGCACACACACAATGCACAGTGGTTACCACACATTACACACTGTGATCAGCACACATTACACCCAGTGACCAGCACACATTACACACAATAATCAGCACAGACTACATCTAGTGGTCAGCACACACACTGTGATCGACACACAAAACACTATGATCACATACTACACTCAGTGGTCAGCACACACTACATAGAGTGGTCAGCACTCACAACACACAGTGATCACCACCCATAACACACAGTGATCAACTTACACTTCACACAATGCTCACACAGTACACAAGGTGATCAGCACAAATTACATACAGTGATCAGCACACACTATGGACAGTGATCAGTACACTGTACACGCAGTTATCAACACATATTAACACAGTACTCAGCACACACAAAACAAACTGATCAGCACGCAGATAGGATAAAGTGATCAGCACACAGTGATCAGCACACAAAATGCACAGTACTCGGCACTCAGACAGCACAAAGTGATCAGCACACAGCACACAGTGCTCACTACACACAAGACACAGTGCTCAGCACACGCTACACACAGTGATCAGCACATACTACACAGCCCTCCGACAGCACAAAGTGATCAGCACAGTGATGATGACAGACAACACATATTGCTCAGCACACACTACACAGTAATCACCACACACAACACATGGTGATGAGCGCACACTACACACAGTGATCAGCACACACTACACACAGTGATCAGCACATACAACACACAGTGATCAGCACACACAACACACAATAATCACCACACACAACACATGGTGATCAGTGCACACTACACACAGTGATCAGCACACACTACACACAGTGATCAGCACATACAACCCACAGTGATCAGCACACACAACACACAGTAATCACCATACACACCACACAGTGATCAGCACACACTACACACAGTGATCGGCACACACAACACACAGTGATCAGCACACACAGCACACAATGATCAGTACACACAGCACACAGTGATCAGCACCCACTACACATAGGGATCAGCACACACTACACACAGTGATCAGCACTCCGACAGCACACACTGATCGGCTGCTCATTCCGGCATCCTTGCTCTAATCAGCGCCAATCCAGCCTCATCAGCGCGCTTAGTCAGACGCGGCTAAAACGAGGCCGGTGGAGTGCACGTCTCGCGCTCACTCTCGGGGCGACGGGAGGTGTCTGACGCGTGTCACTAACACTTCCCTGCCCAAACTCGTCACATATAAAGAAAGAAAAATGTCCACCTTAAGGTTTCCTTCTCACAAATCCATCCTCTATTCACATTAATCCTATCTAGATACACACGTTATAGCTTCCAAGAAGTGTTGGTTCAAAATATCTAAAGAAGATTACTCCCCAGTTATATATATGTAGCGTTCACATAACGACCACCACCCGAGCTCTATTTCCGCTTAGATGTTCGGCGAATTGTTGAGTGGTGCGCGCGGCTCGCGGCTCGCGGCCCGGGCGCCGGTCACTGAGCGATGGAGCCCCGGGCGGCGCGTGTCAGCGTCCCGCCCATTACGCCGCGTGAGGGACGGCCCGGCGCCCGGGCGCCACTCGCGGCGCGCCGCCGCAGTGTCGGCCACGCAGCCCGCGTCGCCAGATTAGCTGGCGCCCGTCCAAATAAATTAACGATAAATTGTAGACGCGCCGGGCACCGTATCCACGCTGGTAACCGGATGGTGAGTAGGCCGCCTGCCGCCTACCGCCGGCAAGCAGCAAGCAGCGCACCACCTGCACGCAGCTGCGCGCCACCTGCGCGCCACCTACTGGAGATTGCAGTCCCTCGTGACCTACTCCCAGTTCATCATTGACAGGTCGCTGACATATCTGCTGCTGACCTTCCAATAACGATTACATCCACTTTGCTTGGTTTGTTTGCAGGGGATATCATCTATACGGTGATGTGGCCGGTGAACGGACATGCTACTTACTAGATGAGCATCATTTAATAAGTAAGCTTTGATGATAAACCAGTGTTGCACTCAGCTGTTGCTGGGCTGTGACATTGCCCTCCCTGAGTGGATGGTTTTACCTGCTACTGCTAATACCGGACGCGGTGGCCGAATTTGTAGAGCGCAGGGTTCCCCTATGGAAGGTCGGGCGTTCAAAACCCAGCCGAGTCAATCCAATGACTTTTATAATTAATACTTGTCGCTACATAGCCTATATAATATATAAATACATCAATTTCATTTGCACTTCCACTGGAGCGTCCATAGCGCTACTTTCTGGAGGTTCACCACTTCCGGTTCCGGGTCATCCTTGTTTCCGGAAGTGGGACTCAGTGGGAATGTAGGCTACGTAATTACATTTTTTAGGAGTGTCTAACATGACTCTCCCGTCTCGGTTTATGGTTTTGTTTACAGTAATATAAAACTACTATGCACACTCTTCTAAATTATAACCGTCCTGATATGACCTTAGATGTTGCTAGGACGTAAAACAACAACAAACAAACAAATCTAAATTGTAATCTTCTCACACTCATCAATCGCAGTCAACCACGGCCATGACACTCCCCATCTCCTCAATCATGCCTTACAGCCATGCCCAGGAGCATTTACTGCTAAATTATTATGTAGGATAAAACTTGCAAATAAAATAAACCGCATGCTTCTTCCATGCTACTTTCTTCAGTGTAGAATGACAACACTTTAATCATCGGTGAGAGGCGCAATTCTCCGCCTTGCTGCTTTTCTGGTCGGTTTGAGAATACCCTCAGAAAAAAACATGATTGATGTTCCAACTGGTCGTTAATGCTCCCTAATTAAACCCAAATACAAATCCATGTATAATTAAGTATTATGTAAATATCATTGTAACATGACATGTGGCAATATGTACACTTAGTTGATGCATTTAGCACTAAGTCACTATGTATGAGTATGCATACATATTACTTATTTACTTATGCCTACCACCCAACTTTAGGCATAGGCCATGAACAAGGGCTATCCAGTTATCCCGTCCTGGGCCATCTTCTCCAGCTGTCTCCATGTATGGCCAGACCTCTTCACATCTGCCTCCAGGTCACAGCACCAACTGTTTCTTTGCCTGCCTCTCTTCCTTTTCCCTTGTGAATTCCAGGAGAGGGCATGTCTTGCGGTGTTTGATGCAGGCTTGCGAAGGGTATGGCCAACCCATCTCCAGAGTCTCCGAAGGATCTCCTCCTCAACAGGATGCTGTCCTGTTCGCTGCCATAGCTCCAGGTTACTGATGGTGTTTGGCCAGTGTACTCTTAGGATATCCATACATATAGGAACTATTAAACCCAGCAGCAATAATGTACTTAGAAGGTTTGTTTGTTTGTTTGTTGTTGTTTTACCTCCTAGCAACATCTAAGGTCATATCAGGACGGGTACCGACTTGTGACAGTGCGCACTCATGGCGACTTTATAGTGCTGTCCCACTGGGAAACCAGGCCGCCGGCACCATGACCTGGTATCCCACTCAGTCACATTATCCTGACACTGAGCACACCAGTCCTTGCCCTATCCTAATAATGCGGAGCGCCTGGCTAGGAAGCGACAAGTATCAATCTTAAAGTCATTGGTTTGACTCCACCGGGACTCGAACCCACGACCCCACGATCTACCAGCACGGGAGACGGACGCTCTAACTCATTCGGCCATCCCGTCTGGTCTCACATAATTACAATTTGCAGTCGGCCTTGGGATTTTGCTTAAGTAATTTATTTGGTCCTTGTTATTTACGGGTGATGATGCCGCTATAAATAGAATGGGTTGATGAGCAGTACATGGAATGAGCATTTTATCAAAGAGAAAACTAAAGAGACTAAGAATGAGTGAAGGAAATGAAGAAAGGGAATTGGAGAATTAGGTAAAGAAATACCAGTGATTATCTTTACCTTTCTAATGACACATTTGGGTGGGCGCCACATTTCAGTTAGGAAATGCCAGTCACACCTGAGTGCACCCCTCCAATGACCTTTGAACCCAGATGATAGTATACTCTCGTTATGATCTGACCTAAATAAGTCAGGAACGCGAACAAGTATACATTTTTTCAAGAGTTTAACAGAAGAAGACTATGCAATATCGGTTAAGGTGAACATTATCGAAAGGAATTTAAATTATGTTACAATGATCAAATACAGTTCAGGTAATACATTCAATATCCAGCTGTGTGTTAATAGTCAGTCGTGAATTCATTGAGTCATTTTGTGGTATTCTGAAATAAATATAAGAACGGAGTATTCTGTTTGACAGGTGAAAACACCCAGGAAATAGGTTGGTTGGTTATTGTTGTTTTACGTCCTAGCGTCTAATGACATTTCAGGACGAGTACCGACTTGTGACAGTGCGCACTCATGGCGACTTTATAGTTCTGCCCCACTGGAAGACGAATATCCCACATTATCCGGATACTGTGCTAACCAGTCCTCGTGTTATCTTAGTAATGTAGAGTACCAAGCTAGTTAGCAAAACGTATCAATTGTATAAAGCCTGGTACACACCTCCCATATACGATTCATGTGCTAAAACTGACTGCCTTGACGGTACCCGTTACAACCCGATCCATCCCGTTTCCCGACTAAACCTGCCCGATTCATTTTTCGAATCTTATAAAACCCGGTACACACCTCCCGTATAAGACCTAAAACTGAGTTTTAAGTCATGAATCGGAAGGCTCTGGTGTGATAGGGGATCACACACCTAAAGACTGAAACCGACTAAACCTCAAACTTTGTCATGAAACGGGCAGTTTTAGGTTTTATATGGGAGGTGTGTACCGGGCTTTAGACATTGGTTTGACTCGGCTGCGATTCGAACTGCAGGCCTTTTGCACGGGAAGGCTGTGCTATACAGATTCAGCCACCGCGTCCAGTCAAAGAAATACATCATGATGCTATGTTGGATGAGTTGGTGTGTAGTGGAGGGAGTATACACTGCTGTGAGTACTTCTGGAGTGGCCGCTACAGGTAAGAAGTGAAGGTACCTGCTTGCGCAGGACCTCAATGATTCTAAATGATTGACCTGATCTTCACAGAAATCCAGTTCCACACAGCTTCTTCACCCCCCGGACCCCCCCCCCCTCCTCCCCACCGCGCAGCCCATGTAGTGTGAACTGACTGGGTAGCCGAATGAGTTGAGTGTCCATGTCCCGTTTTGGTAGATTGTGAGATTCGAACCCTCGGGTTCGAACCCTGGTCGAGTCAAACCAATTACTTAAAACTTGATACTTGTCGCTAACTAGCTAGGCGCTGGGGATTATTAGGATAGGGCAAGGACTGGTTGGTTCAGTATCAGGATAATGTGACTGAGAGGGATATCAAGTCATGGTGCTGGCGGCCTGGTCTCCCGGTCGCACCGCACTATAAAGTTGCAATGAGTGTGCATTGCCACAAGTCAGTACCCGTCCTGATATGACCATAGATGATGCCGGGACGTAAAACTCCAACAACCAACCATGAAGTGTGAAGGTCAATGCAGCCAGCTGTCAGAGGTCAGAGGTCAGTTCATGCAGCCCTGACAACTCGGGTCAAGTGTGATGCGGAGTTGGCACCTGCACACGGCTCTCAGTCCACACCTGGAGAAGGTACCATTGCCCCCCCCCCCACCCCTGTCTCCTCCTCTCTGACACGCTGCATCTCCACGGCTCAAGCATGCACTGCGCAGTGAGGCGATAGAAGACAGCTGAGCTCTCTGAGAGCATTGGAGAAGTTGTATATTGCGTCCTGGCAACATATCGTATCAGGACGGGATGGGTACCGACCTGTGACAGTGCACAGTCATGATGACTTAATAGTGCTGTCCTACTGGGAGATCAGACCGCCTGCTCCATGGCCCGATTTCCTACTCAGTCACATTATCCTAATGCTAGGTACACACCTACCGTTTTTCCGCACCCACCTACATCACCTAGTCGAGGGGCACTCCTAGCACCTCGATTGCGATCACGACTAAAACTCATTTTAGGGCTAAACGGTAGTGGTACCTAGCTTATGATTGCGATTCGCGATTCGAAAAATGAATCGGCCCGTTTTCAGTTTTAAGCGGGTCGGGTCGAGTCGCGAGTTTTAGTGCGCAAATCCTATACGGTAGGTGTGTACTTGGCATAAGGTAATATGGCATTGGCTATCAGCTGGTAAACCCATTCAGCTGGACAGGAAGTGTATCCATCCAGGTAGTTTCACGCAGGCCGACCTTGGTACATTAGTGTGTGTTCAGCAATATGTTAGATAAAAGATACACCCCTATCATAGAGTATGGGTAAATGACAACCTTGTTTAAATCTGAGCAGAAACAGCATATATATGAATCAACTGAAAAAGTTGTGGATGTTCTGACTCCAGTGTGCAGTGGTTATCTAAATTTGACATAGAGTTGGTTGACAAGTAGAGAATGCAAAAACACAAGATGACAGCCATTAGATACACTTATTTTGACTTATAAAATATATTAATATACATCAAGTCAGGAAATCTTCACGGCTATGATACATAAGTATTTGAACAATATATTCACCATATTAGATTTTAAAATGATATTGTTATTTCCATAATCCAGCCTTCCGGCACTTGATCTAATGGGTTGTTCAGATGCCCTTTTGCAGAGACAGTGTTGTGGTAGCAACTACACATACATACGCTGGAGGAAGTCTGGTGTACCTCTTTTTGTCACGTACACAGAGCCGCGGTGACAAGAACGTCAAGAACTGTTAGTTGTGGAATGGGAACGGTGGTGGGAGACGGTGAATGGTGCGTGTGAGCCAGGGTTTGATCTGTCACAGTAGATCTGGGCGAGCAGCTGCGGCAACTGTCCTACCAAGCGCAGTGGCCGAATCGGTAGCGCGCGGGCCTCGCGTGTGGAAGGTAGGGAGTTCAGTTCCCGGTCGAGTCAAACCAATTACTTACAAAACTGATACTTATCGCTACCTAGCCAGGTGCTCGGCATTATTAGGATAGGACAAAGACTGGTTGGCTCAGTGCCATGATTTTATGACTGAGTGGGATATTGGTTCATGGTGCCAATGGCCTAGTTTCCCTGTTGGGCAGCACTATAAAGTCGGTAGGAATGTACACTGTCACAAATCGGTACCCATCCTGATATGGCCTTAGATGTTGCCAAGATGTAAAACTCCAACAACCAACCAACTAATCAGCAGCATCTGCCCAGTCTTGCCGATGTTCCTGGTTAGCTGAAGGAGTGCACCTGAAGAAAGAGTAGATCTGCGCGCCGAATGAGAATGCCTCCTATTGGCTGAAATCAGTCAGGGGGCGGGGCTTAGCGACAAATCGGTTGATGGAGACAATGAGCCGAAAGAGTGATTCATGGTTCTGGTCGTAGTTGTTCAAGTGTAGCTGCTTTGGCTTCCACGTTGTCTGTTGGAGAGTTTCCTATTTCTTTGTGGTAATTTGCAGAATTATTTCTCTGTTAATGTAGTTCTGTGTTCTTCAACCTGATCTTTGGTTGGTTCACCAACAGTAATTCATTGCTGGGCAGAAAATGCTTGTGATCGTTCCAAAGAATTTCGCGGTGAACTTCTTGCATAACTTCTTTGCTCGAATTGTGATCTTCAAGCAACTATTTTAGATTTTGAGCATCTGCATTCCATTGAAGAAATGACCGAATCTGACATAGCCAATGACGTCAAATCATTAAGTAAGTAAATATAGTGTAAAACCTCAACTCTGTGTGTAAGTAGTATATATTATATTACACCGGAATAATAGATTATAACGGAAAGGTACACCTAAGTAGTATATGAAAATACAATTAGAGGATGGAGAGCAAACATATGTTGACCCTTCGTACAAACTTATGATGGATAGGCATCGTATTTGCAACGAACAATCGCAGCACACTTGTGTTTCACGCCAGAATAGTGCAGCAAAAAAAACAATGTTGCCGGTGCTATGTTCTCTTTATTAAACGACATAGACAAATTGACACATTAATAAAGTGACAAAAACTGCCACATCCTCTTTGGTATAAATAGGTTAAAATATGTCTTCGAGATACTACTTCCAACGACACAAAATAATATCTACTCGCATAACACAGCCAGACCTATACCTATTTGACATATTTCCATCTACGATATGTCAATGTGTCTTCTAAGTTCTAGATACTATGGCCCAGATATGCGCACAAAAATGCTATGTGTGGACAATGTTATGCATCGGTATATATTCTACCAAATCCTAGACATGTCTACACACACAAGGCTTACATGTTTCTGACATTGTAAATGAGACCTACAACATGAACATATCCCTATAGAAAATGTGGTTTATTGTATTTACAACAATAATGCCGTTCACTCTCTTGCAGTGTTTCAGAGAGTTGCTAATAGCTGGTCAGATAGAGGAGCCTTTCTTTGTCATACAAATTTCAGATTTGTTATAGCTGTGTGCCCTTTCTGGAACATTGTACCCTATTCTATGTGATCCGTACTGATATGACCCTAGACGTTGCCAGGACGTAAAACTCCAACAACCAACCTATTCTATGGGATTCTGCCTTTCATTCATATGTAAATAGAACGGCGACACAATATGGTAGTGAACTATAGAGCACGTCCTATATACATTGAATATAACACAGCTGCATGGTACGATTACAACGGCAGCGATTTGATAAGAATAAATCGTAGATATGTAACATCAAACTTAAATAATGCCATATGATTAAACCTATGTGACCTAGCTCGAGAAAACGGGGTTTAGGTTAAGGAAGCATATATAATCAGATTACTTCTGTTTCAATTTGCGGATGGTTGGTTGGTTGTTGGAGTTTTACGTCCTGGCAACATATATGGTCATGTCAGAATGGGTACCGACTTGTGAAAGTGCGCACTCATAGCGACTTTATAGTGCTGCCCCACTGAGAGAACAGGCCACCAACCATTCAATCACATTATCCTGACACTAAGCCAACCAGTCCTTCCCTTGCCCTATCCTAAAAATACTGAGTGCCTGGCTAGGAAGTGACAAGTATCAATTTTTAAGTCCTTAGTTTGACTCGACCAGGGTTCGAATCCGTGGGTTCGAATCCAACGATCTAGCAAAATGGGAGACGGGCGCTCAACTCATTCGGTCATCCGTCTGGCCTCAATTTGTGGAACTTTCAAAGAATATTGTGGCGTCAAACATTATTTCAGTTATCTATTCACATCCAGAGAAAGAACATATTTCCAGATATATACCACCATTTGAATGTTTCCAATTTTGTCTCAGTGTCCTGACGTTGACATTTAGCTCTGTGAAGATTAAGCCAATATTTCTATGATTGCAGCAAGTGCGTATAGAGATGTGCTGTCATTAAAGTTCGAAATGGTGACGATAATATAATGTGATGACATAGTATCCATTAGACTGACCAACTGCCAGGTCCGATGAAGTTAATCGTGGACTGGCTGGTCCGTCCTACATCACTGTTTACTATGGCTGGACATTGAAATTAAACTTGATCATGGTTTGGAAGGAAAATTCACTTAAAACTTTAGCTGCAGAATCCGATGAAAACACCTGTTTTTCTAAACCTAACCACTTTTCTACATTTGATCCTACATACAGTATAACCCCGTTAATCCAAACTTGAAGGGACCCTAGAAATTTGTTTGCATTAACCGATCATTGGTTTAACTTGACTTTGACTTTGACTTTGACTTTGAGTGTAATATACAATATATGTGGAGACTTTGATAATTGTTTGTTATGTATGTACAGTATAACCCCGTTAACCCAAGCTCAGTTAAACCAAACGATCGGTTAATCCAAACGTTTTTCGGCGGCCCAGCAAAATACTACCATTTATCATATAAAAAAGTCAGTGGGGTCTCAGATGACCTTATAACCACATGTCAGTTTGGTTCAACCATACCGGAGTGGCCTGGTGTTCGACAATTTCGCTTGGATTAACCAATGTGTTGCTACCTTGTGGTGGGGAGGCTTGTGTGCCTCCATGACCATCAGAGCTATACCGGCGGGGGCTAGCCCCCTGGCAGGTTTAACCAAGCTGGGAAGGACTCATTGTAGAGGACAGACTAAGAGCAGCCACTGGTCCTCCAGGTTGGGGGTTGGGCATGGGGCCAACAACCCCACCCCGGAAAAAAGAACAATGTTACAGAATCACAAACAAGAAACTCAAAGGCCCAGGACCGGGATAACTGGAGAGCCCTTGTTCATGGCCTATGCCCAAAGTTGGGCGGTGGTAGGCGTAAGTAAGTAAGTAACCGATAATTTGGATTAACCAACTTTGATTTAACCAACATTTGTTATATGATAAATGGTAGTATTTTGCAGGGCCGCCGAAAATAGTTTGGATTAACCGATCGCTTGGTTTAACCGAGCTCGGTTTAACGGGGTTATACTCTATCAAACTTAGATACTGGTGCACTTATTAAACATATGTTGCAGTGTGGTGCTTCTGTGCTATGCTGTTTGAAAAGGACAAAGAAAGCAATTGTCCAGAATTGTTGTGTGCTTACTAGACTTAACGCCGCATGTTTTCCCTTCAAATAGCTCCAAAGTCCGAAAGTTAACCCAGTAAAGTAAATGTAAGCACAATGAAAATAAAAAATAGATTCCAAAAATTAATCTCATATATATTTAACGTTGCATGTTTTCCCTTCAAATATCTCTAACATCCGAAAGTTAACCCAGTAAAGTAAAAGTAAGCACAATGAAAATAAAAAATAGATTCCAACAATTAATTTCATATATATTTAATGTTGCATGTTTTCCCTTCAAATATCTCCAAAGTCCGAAAGTTAACCCAGTAAAGTAAAAGTAAGCACAATCAAAATAAAAAATGCCAACAACTAATCTCATATATATTTATCGAAAAGATATTTTGTATACAGGAACTCAAAAACCATATGGTTTTGCAACTTTGAAACTGTTCCACCTCGGCTATTCTATGCGCATTCTAGAGGGCATTGGGTCTCAAAAGCGATATCGGGCAATAAGTGATTATTGCGTGTATGACTAGGAACAATCAGCCAATAATAATGTATGCTTGGTCAGCGCGTAAGCCTTGCTTGTCGGGTGCGGGTCCCTCGACCCGTTAGAACAACGGGGCGGGACGGACTGCTCTGGGCCAGGCCCCCCGTGGCGGACAAAGAGGGTGCTCCACATATTTCACCACCCAGATATAATTTAGGTAGGCGGGGTGGGGGCGGGCGGGGAACGGCGGGGGTCGGGCAGCGGGAGCTTGGCGGCGGGCGGCGGGGGATTTAGGGGGCTGTCCACCTCAGCCGGCCGTCGACACGCTATGGCAGGCCGATAAAGCAGGCCGGGTCGTCCGGGTCAGCTCCCGGGCCCCGGGCCGCCATAAACCGTCGCAACCACAGTGGAACGGGGGCGACGGCCCAGGACATAAAGAATGTCATCGTCGCTCCATGTTTCATGGCCTGATAAACTTTACTTGAGAATCTCTTTGGTGCTAGTGTAGGCAAGGGCTGCGCGCCCACTACGGATGCGGAGGGTGGGCCAGGAGGCCGGCCGGCCCGGTCAGTCCGGGCGGTCCGGGCGGGCAGGGGCGAGGAAGCCAGCCCCTCCCCCACCCACCCCCAGGTCTGTTTTGGCCTTCTGAGAGGCGTGCTTCTGGAGGCCGGGTTGCGGGGGGGGGGGGGTGCAAGTGGGGTGTGGAATGGGGGTGGATAGATGGGTGGGGCTAAGGGTGGGTGAGGTGGGTGGGGTGGGGTGGGGTGGGGCGGGTGGGGGCGGGATGGGGATGGGCAGGGATGGGGCGGTGAGCCCGCCGCCGGTGGAGTAGGTAGGTGGGAGTGGCAAGGCATGGTGGCTATCAACCCACTCCATGATGGAATCCCTTGTGGAGTTTGTCGCCCGCCCCGTCCGTGAGGCGCGCGCGTCTCTCGGTGACCATGGCAACAGACCGGCATTAGCCTGTAAACCGGGCAGGGGGTTGGGGAGGAGGCTGCGGAATGCACCCGTGATTAATAAGCATTAGCGCATCCCTTTGGTGAGCGGTGGTCGCGCCTTGCCACCAAACCGAGGTTATGTATGGTGATGACCGGCAATAATGCTAAATAGCGCCGCGGCTCGCACAATGCCCGCCCCCCCCCCCACCTCCCCGCCGCCTTGCCGGCACCCCCGCCGGACCTCACACCACGCCCTCCCCACTGCCGCTAAATCCGGGTTCAAATTATTTAATAACACCGAACCGGGCGGCGTATAATAGACGGCCAGCACCCCCCCCCCCCCCCCCCACCTCACGCCGCCCACACCACACGCGTGTCGCCGGCCCCGATGTGTCTAGGAGGCGGTGACCTTGGGATGCGCCGAGTGACCTTGGGCAGGCGGGCGCCAGGTGAAGTGGCTGGTCCCCACAGTGCCCCGCGGCAGTCCATTCCGCCCGTCCGCCGCGGGAAAGTAGTCCATCAGGGCTAAGGACGCGCCGCGGCGCAGGACCCGCCCCGGGCCGGCAGGACGGCCGCTGAAAGGTCGGATCCGGTCCGGGTATGGTTTCATCGCACGGCCGCCAAAGGTCCTGCGGCCCAACGCGCGCCTCACAGGGAATATGAAGGCGGTGGGGCGGGAAGTGGGATGATGGGGGTGAGGTGGGGTGAATGACGGGATGTGGGGGACGGGGGGGGGGGGGGGGGGTTGAGGGCGACTGGGGACAGGGGTCGGGAGTTATAGGAGTGTGTGTGTGTGAGGGGGGGGGAGTATTGCTGATCGGGAAGATAGGTGGCTATATTAAGATTTTAAGTTTCTGTAGAGGTGAGCGTTCTAAGAAGTAATGAGGCCCCCGGAAGTAAACAGTAGTGACCATCAATAAGGTGTAGTGACTGACAGTAAGGAGTAGTGCCTGTTAGAAAGCAGCTGTGACCCGCAGTAAGGTGTAATGACCGGTAGAAAGCAGTAGTTACCAGCAGTAAGAAGTAGAGAGCGACAGTAAGCAGTAGTGACCAGTAGTAAGCAGTAGTAGCAGCAGTAAGCAGTAGTGACCAGCAGTAAGGAGTAGTGACCGATAGCAAGCAGTAGTGACCATCAGTAAGCAGTAGTGACCAGCAGCAGTAAGGAGTGGTGACCGAGAGTAAGCAGTAGTGACCTCCAGTAAGCAGTAGTGACCAGTAGTAAGCAGTAGTTACCAGCAGTAATGAGTAGTGACCGGCAGTAAGCAGTAGTGACCTCTAGTAAGCAGTAGTTCCCAGCAGTAAGCAGTAGTGACCAGTAGTAAGCAGTAGTGACCAGCAGTAAGCACTAGTGACCAGTAGTAAGCAGAGTTACCAGCAGTAAGCACTAGTGACCAGTAGTAAGCAATAGTTCCCGGCAGTAAAGAGTAGTGACCAGTAGTAAGCAGTAGTTACCAGCAATAAGGAGTAGTGACCAGTAGTAAGCAGTAGTTACTAGCAGTAAGGAGTAGTGACCGACAGTGAGCAGTAGTTACCAGCAGTAAGGAGTAGTGACCAGTAGTAAGCAGTAGTTACTAGCAGTAAGGAGTAGTGACCGACAGTGAGCAGTACTGACCAGCACTAAACAGTAGTTACCAGTAGTATGCAGTAGTGACCAGTAGTAAGCAGTAGTTACCAGTAGTAAGCCGTAGTTATCATCAGTAAGCAGTAGTTACCAGTAGTAAGCAGTAGTTACCAGTACTAAGCAGGAGTTAGCCATCAGTAAGCAGTAGTGACCAGTTGTAAGCAGTAGTTACCAGTAGTTACCATCAGTAAGGAGTAGTGACCAGTAGTAGGCAGTAGTTACCAGCAATAAACAGTAGTGACCATCAATAACCGACACTAAGGAGTAGTGACCGTTAGTAAGCTGTAATGACCAGTAATAAGCGATAGTGACCGGTCGTAAGCAGTTCACAATAGTGCACTGCAGTTCACAGTAATACACGGTAGCATACTGCAGTACATTGCAGTATACAGCAATAAGCAGTTGTGCGGTGCAGTACACAGTAGTTCACAGTGGTACGCAGCAATACATAGTTAGCACAACATTATACAATACATAGGAACACACAGCAGTACACTGTAGTAACCAGCAGAATGTAGTAGTCCATAGCCGTACAAAGCAGTAAGCAATTGAACACAGTAATATGCAGCAGTGCACAGCAATACAGAACAGTGATTATTTCATAATAATACACAGCATTAGGCAGTACGCAGAAGTGCACATCACCACACAGCAGTATGCAATAGGCCACGGTTCTCGGTAGCAGTACGCCGTATCATGCATTACTACACAGCTATATACAGTATTATACAGCAATACACAGTAGTATACAGCAATTCATGGTAGTACACAACAGTACATAGCAGTACACCGCAGTAACAGCTGTACGCATCAGTGTACGGTACTACAGCAGTATTCAGTAGCATGCACATCAGTACACAGCACTACATACAGTACTCAGTAATACACAATAACATTCAGCAGTAAATGGCAAAGTACAGTAGGACACAGCAGATCACAGTAATAGACAGCAGTATACAGCAGTACGCAATAGTATTCAGCAGTACATATCAGTACGCAGCAATACACAGCAATACACAGTAGTGCACAGTAGGATACAGTAGGACACAGTAACATACAGCAGTGTGCAAAGTTGCACATCAGTAGGACATAGTAGCACACATCAGTACACAGTAATACACATCAGTACACAGTAGTACACATCAGTAGGACACGGTAAGATACGTCAGTCTGCAACATAACACATCAGTAGGACATAGTAGCACACATCAGTACACAGTAGCACACATCAGTACACAGTAGTACCCATCGGTACACAGTAGTACACATCAGTAGGACACAGTAAGATACATCAGTGTGCAATATTACACATCAGTAGGACATAGTAGCACACATCAGTACACAGTAGCACACATCAGTACACAGTAGTACCCATCGGTACACAGTAGTACACATTAGTAGGACACAGTAAGATACATCAGTGTGCAATATTACACATCAGTAGGACATAGTAGCACACATCAGTACACAGTAGCACACATCAGTACACAGTAGTACCCATCAGTACACAGTAGCAGACATCAGTACACAGTACTACACATCAGTACACAGTAATACATATCAGTAGGACACAGAAATATACGGCAGTGTGCAATATTACATATCAGTAGGTCATAGGACATAGTAGCACACATCAGTACACAGTAGTACCCATCAGTACACAGAACTACACATCAGTACACAGTAGTACCCATCAGAAGGACACAGTTACAGACATCAGTACACAGTAGTACACATCAGTAGGACACAATACACATCAGTACACAGTAGTACACATCAGTAGGACACAGTAACACACATCAGTACATAGTAGTGCACATCAGTAGGACACGAGTATTAATAGGGCACACCAGTACACAGGAGTGCACAACAGTGCACACATCAGTGCACAGCGGTGAGTGGCAGCGAATAGCTGTCCGCGAGCCAGCTAGCAACAAAAGCCCGGCTCCCGCCCCTAATTGCCCATCACTACCTCCTGTGGCCGCCCTGCCTGTAGTCCTCACCTTACCAACCCTTCGCCGGCAATTTCCACCAAAATAGAGCAAAATTTACATATACGAGACGACTACACCATAGTGAACGCGTACCTGACGAATCCTCTATATATATATATATATATATATATATATATATATATATACACAAAGCGTGTGTACAGTCTACGCGAATAAGCTCCCAGACGGGTGCGGCCTCGGGGACTATTACGGTATCGGGTAAATACAGATTGTTGGTGGATATAGGCGGATGCGAGTCGCCCGGGGGCTTCTCTAGTAGCTGCAGGCCGTGGAAGGGCGTCCTAGGACGGGTCACCCGACCATGTGTAATGGCGCCATTCACACGGCCCAACCACCACTGGGGCATGCGCACATCACCCACACACACACACTGCGCCTGCGCGGAACGGCGGCCTCACCGGTAAAAATCGCGGGGGAAAGCAGTAGCTGACTGCTGTGTTGAAACCGTGATCACGCTGAATCAAATAAACAAAGTGCCCACTTGATACATTGTTATGTGGGTGAGTGGGACAGACTGTGACCTTCCAACATTACATCCACGTCGTTTTTAAAAACTAGATGGCTGCTTAAACTGAATGAAAAGGAATTTATATAGAAACGCATGTCACGCTATTTAAAAAGGGAATATATGCATTTTTTAAATCTTACCTTGATTGTTTTCGGTACTTAACTATCAAATCGCCACTCGCATTATTTAACTTGTTCCAAAACACATATACAAGAGACAAATATAATCATAATAACTTGATCAAAAGGTTATTTTGTTTTCACAATGATTTTATTGAGTACACAATAAGTTGGTTGGTTGGTTATTGGAGTTTTGCGTCCTGGCAACATCTAAGGTCATATCAGGAGCACAGTAAGTAGTACATAGGCACTATTATTGAGTATCTGCTGTCATGGATATTGAGATCAATAGGGCACCGTATTGCGCATGTGCAATACGGACAGGGGTCTCGCATCCATACACGCTGGTATGAGGCTGCATGCCACCTGGGGTTACACTTTAAATATACATATATATATAGATATATAGACCTATATGTATGATGTCCTTTTTATATCATAAATCTGCGTTCAATCACGAGGCTAACCTGGAAGGACAAAGTGACAAATAAGGAAATACTTGAACGGATGGGTTTGCCCTCTATGGAAGATCTTGTGATCAAAAAGAATCTCCGGTGGACTGGACACCTCATGAGGATGTCATCAGACAGGCTACTAAAGCAGATCCTCTATTCTTAACTGTCTTCTGATTACAGAAAGAGAGGGTGGCCCCGTCTCCGGTTCAAGGATACCATCAAGAGAAACCTGAAGCTGAGAGACATTAAGACTGACTCATGGACACAACTCTCACAGCAGAGAGCTAAATGGAGAGCGGCAGTCAAGTAATGAAAGCAGTCTTTGTCGCATTGTGACCGACAGCATGATGATGATGATATATTTGATATCATATATATATATATATATGATCTCCTTTTTTATAACGCCTCATTCCATAGCATTTTATTCCACCAGCATTTTATATATTTGCCGAGAAAATCTGTCGTACCACCTGAAAATCCCAAAGCTATGTCCCGGACAGGGACATCGGTCTTGACATTCGATAATCGTACTTGAATCGCGCTGATCATCGGCGGTTTAGGCATGAGTAGCAAACAACATTCAGTTTCTGGGTTGTGACTCCATTCTGCATTAGCTGTCAATAGCGAACCTACTGTCATGTATTGCTCACCCCAATTCAACTTCTGTGACACATGGGCGGAACACGTGTGAGCATGCGCTAACGTTGTCGTGTTTATAATTTAAAGTTGCATAGTATCTACTTTACATTAGTTCAAAGTTACTTTTATTTTAAATGGTAAACCTTTTAGATATTTTGAGTGCAATCATGGAAAATTAGTTTTGGCAAGCTTGCCAAAACTCTGACACCATAGACTTCTGCAGTAACAGGTTCTGATAAATTGACTCAGTATTGCCTTCTATGCAGAAACAAATGCTTAATAAGTGCATTAGTATCTAAGTTAGATATGTAAAATCAAATCTAGATAATTGGCTTGGTTTTGAAAATTTGATATTTCATCGGATTATACAGCTTTAATATAAGGCACGTAACTGACTAAACCACCGATCATTCATGCAATGGCGTTTAAGGCTTTTATTATTATATTTTTTTATTTTGTGTCACTATGTTCCCACCTTGAACTAAAAGTCCTCCAATGCATCCTCAGGCGCACGCCATGTTAATATTGCATAGTCCGATGGCTTTTGGTAAATATATCAGGTTGATTATTATCCCGTACTCCTCATTAGCTTGGGGTAGCTTTGATGACAAATCATTAATTTTAGAGCAATTTAAAATAAATGTATCCAGAATACCTTTGGCAAACACACCTACACCCCTGTTGATGGGACCCATATTCCCATATCGCGAAGATCACGTGGTAGGTTGACTTAGTAACAGAGGTAGCCTGGTCTCCTGACTAAGTTACATATGGTACTGTGAATGAACGCAAGACTAATGAGGTCATAAGATTGTCCTAATTTGTTAGGGAGGTCCCTGCTTAATGCCTTACTGAGTGAAAGTAGTTATCCAAAGGGATGGTATCATAAATTCACTTATTATTTTTTACAAGCTGCCCCAAATCATTAATTAATGGAACAGTAGGCCTATCTAAGTTGGAGATACCAGATCAAATGTAAGGATGTGGATTAGTTTTTTTGGGGGGAAATGCTTCATCAGACCATGCAACTTGAACACGAGGCTGCTGATTGCTTTGAAGTGCGGCGCGCTTTTGTTTGTGCCGAAGTAAGAAGTGCTGGAAACAGGCGGAGGAGGCTGAGTGCTCGGTCATTGCCCGGCCCAGAACGGGGACCTTCTGAGGTGCATCAGTTTTAATTAGTGGGAACACCGCCATAAAGAATGTCCCCACCAAGCGTACCGCCGCCCGCTGCCCGCCGCCCGCCGCCCGCCGCCCGCCGCCCACGTCCTGCCGGCACAGGCGCCTCTGGCGGCGGCCAGTATTTGTCATCCCCTCACCACGTGATCCGAGAGACGCCGGCGCCAGGGGCCGTGACCCCTGTCATGCCCGAAAGCGAGGCTGTTGTGAGCGCGCACTCCGGAAGCGTGGCGAGTCGATGGCAACGACGGGGGCAGAGCGCGCCCGCTGAGCGGAGGGGCGGAAGGGGGGGCACTGGGGGCATGCGCACTGGGGAGGTCACCCGGGTTGGGTGAAGGGGTTGGGCCGGGTATGGAAGGGCTGGGTGGGGCGGGGTGTGGCTGGGCGAGGATGGGAGGGACAGAGCGGGCTCAGACGGGGCATATGGTGAAGGGGTATGAAGGGATGAAGGGATGAAGGGGCGGGATGTGGCGGGGCGAGGCGGAGTGGGGCGGAGTGGGGCGGAGTCGGGCAGGGTGAGTTTGGGCGAGGATGGGAAGGACAGAGCGGGCTGAGAGGGGGGTATATGGTGAGGGGGTATGACGGGAGGGTGTTGCCTGGTTATAGTTATAGAGGGAGGATATGGCAGGACATTGCTGGGCCAGAGAGAGTCGGGCGGGGTTATGTGGTAGAGCAGTTACGAGGAGTGGGGGTGTTTCTGAGGTACAGTGGGGTAAGGCTGGCCTGTTTGGAGAGGGGAGCTAAGGGGTATTTCTTCGGTGAGGTGAGGTGGGGTGAGGCAGGAGCCAGGGTGAGGTTGGGGTTACATGGTTGTGAGAGGATGGTATTACTCGGGTGGAGCGGGAGTGGGAGTGAAGCAGCGCTATCTAGGGGTAGGGAGGGGGTTGAGCGGCCACGAGGGGGAGTATAGTATTGGCAGGTTGGAGCGGAGCGGGGTCCGACGGGGCGGAGTGAGGGATGTAGGGGTGGGGGGCAACTGCCGGGTAGGGCCAGGCGCAGGCGCAGGCGGCGGGGTCGCCCCATCCCTCCTGGTCAAGTGTCCGGCGGTGGTGCGCCGGGTGCGGAAGGACCGGGACACGATCAAGACAGGAGGATAAAGTCGCGCGGTGGCGGAAATCAATGGTGCAGGCGGTGGGCTTAGCATCCAAGGCGCTGATTCATACACAACGGCCACATGAAAGCCTCATTGCCTTTGTACTCAAAGTGGCACCTGTCACCCGACCCGGGCCTTCCTCCGCACACCGCCAGGGCGCGCCACGCGCCGGCTAATGTGGCCGAGTACGGGCGGCCGGGCGGCCTAAAAGGCGCCGGGCCGCTCGGTGCAGCCTCTTGTGATACCGTGATTAAGCCCGGTAGGGGGCGGTCAACCCGGGGTGCCGCGCCGCCTTCTTATTGACTCACCTCGCGGCCCAGCCTCCTGCCTGAACCCCCCACTGTTCCCCGGTGTTCCCCGCTGTTCCCCGATATTCCCCGGCAGGCCTTGGGGCGCACCCTCTTGGGCCGCGCGCACTCTCACACTACATCAGTGGATGATATACTCTCACGGTCACACCATGAGCAGCTTGCGCAGCCGCACTGGAGCAGCGCCCTTGCCGCGCTGCTTCCTCCACGGCAACACCATAAGGGGGAAGGGCAGTTGATCTGACCCACAAAGGGTACTTTAACCAACCAATGGCATATCACGTACCTCGCCCAAAACCAGCTTACCGAACCCACACAGCGCAGCTCGCACAACTCACTAAAAGGAACCTCCACGACTCATATAGAGCCACTCATCTAGATCACGAGGAGTAGCTCACCCAACCCACCAGCTTACTCACTCAACCCACCAGAAGTAGTCTCCACAACTCGCCAAGAGCAGCTTGCGTAACTCACCAAGAACATCTTATCCAAGCTACCAGTAATAGCTCATTCAACCCGTAAAGAGCAGCTTACTCAACCAATAGAAGGAACCCTCACATATCACATAGAGTAACTCATCAAAATCACCAAGAGTAGCTCACACAACTCACCGATAGCAATTTACCCAAGCCCAACAAGAGAAACTCACCAAACATATCAAATCCAGCTCACCCAACTCACCAAAAGCAGCCCACCCAGCACACCAAGACCAATTCACCGAACCCATAAAAATCAGCTCATTCCAACCCTCTGTTACCTCCTCAGCTACTGAAGATTCACGCCTCCTGAATTGTATATATTTCTATAGATATTTGATAATTGATAATTTGATACGAAAGCAACAGCACAACCATCTTGGGACAGGATTGAGTAGCATATATATGCCGTGTAAGAATAATAGGAGTATTAAAAACCCGGAATTTCATACTCGCTATATAAATAGACTACTCATTAGTATCACATAGCAAGGACATATGAATAAAAAAGAAAAGATTCTGAGGAGCAACTGAAGGCACGTCCCGCTCCGGGTAGTTACAATCCGAGCCGTAGGTGGAGCCACATGATGCAGAGTCATTCAGTTAAGAGCTGAATAATCATGATAACAACGAATTACAGTAATACACAAGCTATCCCATGACCTATTTATATTCGTTAAATGGATTATACAGAATATATATAAAAGCATTATAGGAGGTTGTCGCTGGTCACCGTGTTTAACCCTATAACTATTGGCTGCACCATGAGGTTTTTGCTGGTCCCTGTATTTCACCCTATAACCATTGCCTGCACCATGAGGTTTTTGCAGGTCCCCTTGTTTCACCCTCTAAGTACTCCGATAACCATTGCCTGCACCATGAGGTTATCACTGGTCACCGTGTTTCACCCTATAACTATTGCCTGCACCATGATGTTTTTGCAGGTCCCTGTATTTCACCCTATAACCATTGCCTGCACCATGAGGTTGTTGCAGGTCCCCTTGTTTCACCCTATAAGTACTCCTATAACCATTGCCTGCACCATGAGGTTGGTGTTGGTCGAAGTGTTTCACCCTATAACTATTGCCTGCACCATGAGGTTGTTGCTGGTGCCCGTGTTTTACCTTTTAACCATTGTCTGAACCATGAGGTTGTTACTGGTCCCCGTGATTTTCCTTATAACCATTGTCTGCACCATGAGGTTGTTGCTGGTCCCCATGTTTTACCTTTTAACCATTGTCTGCACCATGAGGTTGTTGCTTGTCCCCGTGTTTTACCTTATAGCCATTGCCTGCACCATGAAGTTGTCGCTGGTTCCAGCATTTCATCCTACACCCATTACCTGCACCATGAGGTTGTTGCTTGTCCCCTTGTTTTACCTTATAACCATTGCCTGCACCATGAGGTTGTCGCTGGTTCCAGCATTTCATCCTACACCCATTACATGCATCATGAGGTTGTTGCTGGTTCCAGCATTTCACTCTATAACCATTGCCAGCAGCATGAGGTTGTCACTGGTTCAAGTGTTTCATTCTACAACCATTGCCTGTACCATAACGTTGTCGCTGGTTCCAGCATTTCATCCTACAATCAATACAAAGTTAGTGCGGCCATCAGGGCCTGGGCTGAGCCTTCCTCCTCCTGTCTGTGCTGTTCGTCACTGACTCGTCCTTGGGTCGTTTCATGGTAAATGTGGCCAAAGTGTGACATGAGGGTCAAAATGAATATTGTGTATTTTCCTAATTTGTTCACTGAGTAGCCAACTTGTCCATATATATCATGGTGATGTGAAGGAAAATATAGTTGTGGTTACCATTTTGTCAGAAAAACAAGAACTAATTGAGTAGCCAGCCCCAAATGTAGACTTATTAATCACCAAGTGTGGATTTATTAATCAAATCAATTATTTAAGAAAATGTATAGCATGAAACAATTAGTTTTTACGTTGTGGTCCTCTACGTATAGACATGCACTGTAAAGAAATCTGCTTAATATATTTTCCCCAATTTTGAGTTGTGAATGTAACACAATAGAAGGGGACACCAAAAATAATATGGAACTTCAACTTCAATCTTTTTTCATAAAGCTTTGTAGAAAATTATATTACTAGCCATGGTACTAGAAAATAGCCTTAAACGTGCAACAATAGCAACTGTTTTTTTTACTGAAGCTCTGGTATTCCCAGGATAACATATTTCCTAATTTACCAAGCATGGGTCAAGCAGGGGACATAACAGTTACGTCCCAAACCAGTTTAATCACCCTGGAATATTAGATATAATAAAATATATATACATGCAAAATGAATATTTATTTCAAGTAAGAGTCTTCTTTTATTATTTCATTGACTAACAGGTAATATTCTATGCAAAATATAGGTCTAGTAGGCTGTAGAAAAGTGCAAATTCTCCATGTCACAAATTCATGGCTTTAAAACACAATATTTTGGGAATGAAAATGTTGGCTTTTTTTTATTATGTCACATTAGGCCTTAATTTTTTCATATCTATCTCCCAAAAGTGTAAGAATACCAGTTCTATAGAGAACATACCTCATATACTCTTTCCATAATTCTTTTTGACCATTAAATACTGAAAAGTACATTGGCCCCATTTATCATGAAACGACCCCCTTTCCGCTCACTCACAGGTGTCAGGTCTATCGCGACATCCCCACCAGCCCCATCTGACCCACTTCTCCTACCTCGGCCCCTCCTTACTCATCTCCCAGCCGCCCCCCCCCCCCCTCCGCCCCCACCGACAGCCATTCACCCCGCCCCGTCCTGGCGACTCCAGCCGGGGCCTGTACGAGAGGCGGCATTTTACTAACAGTTTACCACCACTGTCACCAGATTGGATTTAATTTCCCTGAGCACATTATGTACCAGAGGTCAAGTCCACATCCGTTGGTCTTTGTAATGAAGTGTGAACACCTTGAGCTGCGTTATGGAACTGTTTATTTATCTTACGTCATCCTAGCACACCCCCATACATGACGTCATCGTTACGTCATGGTTACCGCTGACACAGATACATAACATCTCCTTTCCATGGAAACGCTTATTCCTATGATGTATTACCTTATACCGATATTGATAAACGTAACAGAACAAGATTGTCTTAAATCTAGTACACACTTAACCTAGCCTCAGATATGAGTCCATTAATTGTTTGTGTGGCATTATGGTAACACTACGACACCACTTGATAACAACCACACAATGCACACCCCATCAACGACATGTATTATTGGAGCTGTGCGAAGGATATGATATTAATACTAGATATACCGTATTCTGTGAACATTTACTAGATGTGATCCATAGTCATTTCTTGCTCTTTTATGGCAATAACATTTCTCCCAACAAGATAATTAGTCTTGAGTTAACTTAAGGTCTACTTATGCAAGAACACCCAATCTATCTGGTCGGCGAATATATCGACCGTAACGAGTTTGATATGGCTGCTTTATGCCATTCATATCTTTCTGGGTGTCGGAAATGTTGTCTGCATTTACTTCTAATCGAGCATTTTTATTCTTGCTCATATTATTTTTATTGGGAGGGGAACATTTAAATATGAACTTTCGGTTACGGCGCACCACCGTATTGTCCGCGTTCCTGATTCTGTAGTCTCTTGGTCCAGGCGTATTACTTTGTATGATTTTACCATCCCTCCACTCATTCTTGTGATCTTTATATTTTATTATATCACCTGCCTGAAGCATCCTTAATGTTTTTCCAGCTCGTTTATCAAAATACCTCTTTTGATTGAACTGAACCTGTTTCAACAATGCCAATTTAGATGGTTGCAGTTGGGGTCTCAGACGGACCTCTAACATAGGCATTCTGGTTCTTAATGTGCGAGACATTAGCAATTGTGATGGAGATGCCCCCATACCTTGCAATGGTGTGTTCCTGTAATTCAATAGGCCTAAATACATATCACCATCACCTTTTGCTGACTTCTTTAATATACCTTTGACCGTTTGTACAAACCGTTCAGCTTGGCCGTTGCTTTGTGAATGCATTGGGTTAGTATAAACAGGTTCAAAGCCATATTTGTTAGAGAAACTAGTATATTCTACACTTTTGAATTGAGGCCCATTATCGGACACGACATATCTTGGTATACCGTATCTAGCAAATGTCTGCTTAAGGGCAACGATAACAGCTTTGCTTGTAGTCTCATGCATATGTATAACCTCCGGGAATTTTGTATAATAATCAACAATGATCAAATAATTTAAACCGTTTGAATGACATAGGTCAACCCCTATTTTATAAAATGGGATGTCTACTATCGGGTGATTTATCAGAGGTTCCTTATGGGGCACATTTCGGAACTCTTGACAAGTCTGACATCTGGCAACTTTGTCTTCTATTTGGGCATTCATTCCGGGCCAGAATACAGTGTCCCTCGCTAATTGTTTACACTTGATGATCCCTAAATGCGATTCATGTATCTTATCTAAAACATCTGGTTGCAATATTCTAGGAATAACAATTTGCAAACCCTTAAATACTAAACCCTCAGAGTATGTTATGTCTCTACTGTAAGTGTAGAACGGTCTAATATTCGGCGATACCTTTTTGCTATTATCTGGCCAACCGTTGACAGTCAAATTTATTATTTCTTGCAATGTTTTGTCCATTTTGGTTGCTGATACAACCCGTTGCACTATATCCTTATCAACATCCACGGACGCCACCGAAACGTCTTTATCGAAGAGGTCATTTGGCTCTATGCTAGATGTGTGCGCCCTGGATAATGTATCTGCAAAAAAAAGCGTTGACCCCTTAGTGTAAACTACTTTTAAATTATAATTTTGCAATCTCATCCTCATGCGCTGCATACGTGCCGATAGTTCATGGATGGGCTTCAACATAATAGATTCTAATGGTTTGTGATCAGTTTGAACAATTATACTATTGCCAAAAATATATTCATGAAACTTTTTACATCCAAAACATATGGCAAGAAGTTCCTTCTCTATAACGGCATAACTGACTTGACAATCATCTAAAGCCTTAGAAGCCATTGCAACTGGTTGGTCATTTTGGAACAGAGTCGCCCCTAACCCATATTTGGATGCATCTACTTGCAATGTTATTTGTTCCTTACAATTAAAATATTTTAGGACAGGTGCATCCCTTAACAATTGCTTCAGTTTATTAAACGCTGCTCTCTGCGGATCATCCCAGTGCCAAGCTACATTTTTTTTTTATGACTGTTCGTAAAGGTTTAGTTATCTGTGCCATGTTATTTATGAATTTGCTGACATAACCGATCATGCCTAAGAATCTTTGTACAGCAGGTTTGTCAGTTGGATCCGGCATGTCTATTATTGCCTGTACGCGTTCTTCATTAGGCTTTAATCCGTCAGCAGTGATTAAATGACCTACATAATTAACACTGGTTTGGCAAATTTTTGACTTTTTAGGGTTTAGTTTAAGATTCATTTCCCTGGCACGGGATAATACCGCTTCCAGGCGTTCATTGTGTTCCTGTACGGTTCTGCCATGAACCAAGATATCGTCTGAAATTACATGAACCCCTTTCATATCTCGTAACATGTCATTCATTTCTTTGATGAAAATGTCACCCGCCGTCTTGATACCAAACGGCAACCTTGTGTAACGGAATCTGCCCCACGGGGTATTAAAGGTACATAGTTTTGAACTATTGTGATCCAGCTCTACCTGCCAGTAACCACTATTGGCATCTAATACGGAAAAGAATTTGGATCCGTGTATTTGAGACACGACCTCCTCAACGGTACGTACCGGATATGGGCCACGTAGTATAGCCCTGTTTAATTTTGTTGGGTCTAAACAGATCCTAATCTTGCCTGGCTTCCTTACAATGGTTATAGAGCTGACCCATGGTGTAGGGTCATCCTCCTTTACAATTACACCTAAGTTCAACATACGGTCTAGTTCTTGCCTAACATCATCTGTAATAGACACAGGTATCCTACGTGGAGGGTCAATGACAGGAGGTACAGATGCATCAACATGTATCATAGCATTTACTTTTATCAGGCCTAGACCAACAAATACATCCGAATATTTATTTACCATTTCATGTGCGTCAGATCCATTCAATTTGTCTTGAACAACATCAACACGAGCGATCAGTCCTAAATCAACACATGCTACTTTTCCCAGGATGGCGCTCCCCGCATCTGTTACTTGAAATTTTAGTCGTTTTCCGCTGACGTCTAGCTGTATTTCCCCTGATGGTATTATGCGATCACCATTGTATGTTACGAGGTGACATTTGGACGGGTTCAACACTACGTTCTCCAGCTTGCGGTATACATCCAACGGTAGAATGTTAGCCTCAGAACCCGTATCCATCTTGAAAGACACCTCAACGTTGCCAATGTTCAATGTTGTGAACCACAATCCAGGTCCACTATTTGCGTTGCTGTACACCGCTCCGACGAACAAATCATATGTTTGACCCACATCCTCCGGCACGTCGTCAAGGTTACTAGGGTCAACATGTACTTCGTTAACTGGCACAGCATTTGTCACCGTGCCCGGCAAACTCTGCGAAAATGCCCCAGCTTGTGGCAACTGTCACATTCCTTGCCACGAGCCGGACAATTCCCTTTTTGATGATTATAACCGCATTTATCACATTGCCCGGGTTGTTGTCTTGCCTGTCGAAACCTCATTGACGTAGGCAGTGTCCACGGTTGTGACGGTCGCGTCATGAAACCATGGCGACGCCCGTTCGCAGAAGAAATGCTGGCCACGCCCTCCTCTGCAGTAACATCGGTATTCACTAATTGCGCCGCTTTGTGCTCGCTTAATCTGCACATCTGAACACATTGATCCAACGACAAATTCGGTGTTTGTAGCAGTCGATTCCGTAACATATTATCTTTGACACCACATACCAGTCTATCACACAACAACGAATCCTCTAAATTGTCATAGCAACAATGTGTGACACGCGATTTAACTTCTCGTATGTAAGCGTCAATGTTTTCACTCGTTTGGTTATACGAGTTGAATTGATATCGAATCACCGTAATGTTAGATTTACCTTCACAGTATTCATTAAATGCATCGATGAGTGGGCCGATTTTATCCTTGTTTGTTGCATCAATCTTCAAGGTCTTGTGGATCTTCTGCGCGTCTCGGCCCGCCACATGAAGGAATACACAGCACTGTACTTTTTCCGACTTGGAAGAAGCACCCGATGCTGTCGCATATATCTCATATGCCTGCAACCACGACCTCCATTCCATAGCCATGTTATCGTCCACATTTAAATGAGACGGGGGTTTTAATCCCGTTAACGCCATGTCGTTAAGTTCGTTCAATACATCTGACACCATGTAATGAAGTGTGAACACCTTGAGCTGCGTTATGGAACTGTTTATTTATCTTACGTCATCCTAGCACACCCCCATACATGACGTCATCGTTACGTCATGGTTACCGCTGACACAGATACATAACAGTCTTGACAAAATTGGCCGACCAATTAAACCTATGCAAATGAACCTATTAATGATTGACAAGAACAACTAAAGATCATATCCCGATTATCATATTGTGTAATTGATGTGACTTCAGTAAATGTTCTTACGATTGTAGCAGGTGACTTTTTTCTATTACGGTGAAAGGGAATGCTTCCCAACGAACATCTTACTTTTACTTAAAGTTGCATAGTCCGATAAAAGCATCAAATTTTCAAAACCAAAATAATGACCTAAATTTGATCCTACAAATCTAACTTAAATGCTGATGCAGACAGTAAGGATTTGTTGCCACATATGGAAGGTAATACTGGGCCAATTTAATAGAACATGTTACTGCTGAAGCCTATGGTGTCAGAGTTTTGGCATGCTTGCCAAAATTATTTTTGAATGTTTGCACTTCAAATATCTACAAAGTTAGCCATTTAAAATTAAAGTCATTTCAAACTAAAGCAAGGTAGATAATAACCATCAACCTAATATAGTTATCTCAGAAAATGACAGAAACTCAGAACCATAGGCCTATGCAATTTTAAAGTTGCATAGTCCAATGGTTTTGAGTGTCTGCCATTTTCTTAGATAAATTCATTAGGTGGACTGTTATATTCTACTTTACTTTAATTTGAAGTAACTATTATATTTAATGACTAACTTTGGAGTTATTTGATAAGATGACTGAGTGCGATATCAGGTCAAGGTGCTGGCGGCCTGGTCTCCCAGTGGAGCAGCATTATAAAGTCGCCATGAGTGTGCAATGTAACAAGTCGGAATCCGTCCTGAACGTCCAACCAGACGGAATGGTCGAATGAGTTAGAGCGTCCGTTTCCCGTGGTGGTAGATCGTGGGTTCAAATCCTGGTCGAGTCAAACCAATGACTGGAGGGACAGATATAATAAAATTGATACTTGTCACTTCCTAGCCAGATGCTTGGCATTACTAGGATAGGGCAAGGAGCAGTGGAATAAGGAAGACCAGTTGTCTGCGACTGAAATTTCCCCTGCTTAAACAACTAATGTACCAACAAAAAAAGAAGAAATTTGAAGCTTTTATCACACTAGGCAGCTTTAAGTTCAATGAAAATCAGGTGATGACGCGAATGCGCTTTGTGTGTAATTATAATTACGTGAATATAAATTATACCATACTGGGTATCAGGGAACTCCCATGTATAAATGGAGCGTGCTGATTTTTCTTCTTTTTTTTACAAGTGTTTGTGATGAAATGTGATCGGCAAACTCTTAGTAAAACTTGACCTTCGCATCATACCTGTGCAGACGCTGCTTTGATATTGGCCGGAAATAGCAGACGACAATATAGACCTTGGTTGGTAGAAGAAAACGGGAAGCATCTGTATTGTGTACGATAGTATCAAATTACTATGTGCGCTGAAAGGCAATTAGCCTTGTGGCGACAATATTAATTATGACTTTAAACAAATCATGTAATGGTCATTATTATAATTGGTGTTATGCGATTGCAATGGAGATACTGTGTTCGCCCCTCCTTGCCGACCCCCCCCCCCCCCCGACCCCCGATACAAACACATAATGAAGGATTCAGCACTGTTGGAATTTCAAGAATATTCCTAATAATAAACCACAGAATGATTCAAGTTTGTAGATCCTTTATACTTCACGTAATGCTTGCGTTGCGTGTGATTCATGGTGGGGGAGGAGGACCCCCCCCCCCCCACCCCCGCTCCCTCTCGCCTTCCTTCCCTGACCGTTACACCTTACATAACCCCCCCCCCCCCTTCTCCTGGCCTTTATAGCCGGCCGCTTCCATGCTCTTAGCCACTCCCCTCCCTGCGCCCTTCCTGAACGCACCCGATTTTTCTCCACCCACCCATACTATAACATTTCTCTCTAGGGTGGAGGGCTCTTCGGGGCGCCTCCCTCACCATGATAACTGACACTCATCACAGACTTTACCTTGACACTTGTATATATCTATTATTACCTTATCCACTATGTTGACATTTACCATAACATATATTATCCATCATTAATTATGACATTGACTCTGACACTCTTTGTTCTCTCTTATCCTCATATGCATTGCTCATATTGAATAAAGTGTGTTTATTCCAACTCCTGCCTTCCTCTCCTCCTTCGCCACGTATCAATGCTCAGAATAAGATGTGGCACTGGAGAGCGTGCACGTCGACTAACAACTTTAGGGGTCGTTTCATTGTAAATGGGGCCAGTGTATTTTCTAGTATGTAATGGTCAAAAACAATTATTTAACGAGTAGAGGAGTTATTTTCTTAATAGAACTGGTATTCTTACACTTTGGAGGGATAGATATGATAAAATGAAGGCCTAACATAGGGTAATAAAAAAAAAGATATTCATAAAAAGAAATATGGTGTTTTAAGGGCATGAAAATGTTACATGTAGAAGGTGGACTTGTCTACAGTCCACTAGACCCTTACTTTGCCTAGAGCATTACTTGTTAGTCAATAAAATAATAAAGGGACACTCCTACCTGAAATAAATGCCCATTATGAATGCAAATCATCATAGCTTTTCCTAAAATTCCAGGGTCATTAAACTGGTTCTGGACGTAACTATTGTGTCCCCTGCTTGTTTCTTGATTGTTTTGTCAGTGAATATTGTATTCGGTGAATACCAGAGCTTCAACAAGAGAACACTTGATACTGTTGCATGTGCAAGCATATTTTGGAGTACCGTGAGTAGTAATATAATTGTCCTACTAAGCTGTGTGAAAGAATTTGAAATTGAAGTTCAATATTATATGTGGTGTCTACTTCTATTGTGTTATGTCCACAACTCAAAATTGTGAAGAATATAATCATCCTATGCACATTCTTTACCACACATTTCTATACTTAGGGATCACAACATAAAAATGTATTGTTTCATGCAATAAATATTCTTAAATAATTGTTTTGATTAATAAATCCACACTTGGGGCTGGCTACTCAATTAGTTCTTGTTTTTCTGACAAAATGGTAACCTTAACTATCTTCCCCTTCACTTCACCAGTAAACCTCTCAAAATCGACCAGCCTTGGGACCGACTTCTAGTGTTCCATTTAGGGAGGTGGGAGGTTTAGGGAGCTAGACTATGGTTACAATGGTATCGTTGGGACCCAAATTAAGCGATCGATATAGGGGAGTGGTCGATCTGTGGAGGTGGTCGGTTAGGGAGGGTTTAGTGTATCTACATTTGATTCTCGCCCCCACCCCCCGCCTCCTGCCCCGATCCCTCCCTCCTCCGGGCTCCTGTAGCCGTGGTGGCTGCACGCCGGGAGGGGAGGCCGCCCGTCTACCTGTTCAGGTATGTCAGCGCGACTTCAAAGAGCCATACGCAGAAGGCAAGGTTGGGGTGGCAGCACGATCCGGGACATATAATAAGTCCGACTAAACCCGATAAACCTTGCTCACCCTGTGTGGCCTTGCGTTCAGCAGCCCCCCCCCCCCATCCCCCACACCCATCACACACCTCCCCTACCCCTGCCGAAAGCAGCACTGCCGCCGGACGTTGTTGGGTTGGAGCGGTGTGGGAGCGGTGTGAGGGAAGTGGGGGCGGTGTGGGGGAAGTAGGGGCGGTGTGGGGGAAGTGGGGGCGGTGTGGGGGAAGTGGGGGCGGTGTGGTGGGTGTGAGGGCAGTGTGGTGGGTGCAGGCGGTGAGGGGGTGGTGTGCCATCGGTGTGGAGGTGGTGGGGGACAGTGTGCGGTGGTGTCGGGGCGGTATGAAGGCAGTGTGGGGGCGGTGTAAGAGTGGTGTGAGGACAGGGTGGAGGCGCTGTGTGGGGGCGGTGTGAAGGTGATGTGATGGTAATGTAATGTGGGGAGCTCTGTGGGTGGTTGTGTGGAGGACAGTGTGGAGACGGTGCTAGGCGGTGTGGGGGCAGTGCCAAGGTGGTGTGGGGGCGTGTGGGACGGTGAAGGGGCGGTCTGAAGGCTGTGGGGGGCATGTGGGGCAGCGATGTGTGGGGGCGTGTGGTGGCGGTGTGGAGGCCATGTTGGGGCGATGTGGAGGCAGTGTTGGGCGTATGGGGGATGGTGTGGGGCAATGTGGGGTTGTGGGGTCTGAGTGGCGCGAGGCGGCTCGGGGAATGTCTGAGCAGGTAGCTGGGTGACGCCAGGGAGGGAAGTCACTGCTGCAATTCCAGACGAAAGCGAGGATGATGGAATGACATGACCTGTGTGCACGGGACTTATGGAGATGGGAGGCAGCCACCGGTGTCTTACAGACAGGCGAAGCTGGTACCTGGTAGGCCGGTACCTGGTAGCAAGCAGGCACGACAGGTGAAACTGGTAGACAGGTGGGGATCGATACCTGGTAGACATGTGGGTAGCTGATACCGGCAGGGCATCAGCCACCTGGAAGAGAGGGTGGTAGCTAGTGCATCTGGAGAAGATAAGCGCGTGTACCTAGTAGGCAGGTAAAGTGTGGTTGGCAATCCAGTTGGGAGTTCATTATTGCATGTTTAGTGGTTGGTGGGTGGCTTATAAAGGGGGAAGTACACAAGTGAATCTGGTACCTGGCAACCCTGTTAACAGCTTGTACCTGGCAACTCTGTTGGCAGCTTGTACCTGGCAACCCTGTTGGCAGCTTGTACCTGGCAACCCTGTTGACAGTTTGTACCTGGCAACCATTTCGGCAGCTGGTAACTGGTAACCATGTCTGCAGCGTGTTCCTCTCAACCATGTCGGCAGCTGGTACCTGCCAATCTTGTTGGGAGCTGGTGCCTGCCAACCATTTTGGCAGCTGCTACCTGGAAACAATGTTGGCAGCTTGTACCTAGAAACCCTGTTGGCAGCTGGTACCTGGCAACCTTGTTTGTGACTTTTACCTGGCAATCCTGGTGGCAGCTGGTACCTGTGTATCTTGTTATTAGCTGGTACCTGCCAACAATGTTGGAAGCTGGTACCTGTGTACCCTGCTATCAGCTGGTACCTGCCAACACTGGTGGCAGCTGGTACCTGTGTAGCTTTGTAAAGTCCAATACTCGAATCTGTGGCTGTGTAGGCAGGCTATGCTGAAATCAATACAGACAAAGAGAAAGGAAGAGTATAAAATGTAGAGAAGAAGAGAGAGGCCAGCTCTCTGGTTTATTATTTATATGGTTACATGGGTTAATTGTAGAGTGTCACCCCACCCCTTTCCCCCAATGGGAAACAAGCTTTCCTGGTCCCCATGGATACCAGTGGTCTGCCCACTACCACAAGCTGTAAGGGGCCTTGGCCACCACTAAACCTTGGCTTTTGAGTTTGGTGATCCCTATCCCAACACCGACGGGAAACAAAAAAGCGCACTTGATGCACGTCCCTCAATTAATATTGAATTTAATGGATTTCATTTATCTGGTCTTGTAGACTCAGGTGTGGCTAAGAGTTTGATACATTTGTCTGCTTTTCAATCTTTAATTGACATCCGATGGGCAATTGTATCCGGGTAGTAGATTGAGATCTCTGTCAGGACATCTAACTCAAACTATAGGTATAGCGTATATTTCTCTTTATGATACGTTATGTCCTTTCTCTGTAGTAGATTCACTGAGCTTTGATATGCTTATAGGTACAGATGTAATGGAAATTTGTGCAGCTGAAATTAGTTATAGAGATAAATTTGTTTCCTTGTGATATTCTACATCCGTGGATAGGTTTAGAGTTCACAAATAGAGGAATTGCAAGGACAGTTCTAGAATTGGACTATTGGAAGATACAATTTCCTTCTTTATTTCCTGAATCTGATGTTAAACTTAGAGCTACTAAGGTGGTAGAAATGCATATCGATACTGGTAGTGCATATCCTGTTAATCAGAGACCTTATAGGATACCTTTAAGTAGAAGACATCTTGTAGATAAAGAGTTAGATAGAATGCTTGAAGATGATATTATAGAGGCAAGTTGTAGTCCGTGGGCTTCACCAGTCACAATAGTGCTGAAAAAGGATGGTACCATGTGTCTTTGTGGGGACTATCGTAAGCTAAATGCAGTGACAACTAAAGATGCTTATCCTCTGCCCAGGATACAGGATATTTTTTATCAACTTCATGGAGCTAAAGTTTTTACCACAATAGACCTAAGATATGGTTATTGGCAGGTGATGGTAGACAAGGAAAGTAGACCTAAAACAGCTATTAACACTCATAGTGGACTGTTTCAATTTAAATGCATGCAGTTTGGATTAAATAATGCACCAGCTGTTTTCCAAAGAATGATAAATGTTATTTACTCAGAGTTTTTAGGAAAATGTTGTTTGATTTATTTAGATGATGTTATAATTTATTCACCTGACGAGGAAGGTCATCAACAAGATGTAGCTAACATTTTGGCCATCTTGCAGGATAATTGTATAACTATTAAGGAATCTAAATGTGAATTTGGAGTACCTGAAGTAAAAGTCTTAGGTTACGGTGTATGTGAAGCAGGTTTAAAACAGCATCCTGACAAAATTATTGCAATTAGTGATATGGCTTCTCCGACTAGTAAAAAGGAAGTAAGACGTCTGCTAGGATCGGCAGGATATTATCGCCAATTAATTCCTAATTATGCTGATGTCATAGCACCTATTACTTATTTAACAAGTAATGAATGTAGCTTTGTTTGGACCTTAGAATGTGAAAATGCTTGGAATGAGTTGAAAAGTCTATTATTAGAATGTGTCCTTCTAAAATTTCCTGATCCTTTTAAGCCTCAGATGCTTCTGAGTACAGTTTGGGTACTGTTCTGGTACAGGAAGACGAAAATGGGATGGATAGTCCTGTGCATTTAATAAGTACTAGATTTTCTTCTGCTCAGCTTAATTATCCTACGATAGAAAAATAATTATTTGCTATAATTTATTCATTAATTAAACTAAGACCTTACTTATATGGTGCTGAATTTACTATTTACACAGACCATGCTCCACTAAAGTGTTTTTTCACTAAGGAAATCCGAATTACAGGTATTCAACTTTGGACAGTATTATTAGCGGAATTTTCAACACCAATTGTCTATATAAAAGGAGTAGATATTGTATGGGCTGACATGCTGTCTAGGTTGAGACCTAATACAGAGGCCAAGGAGCCAGTGGAGATGTTTGCATTTGATTCTATGTTGGCAGAACAGGCAACTCAATTTGAGCACTATAAACAGCCATTTGATGAAGTCATGAATGAGCAGAAAAAAATGCCCGAATATACGTTAGGGAGGAATGAAGAAAATAATTATTTGCTAATGGATAGTCTTCTTTATTCAATGATTTCCCTGACACTTAAAGACACATATCCTCAACTAGTGTTGCCGAAGAGATACAGGAATTCTGTAATTAAAATAGCTCATACTGAAGTAGGTCATATGGCTATGTCTAAAACCCTGAGATGACTGCAGAACACTTTCTTTGGCCTAGAATAGCTGGAGATGTCCACAAAGTTATTGCCAATTGTCCTAATTGTGTAGCTAACTGTAGCAGATGCACATGTGCATATCCACAGTCAATGCCATTACCGGTAGCACCTGGTATTGTAATTGCTGCAGACCTTTCTGGTCCTTATGCAGTTAGTACTAGTGCAAATAGATATTTACTGTCTATAATTGAGCATTGTAGTGGTTGGGTAGAATATAAATCATTGAGATAAATCAGCAAACGGTGTTCATGATTATATATTCAATGATTATATTCCTCACCATTCAATTCCTTGTGTGTTTATTTCTGATAATGGGTTAGAATTTAAGAATAGAATGATTATGGATCATTTTAAAGAACTTGGAGTAGATGTAAGGCATACTACACTGTATCATCCACAATCTAATGGGATGGTGGAACATTACCATAGAACACTAAAAAGCATCTTGAGGAAGTTGGTAAATTCTCGGGCTAGTCTATGGGAGAGTTCTTTACCTGATGTGATATACGCGTATTGCACTGTACCTTCAGATAGTACAGGTTTTTCTCTTTTCTTTCTAACTTATGGTAGACATCCAGGTACGAAACATAGTTCTCAATAGGAATCAAACTTAGTGTATCAGATAGATGACTTGTCTATTGCTTTAAATAAGGCAGTTGACAATCAATGGGAAAGTTGAAAATACAATATTGCTCATGCGGATAAAAATGCAAATGCAATTAAATTAAATCTGGGTGATAAAGTTGTTTTATTAGTGAATGAATCTGAACCTTTAGAGGGAAAATATGATCCAGGATAGATAGTAGTTAGATCAGGGGGTTCGGTAGTAACTGTCGTGGATCCTAAGAATGATCGAAAAATTCTTAATCGAGAAAAGGTTTGAATAGTTAATTCTAAAATTAGTTGGGATAATTTGGCACCTAGATTAACTCGTACGGAGAGGCTGAAAGGTAGAGGACAACCTTTGCCATTGGATCCAATTATTTCTGGCCAGGATAAACAAACTAATGTATTTTTGGTTGATAAAACAAAACAAACACCTAAAATAATACATTTGCATGATATTGGTACTGGAGCTTTTACGCGCCAGCAGGCATGTAGAACAGAACCGCTTGTTGCTAAGTTGTACTGTAATCCACAGAATTGACGAATCACAGAAAAGAATGCCACAGAGGGATCGACGGCAATGCAGACAGCGGAATGCTTCGCTCGGCCGGACAGACAAATTCTTTGTTCGGCAGCACTAATTGGGAATGATTGCGCCATGCCTAACCTTTGTGCTAATACAAAGCATGAACTAAAAATAGTGCAAGTCGACAGCTTTCAAACTGATTGACAGGGTTTACTAGGTTTAGTCATAAGAAATGTTTATGTTCCTAACTAAACTTGTGCCAAAGTTTGCGCGTAGTAACGTAAGTTGCGCCACTAATAAACATTACTAATTCAATGGAGTTACCACATGTTGGAGATGGAATAGACTCCACAGCAGCATTGCTATAGTAAGATTATTGACACTTTTACTTACTGATGCTTCTACTTGCATTTCAGGATGGAGGATTTGCATAAAATGGATAAATGGTATAAACATGGACGGCGTTGTATAGACATTGTCGTGTACATCCATGTACCAAATAAATCTTGTTATTCTATCGTGATATAGATGGAAAAACATACACTGGTGGTGAGCGTGATGTCCCACTAACAATTAACAGATGAATTCTTTTCCCATTGACTTTCTATTTATCTAGGTTAATTGTTTGTAGCCAGGTCTAGTGCAGGTGTGCACTTGGCATATTACGTAACGTGGCAGATGCAAGGTTGTGGTCAGCTGATCGAGCTGAAACTTGTTTATCTACTGGAAAACCTCTGAACTATCACACTAATGACAGAAATGCTCTGGGTTCTTTAAAACTGTACACCGTAGAGCTCTGTTAAAACTTATGAGCTCTGGATTCGTTTTCAGGCTAGACTAAGCAGGTGGAGAAGTGAAACACTGGATGCGGGGACGAATGCAAGAAATCAAAGATGTTGCATGCTAGTGCTTGAGAGACAGCATTGAGTATGTATTGACTTTTCTAGTTCCAAAAATCTTACTCGACAGATGCGTGTAGTAACAAGACCGCATTGCACAGCACCTTGATTCATGCACTACCATAATAATCATAGTAAATTCTCAAATCCTGAAAAACAATTCAACGCTACTAATCTATGTACTATTTTCGTACTCACTGGGGAAAAAGTGAATGCGAATAGCAGATACACTTCTTCTATTTGGGAAGGGTAACTTTTTCACATTATCATATAAATCCATGGGATTTATATGGTAATGTTTATAAATAATCAGACGCTCGGCGCAGGAGTCTATTCTTATCGGGTGTCGATGGCCACATGCGCGAAGTGACTACCATTTTTCATCAGACTTGACTGAAGTTGCATTTACAGTTAATTCGCTGGTGGCTGAAGCGAAATTAGACAAAACATGATGTACATGAGAGTTTTGTCACGCATAAGATTATTTTTGTTGTGGATGACAAAAGATTGGCATAAGCATGACTTCATCGGGCAGAACTATAATAGAGTTCCATACATATGTTTATATTGTTTGAAATGCATAACTAAATACCTATGATACTTAGAAACATGAAATAAAATAACTATGATATCTAGAGAATCTATTCTTTATTACTATATGTATTACAAACCATAGAAATAAATATAGAATTATGAAATAATACTAATTAAGTTAACTTTTTTAAACACTTTCTTTTTCTATAAAGAATTATTCTATATATTGATAATACTTAATAAATATAATAATAATATAATATAAAATTTTTAATGATTTATTTAATAAATAAAAAAATAAAAATGATAATAAAATATAAGATTTTTGAAGAATTTGACAGATTAATCATAGGCAGAGAGTAGTACCAGTAGATAAAAGTAAAGCGATCGACAGTCTGTTTCCCTATGATCTGGGCCAGACCCTGATCAGTCTGTTTCCCTATGATCCAGGCCAAGCATTGGAGCATTCGTTGTTGGATTGAAATGATCGAACGTATAGGTACTCTTGACGACGTTCAGACTGGGATGGAAAATCTTTAAAAATACTCTTCCTTCTTTTAGATGATGCCTGGTGAGGCATATGTAATGGCTATGGCATGAAGAAGTCTTCATCATTTCTACAAAAGCGAGTGTCTGTTGGGAGCTCAGCTGAAATGATCAGTAAGATTCTTCCTTTTCTTTTCCTATTGTTCGCTAGGCAATTGCATGAGATTCTTTCCACTGCTTTTGGCACAGAGAATGCGTGGGGAGGTATATGTAATGCCTAGGGCTGAGTCTGTAGGGACAGCTCAGCTAAAAGGCGATGAATTTGTTTTCTTGACATCCTTAATCAATTTACAAAAGCAAGTCTGTGGGGACAGCTCAGCTAAAAGGTGATACAATTTATTTTTTGACATCCTTATTCACTTTACAAAAGCGAGTCTGTAGGGACATCTCAGCTAATAGGTGAACAAAAAAATGTCTTGACTTCCTTAGTCACTTTACAAAACCGAGTCTGTAGGGACAGCTCACCTAAAAGGTGATGAAATATTTTGTCTTGACATCCTTTATCACTTTACAAAAGCGAGTCTGTAGGGACAGCTCAGCTAAAAGGTGATGATATTCATTCCTTCTTAGATTATTCATATAAAACAATTCATCTACAAACTGTTGTTCAACTACAAAGCTATTTAGACTTTACAAAAACTATATTGAGACTACAAAACTGTGTACCGGTAGTAATGTACAGTAAATTGATGACTAGATTACTAACATTACTAAATTTTGTATATAAATTTTTACTTGGATCTGGCCAAGACATCCTATGAAAGGTTGGTTCATTTGAAAATTCATGGACATAAAAATGTGTGGAATATTGCCATTTTGTCATGAAAGGTTGGTTCATTTGAAAATTCATGGGCATAAAAATGTGTTGAATATTGCCATTTATTCATACAAGGTTGGTTCATTTGAAAATTCATGGACATAAAAATGTGTCGAATATTGTCATTTATTGTCATACAATTTATTAACTTTATTCTGTCATTGATGTTATTGATATTGGTCTATGGATCTAATTAATTGTCTTTGAGCTGGAAGATGCATATTGTTATATAATCTTTCGTGATAGATTTTAGAGTTGAAAATACTTGAGGAAATGTATTATTCAAATACTTTACTGAATAAAACTCAGATATATGTTAACGCGAAGAAAGGTAACTTTCTGCGAAATGATGACCAAGATCGATAACGACTCTGCAAGAATGGATCAATATCATCGATATCGCAATGCAAATGCAGTAGTTTGTAGGAGAACTCTGGCATATATAATTAAATCGAAGACATTTCACCAATGGAGACAATTAACATGAAGAAACGGCGGCAACTGCTGGAGAAAATGCATGGAAACCACGATAGCATGTAAAACTAAAGCTAAAATCTAGAAATCTACTATTATTTAATAATATAGACGTGGCCATTGTAATTTCAAAGTTCGAAGCGAACAACTGTCATTGCTTTGTTTACCTTTTGGCGCTGACAAACTGTGGGTATACGGCTTTCTGTCGTTTATGCTATTTTTTGTTAAAACTGATATTTGATGTTAGATACATGTACATAATGTACAAAATGACATTTTGATTCTATTTCTGCCTTTATTTCCACTCAAAACAACTTATTTTTGGTGAAATTGGAGAATTTGGTTGGATTTTACAAGAAAATAGTCTGTGAAACTAGGTCATCGATTCAAACCGCTTAAGCCTATATGTATATATATGTATTTTGGTATATTACAAGCAGACCGAGTTTGTATGTGTCAGACTGTGTTGGCTGGTACCGGGTAGACCCGTGACTATATATATATATATATATATATATATATATATATATATATATGTATTTGGGTATATTACAAGCAGACTGAGTTTGTACGTGTCAGACTATATATATATATTGATATATTACAAACAGACTATGTCGGTACATGTCAGACAGTGCTGGCTGGTACGAGGTAGACATGTGCCTATATATATATATATATATATATACATATATATATATATATATATACATATATATATATATATATATATATATATATATGTATGTATATTGGTATATGACAAGCAGACTGAATTTGTATGTGTCAGATAGTAGTGGCTAGTAGCGGGCCCATTGGTGATTATATTATATATTGGTATATTACAAACAGGCTAAGTCGGTAAGTATCAGACAATATTGGCAGGTACCTTGCAGATTGTGGACTACATACATATATATTCGTATATTGCGAACAGACTGGGTTGGCATGTGTCAGATAATGCTGGCTGGTACCAGGCAAATCCATGACTATATATATTAATATATTACAAACAGACTGAGTTGGTATGTGTCAGACAGTGTCGGCTGGTACAAGGCAGACCCGGGACTATACAGTAAAACCTCCCTAAATCGACCGACCATGGGACAACATTAAATGGTCCATTTAGGGAGGTGGGAGGGTTAGTGGGTTAAAATATGGTTACAATGGCATTGTTCGGACCCAAATAAAGCGATCGATATATGGGAGTGGTCGGTCTGAAGTGGTGGTGGGTTAGAGAGGTTTTACTGTATATATTAATATATTACAAACAGACTGAGTTGGAAATGTGTCAAACAGTATTGGCTGCTACCAGGCAGAACCGTGACTATATTAGTATATATATTAATATATTACAAACAGACTGAGTTGGTATGAGTCAGACAGTGTCGGCTGGTACCAGGCAGACCCGTGAGTATATATATATTAATATATTACAAACAGACTGAGTTTGTATGTGTCAGGCAGTGTTGGATGGCACCACACAACCCCGTGACTATATATATTAATATATTACAAACAGACTGTGTGGGTATGTGTCAGATAGTGTTCGGTGATACCGGGCAAACCCATGACTATATATATTAATATATTACAAACAGACTGAATTGGTGTGCGCTAGACAGTGGTGGCTGATACTGTGCAGATGGGAGATTATATTATATATTGGTATATTACAAACAGACTGAGTTGGTACTTGTCAGAGTGTTCGCTGGTACCCGGTATACTTGTTATTGTAGCGTACTTGTCAGTTTGTGGCGGCTGCTGGTGCGTGGCAGACAGCCGACACTGGTAGACTGGCGGAGAGTTCGTGTACTATCTATTTTACCTGTAGCCATGTGCTGCTTGTCGACGTTTCACCTGAGTCCCGGACCCTTCGTGCTTCCACCCCTCTCTACCCAGGGCCCTTTGTCCTCCCCCCTCACCCCCCCCCCCCCCCCCACACACACACACTACCTTCGCCCGCCGCGGCGCGTGGCTGGGGTAGGCACCGGCTGACAGGGGGTGGCTAGAGCGGCACGGGGCGGTGCTGGGTGACAGGGGGCGGAACGGGGCGGCACGGGGCGGCACGGGGCGGCACGGGACGGTGCGGGGTGACAGTGGACAGCATGGGGTGGCATGGGACGGCACGGGGCGGCACGGGGCGGCACGGGGCGGCACGGGGCGGCACGGGGCGGCACGGGGCGGCACGGGGCGGTGTGGGGTGACAGTGGGCAGCATCGGGCGGCATGGGACGGCACGGGGCGGCACGGGGCCGAACGGGGCGGCACGGGGCGCCATGGCGTGGGGTTGGCTGACATGGGAGGGGTTGGGAGGCGCGAGGTGTTGTTGGGAGGGTCGGCGAGGGATTGGGAGGTGCAAGGTTGGGTTGTGAGGGGTGGTGTGGGGTTGAGAGCTGCGGTGTGGGGTTGGGAGGCATGGGGTGGGATTGGGGGACGCGAGTTGCGGTTGGGGAACGCGAGGTGGTGTTGACGGACGCGGGGTGAGGTTGGGAGGGGCAGGATGGGTTGGGAGGCGCATGGTGGTGTTGGGAGGCGCAGGGTGTGCTGGGTGGGGTGGGGTGTAGGCCGGGTGGGCTGGCGCGGGTCGGGTGGGCAGAGAGTGGTGAGGATGGGTTCCGGGCTAGGTGGGGTGGGGTGGGGTTGGGTGGGGTCGGGTGCGGGCCGGTTGGGACAGGGTGCAGGCTAGGTGCGGGCTGGGTGCAGGCTGGGTGCAGATTGGGTGGGGGCTGGGTGGAGGGACTGGGTGGGGGCTGGGTGAGGTCTGGGAGGGGGCTGGGTAGGGGCTGAGTGGGGCGGCGTCGCGCAGTGGTGGCGGGTAAATAATCCATCGCCAAGCAGTAGGGGCCGCCTGCTTCCTGCGGGGCCCTCGTCCATCCGGACAGAGCTGTTTGCAGGCTCTCGTGGAGACCGGCTCACCTTCCTGGGAGCAGCGCCCGGTGTCCCCTTCTACTCGTCCCTCCTGACCTTTCCCAACATCACCTACCTGCCTCAACTAGCCTGCCCAACACCACCTAGCTGCCTCAACTAGCCTGCCCAACACCACCTACCTGACTCAACCAGTCTACCCAACACCACCTACCTGCCTCAACTAGCCTACCCAACACCACCAACCTGCCTCAACTAGCCTACCCAAGACCACCGCCCTGCCTCAACTAGACTTCCCAACACCACCTACCTGCTTCAACTAGCCATCCCAACACCAGGTACCTGCCTCAACTAGCCTGCCCAACACCACTTAACTGCCTCAACTAGACTTCCTAACACCACCTACCTGCCTCAACTAGCATACCCAACACCACCTACCTGCCTCAACTACCCTACCCAACACCATGTACCTGCCTCAACTAGCCTACCCAACACCACCTCCCTGCCTCAATTAGCCTACCCAACACCACCTACCTGCCTAAACTGGCCTGCCCAACACCACCTCCCTGCCTCAACTAGCCTACCAAACACCACCTACCTGCCTCAACTACCCTATCCAACACCATGTAGCTCCCTCAACTAGCCTACCCAACACCACCTCCCTGCCTCAACTAGCCTACCCAACACCACCTACCTGCCTCAACTACCCTACCCAACACCATGTACCTGCCTCAACTAGCCTGCCCAACACCACCTACCTGCCTCAACTAGACTTCTCAAAACCACCTACCTGCCTCAACTAGACTACCCAACACCATGTAGCTGCCTCAACTACCCTACCCAACACCATGTACCTGCCTCAACTAGCCTACCCAACACCATGTACCTGCCTCAACTAGCGTACCCAACACCATGTACCTGTCTCAACTAGCCTGCCTAACACCATCTACCTACCTCAACTAGCCTACCCAACACCACCTACCTGCCTCAACTAGCCTGCCCAACACCACCTACCTACCTCAATTAGCCTTCCCAACACCACCTACTTGCCTCAACTAGCCTGCCCAACACCAGCTACCTGCCTCAACTAGACTTCCCAACACCACCTACTTGCCTCAACTAGCCTGCCCAACAACACCTACCTGCCTCAACTAGCCTGCCCAACACCACCTACCTGCCTCAACTAGCCTACCCAACACCACCTACCTGCCTCAACCAGCCTACCCAACCCCACCTACCTGCCTCAACTAGCCTACCCAACACCACCTACCTGCCTCAACTAGCCTACCCAACACCACCTACCTGCCTCAACTAGCCTGCCCAACACCATGTAGCTGCCTCAACTAGCCTACCCAACACCATGTACCTGCCTCAACTAGCCTGCCCAACACCATGTAGCTGCCTCAACTAGCCTACCCAACACCACTTACATGCCTCAACTAGCCTGCCCAACACCACCTACCTGCCTCAACTAGCCTACCCAACACCACCTACTTGCCTCAACTAGCCTACCCAACACCACCTACCTGCCTCAACTAGCCTGCCCAACACCATGTAGCTGCCTCAACTAGCCTACCCAACACCACCTACCTGCCTCAACTAGCCTACCCAACACCACCTAGCTGCCTCAACTAGCCTGCCCAACACCATGTAGCTGCCTCAACTAGCCTACCCAACACCATGTACCTGCCTCAACTAGCCTGCCCAACACCATGTAGCTGCCTCAACTAGCCTACCCAACACCACTTACATGCCTCAACTAGCCTGCCCAACACCACCTACCTGCCTCAACTAGCCTACCCAACACCACCTACTTGCCTCAACCAGCCTACCCAACACCACCTACCTGCCTCAACTAGCCTGCCCAACACCATGTAGCTGCCTCAACTAGCCTACCCAACACCATGTACCTGTCTCAACTAGCCTACCCAACACCACCTATCTGCCTCAACTAGCCTACCCAACACCACCTATTTGCCTCAACTAGGCTGCCCAACACCACCTACCTGCCTCAACTAGACTTCCCAACACCACCTACTTGCCTCAACTAGCCTGCCCAACACTACCTACCTGCCTCAACTAGCCTGCCCAACACCACCTACCTGCCTCAACTAGCCTACGCAACACCACCTACCTGCCTCAACTACCCTACCCAACACCATGTACCTGCCTCAACTAACCTACCCAACACCATGTAGCTGCCTCAACTAGCCTGCCCAACACCATGTACCTGCCTCAACTAGCCTGCCCAACACCACCTACCTGCCTCGACTAGCCTGCCCAACACCACCTACATGCCTCAACTAGCCTGCCCAACACCACCTACCTGCCTCAACTAGCCTACCCAACACCACCTACCTGCCTCAACTAGCCTGCCCAACACCACCTACCTGCCTCAACTAGCCTGCCCAACACCACCTACTTGCCTCAACTAGCCTGCCCAACACCACCTACCTGCCTCAACTAGACTTCCCAACACCACCTACTTGCCTCAACTAGCCGACGCAACACCACCTACCTGCCTCAACTACCCTACCCAACACCATGTACCTGCCTCAACTACCCTTCCCAACACCATGTACCTGCCTCAACTAGCCTACCCAACACCATGTACCTGCCTCAACTAGCCTGCCCAACACCACCTACCTGCCTCAACTAGCCTACCCAACACCACCTACCTGCCTCAACTACCCTGCCCAACGCCACCTACCTGCCTCAACTAGCCTACCCAACACCACCTACTTGCCTCAACTAGCCTGCCCAACACCACCTACCTGCCTCAACTAGACTTCCCAACACCACCTACTTGCCTCAACTAGCCTGCCCACCACCACCTACCTGCCTCAACTAGACTTCCCAACACCACCTACTTGCCTCAACTAGCCTGCCCAACACCACCTACCTGCCTCAACTAGACTTCCCAACACCACCTACTTGCCTCAACTAGCCTGCCCAACACCACCTACCTGCCTCAACTAGACTTCCCAACACCACCTACTTGCCTCAACTAGCCTGCCCAACACCACCTACCTGACTCAACCAGCCTACCCAACACCATGTACCTGTCTCAACTGGCCTACCCAACACCATCTCCCTGCCCAACACCTGCCTTCATCTAGTCTACCCCATTTACATGCCTCCACCTAGCCTGCCAAACACCACCTATCTGCCCCACTTAGCCTCATCCAACGCCATCTACCTTCCTCCACCTTGTATGTATTATTATATATTATATATATATTTTATATATATATATATGATCAAGGATACCATCAAGAGAAACCTGAAGCTGAGAGACATTAAGACCGACTCATAGACGCAACTCTCACAGCAGAGAGCTAAATGGAGAGCGGCAGTCAAGTAATGAGAGCAGTCTTTGTCGCATCACGACTGACAGCATGATGATGATGATGATGATGATGATGATGATGTATTATCATGTTTATTTATAAGATTAAGATTAAAATAAGAGAAGTCTTCAAACAGATACGTCCTTACTCTAGAATGTCCACTGTGCAGTCTAATTCATTTCGCTAATCAGAAAGAGAAAATACTACAGCAAAATGGGGGGAAAAAGAAACCCACTCTCAAGGGCGAAATTTTTTTTCCGGTAAAAGGAAGCCAGACTTGAGTAGCTGGTTTTGTGACAGGTCGGGCTTCCCGGGCGTCGATGAGGCCGGTGCGGGCGGTGTGTGTGGGTGTTGTGACCCCGAGCGCCCGACCTCCCAATATCCTGGCGCCTGTCATACCGCCTGTCACCCGGCAGCTCCCGCCCTAAACTGCCCAGCGGCAGATGTGGTATTCACCCTGCTCTATTGCAACGCGCTCTGTGACATTTTGACGTCATACATGTACACACGTAGCGTTCCACAAGGCGCGCAGATCTCACAGTGACTACATACCAGAGTTGGGGGGGCCCCCTTCACCCCACCCCCACCCCCACCCCCACCCCCTTGTGTGTTTTCATATGAAACACGGCCGGCCTGGGAGGGAGGTGGGGGAGGGGGGAAGATACTACTACTGTATTACTACGACTACTACTAGGGCTTGGCGGGCGGGCCCTTTGTGGGGCTTGGTACGGGGTAGGGGAGGGGTGGCACGCCGCAGTAATGACTGGGCGGCGCCGGGGAATCGAAGCTGGACAGGCCCGAGTCATCACCGGCGCGCAGGAAATTAAAGTTTCAGCCAGCCCCGAGAGGCCGGGATCGATGCGACCCAGAAAAGACAAGACCTCACGTGAGAACCGGGCGGCGGGCGGCGGGCGGCGGGCGGCGGGCGGCGGGCGGCGGGAAGGGAATGGAAGGGAACGGAACGGAATCGGCGGGGAGGGGAGCGAGGGGAGGGATAGTGATGAGGGGTGTGAGGAGAGGTGGCGCTATGAGGTGTGAGAAGGGGGTGGTATTGAGAGGTGTGTGGGGGGGGGGGGGGGTGCTGATAGTGTGCGGTGTAAAGGAGTTGAAAGGGGTAGTATAATGATGTACATATCTCTATTAATAGAGAGTGGAAGTAAAAGCTATCAGAGAGTTAACATAAAAAGTGCCATGAGGGACAGTATTGTGAGGTGTATATCAGAGAGTGGAAGTAAAAGGTGTCAGGAGGGACAGTATTGTGAGGCGTATATTAGAGAATGGAAGTAAAAGGTGTCGGGGGTCAGTATTGTGAGGTGTATATTAGAGAGTGGAAGAAAAATTTGCCGGGAGGGACAGTATTGGGAGGTGTACATTAGGGAGTGGAAGTAAAAGGTGTGGGATGGAGCAGCATTGTGTGGTGTACAGTAGGGAGTGGAAGTAAAAGGTGTGAGATGGGGCAGCATTGTGCGGTGTACATTAGGAAGTATGAGAGTGGTGTTGGGTGTGTGAAGGAGTGGGAGGAAGATGTCTGGGATGAACTGGTATTTACAAGTGGTGGGAGCTGTGCTGTTGGCAGGTGCACGGAAGCCTTTATGGTGCAGTCACACTATGACGTGATGGCCCAACGTCACTCCGACGTGGCGACTTTTTGTCATCACGTCGGATCACGCTAAAGTCATGTTAAGCTCTCGTCGCTTCTCGTTGCTTCTCGTCGCCTTTCATCAAGGTTTTGAGCATGCTCAAAATACTTCGACGTGGCGCGACGAGTTGATAAGATGTGGGCGTCCCGTTAGGGTCACATCAGAGTCACGTTAAGCTATCGGTCATCTTAGGCTCAAGGTCACGTTATGCTGGAGCCGTGGTGCAGTCAGACCACGACGTAATGGCCAGGGCTCTACCGATTCGGCCACAACGGCCGGTAGGCACTAAGTTGGAGTGACAGCCACCTGCTTAGTGCTTTGCATTTGAAATGTAGGATGGTTCAACGTCAGAATAATGTGACTGAGGTGCATATAAAGACATGGTGTGGGTGCCATGGTATTCCACTGCGGCACTACTATAAAGCCATCGATAGTGTGCACTGCCCTGGCATGCTTTGATATGGTACACAGATATGCATGGTTCGGAAGGAATAGAACAATAGAATAGAATGCATGCGTAGTCTATATTGACCCCCAATAGTCGATGTTTACTTTTTGTGCTGGGGGCGGTCGTTAAACAAACAAACGAGCAAAATGTAGTTTATATTTCCCGCAGCTATTGATAGTGACTAAATGTATTGCAACAATGGCATTACCAACGGGTTGTGTGCAATGTAAGGAATATAATCAATATACACAACTTAACATTCCTCCTATCATGGTTTTCAGGTTCTTTATTCCAATGATGCTAAATATTGGAATGTTTTTACAAAATATATATATAATTATTATGTTCTTAAAATAAATTACTTTGATTGTATATCGGAAAACTATATTTCTGTGATTAATCCGAAAATTTGCTAAGATAATGATTCCAGATTTATTGATCAGTCTGTATAGAAACATTGAACAATGATGTCATTGTCACATGACCCACACTTCGGAACGGTCCTGGTTGACACAACAAAGCAGACAGTGTTATTTTGATTACAAATCAGTGGAGAAATTCTTCCTTTAAATTGATCATTTTCATAACGTTGAAACTGTCCGATCCACTAATGTTCAGCTCCGACTCTTTTTGTCAGTGCACGAGCCCATTAAATCCCCCAAAAGCATCGCAAATAAATAGATAAATAAAACCCACAGAATCATAACCATCGAAATTCTATGTCGTGAAAAGAAACAGCAACACTACTGCTAATGGTAATGGTGTATTAATGCAATGTTTTTGTTAATCACTTTGCAGCTGCAAAACAAAAACATGCCAAATGACAGTCCTTTGTTAAAGAAACAAACTGGTGAATTTCAAATAACTTATGTTCATACTTTTGTAGCTGATTTGACTGCTTGCATATCTAAAATAGAGACGGATCATTGGAAAGCCGGTGATGCGGATTCCGAGGGACACCAGTTTGCCAGGGACACTTCCATTCAAATGCATTGGTAACGGCTGTGAGCAAATCTTCATACAGAAGAAGTCAAATATCTCTCAAATTACACCATCTAGAAACAAATCGCTTCGGACACATATAGAAAACATCTTTACCATAAAGACTATATTAAATTTATAAGGTTAGGGTTCTTGATTTCTATTAATTTTGAATAAAACTAACGTTTTGCACTGCGCTTACCGTCAAACACAAGGCATTGTCAATGGCCGTGAGCAATGTTCATACAGAAAATACAGAAGAAGTCAAATATCTCTCAAATTACACCATGTAGAAACAAATCGTTTGGTACACATATAGAAAACATCTTTACCAAAAACATTATATTAAATTTATAAGGTTAGTGACGATGTTGTTCGATTTTGATGCATGTGCAGAAGCGATGTGTCCCTCGCAAACTGGTGTCCCTGGGAAACCGCAACACCAGTATTGACAGAAGTAAAACTGGCCAAAACAGTGAGTGCAGATCTGCAGTTTCGCAAAATACTGAATACATAAATAAATAAATAATTAAATAAATAAACAAACAAACAAACAAATAAACAAACAAACAAACAAATAAACAAACAAACAAATAAACAAATGAATAAGACCCACAGGACCAAAATAATAAATCAGCTACTAATATTAATAACTATGGTTACCAGTTACTTTTGGATGACGCGCATGTGCGAGAAAACCTATGGTGTAAGTTGGTTGGTTGTTGGAGTTGCGCGTCTTGGTAACATCTAAGGTCAAGTCAGGACGGGTACCGACTTGTAACAGTGTGCACTCATGGCGACTTTATAGTGCTGTCCCACTGGGAGACCAGACTGTCAGCACCATGATCTGATATCCACTCAGTCACATTATCCTGATGATGAGCCAACCAGTCCTTGCCCTATCTTAATAATGATGTGTGCCCTGCTAGGAAGCGACAAGTATCCAGTGTTATGTCACTGGTTTGACTCAACAAGTGTTCGAACCTGTGGGTTCGAATTCCACGATCTACCAAAACGGGAGACGGACGCTCAACTCATGCTGCCATCCCGCCTGGTCACTATGATGTAAAGAACACTAAACGCGTCTTTTGAATCTACTAAGCTTTGAGTATTTAATTCTCACCAACTTACTACTTGGTAGTTTCGGATATCACATCCTTGTTGCTACCCTAGTAACATATAGGATCGTAGTATTATTCCAACGGGAAAACAATCACAAAACGATGATTGGCGACTTGAATAGAACCTCGGGTAACTTCGCGTTGCGGCCCGAGTACCCGTCGCGCCATCTAGTATCACGCTGACGCACCAAACTAGCTTATGTTGTTGCAGTTATCGAATAGGTGGCGCCACCATGGAGTAAGGCGTAGTGGCGCGTTTACACGAGCGAGTTTGAAAGTCTGTCGGACACCGGGAACCAGCAGCCTGTGGTGCGCCTGTAGTCGGCAAGCACTGCTATTTGTTTAGTTTACACACGTCGATTCGACGCAGATGTACCTGCTACGTTAATATCGCTTGGAATTTAAGGTTAATTTAATTAAATTTCATTATTTGAGGATATAATTCTGTTAAATATGATCACATTTAATAGATTTCGGCCTAATCGGGCCCTAACACTGCCGGGCACCAGCGATTAGTTACTGCTCCATCTGTAGCCGGCAAGCACTACTATTTTATACTATCCCCGCCCGGGAACCAGCTGAATCGCTTCATATAAACCACCTGGCAAGGTGGATTACATAAAGTGAATCATATGAAGCGAATCAGCCCTAATCCGCCTCAGAGTCGCGTTTACACGGCAAATGTGAGGCGAACTAGGCAAGGCGATTTATATGAAGCGATTTAACTCTCCCGTGTAAACACGGCTTTATATAAATACGGGCGAAAATAGCGTTAGTATGGAACATCACCTAGAAACTGTGGCTCCAGTATCAAATGGCTACCCATGTAGGCACAGAGTTGTTGAAATGGGAGAGAATGCAAAAAGACAAGATGGCGGCCGCAGAACGCCGTCGATTTCACTTTTAAATCTGATTAAACTAGCTATTATATTATATTTTTCAACTCAAAGGTAGCGGGCTCTCAATAATACATATGTAAAGAATAAATGTTGTTTCTTAGATTGTGAAATTAGGCTCTCAATTCTTTGACCCGCATTTTCGCCACCTTTTACATAGGGTTGGTTTGCACCCCTACTGCAGCAGTACGGGGTGAACCTTGTACCTAGTGTCAGCCATGCGCCTGGCGTGGATCCGTCACACGGGGGGAGGGGGGAGGGTGTCAGTGACCGAGCCAAACCGTCTGGGTTCACCCCGGTCACGCCCCCCATTCTCACCACCCAGCGATCCAGCTTTCCAACTGTGACACGGACCAACATTGAAAACATACCACCACAACCGTTTGTCTCGATCTCCATGTCAGGTAGAAACCAGTCGGTGACCAATTAAGATCCACAACACTCCCCCCCCCCCCCCCCCCCCCACCACCACCCCGACACCTTTGTTTTGGGGAATGTTTTGGGGAACTTGATATCACAATTTTGGAGGACCCGAATGAATTAAGCGTCCTTCTCCCGTTTTGGTAAGTCGTGGGATTCGAACTTATGGGTTCGAACCCTGGTCGAGTCAAACCAATGACTTTAAAATTGATAGGTATTGCTTCCTAGCCTGGCGCTTTGCATTATTATGATAAGGAAAGGACTGGCTAGTTCAGTGTCATGATAATGTGAATGAGTGGGATATCGGGTTACAGTGGCAGTGGCTTGATTTCCCAGTGAGGCAGCACTATAAAAGTCGCAATGAGCGCATACTGTCACAAGTCGGTACCCGTCCTGGTATGACCTTAAACGTTTCCAGGATGTAAAACTCCAACAACCAACCAAATAATATCGGTGCCAATATTGACTTTTATAACCCTCACCCGCGGCAGCCTTCCATGGCAGAGCTTAGACTCGTACTTAATAAACCCACCTTGTTTGTTTGTGATCAAGGATAGACCTATTTCATATGACATCAGCATAGGTATTTAGGTCAGTGTGCGTGCAGCTTGGCTGCAGGACGACACACTGTCACACTGAAAACTCAATGGCTATGAGCAATCTTCATAGAGAAAATGTTAAATATCTCTAAAACCACACCACCTAGAAACAAACCGATTAGAACACATATAGAAAACATGTTTAACAAAAAGATTCTATTAAATTGATAAGGTTAGGGTTCTGCATTTCTATTAATTTAGAATAAAACTGACATTTTGCACTGTGCGTCCTGGCAAACTCAATGTATTTTCAAAAGTTAAATATCTCTAAAGGCACACCATTTAGAAACAAACTTCTTGGAACACATATAGAAAACATGTTTAAGAAACAGATTACATTAAATTGACATGGTTAGGGTTCTGCATTTCTATTAATTTTGAATAAAACTAACGTTTTGCACTGCATGTACCAGCAAACTCAATGCATTGTCAATGGCCATGAGCAATCTTCATACAGAAAAAGTTAAATATCTCTAAAACCACACCACCTAGAAACAAACCGCTTGGAATACATATAGAAAACATGGTTCACATTAAAAACAAACAGATTGTATTATATTTATAAGGTTAGGGTTCTGAATTTCTATTAATTTTGAATAAAACTGACGTTTTTCACTGCACGTATCAGCAAACTCAATGGCAGTGTGCATTCGTTCTGCAGCCTGGCTGTGCGCGCATACACAATGTTTATAAACATTGAAAGGGGTCTATACAGTGTCTATTTACAACATGCTGTTGGGACAGGTAGCTATGGTGACTTGACCCCTTCACCACTTGACGAGTTTAAGCAATTCTCACTATATTTAGATTGAAATTATATGCAACCTAGATTTTCTTTAATGATTAATTCTTTGTAAAAAAGGATAATTTTAAAGCAAGGATTGCTGTTACATGAAGTCCAGTTACATAATATAACAAAAGACGTGTTCTGCAAAATGGAAATGCTTACAAACAAAACATAGATGGTAATATTACTTTGCGTTGACTATTTGTATGTACTGGCTATTCATTTTGGCGGGAAAACCATGGAAGGCTAATGGAGATATGTGGACAGCTAATTAAAGAATAATTATACATATATGATGTGCATAGGAATACTATGGGTATTACCATGGCCCTTTCTATTCTTCATAAAGCTGCATAGTCCAATGAAATCATAAAAGATTTTCGAAACAAAATCACTAAGCTAGATGTGATTATAAATGTCCAACTGGGGTTCTAATGCACTTATTAGGCATTTGTTTCTTCATAGAAGGGAATACTAATTCAATTTAATAGAACCTGCTACTGCTGAAGCCTATGAGGTCAGAGTTTTGACAGGCATGCGAAATTTAATTTGGAATGTGTATAACTTCAAATTCTTAATCAAAGTTACTCCCAACAGCAGATTATTACGACCAATCGAATATATTTACATTAACAAATGAGAGAAGCTCGACAACTTTAAGTATACATTTATTTTGACAAACTGTACGACTAATGAATCAATATGTTGTTTGTTTGTTGGAGTTTTGCATCCTGGCAACAATTAAGGTCATATCAGGACAGGTACCGACTTGTGACAGTGCACATTCCATGGTGACTTTATAGTGCTCTTCCACTGGGACACCGGGCTGCTGGCAGCCTGACCCGATTACCCACTCAGTCAGAGTATCCTGATACTGAGCTAACCAGTATTTGAAATATGCTAATAATGTCAGGCTATGTAGTGACAAGTATCAATTTTGTAAGTCATGGGTTTGACTCGGCTGGGATTTGAACTCCCGACCTTCCACACAGGGAACCTGCGCTCTTACCGATTCAGCCACCGCGTGCGGTCAGTGAACCAATGTGCAATGTACATAATAAACATTCTTGTGGCACAAGGTGGGAAGAACAACAGAAGGAGGTATTGGCTTCACTCATATTACACTCACACACGGATAACTTGAATCACGCTGAAACTGTTATTACCTCGTTAACAGGGCTCGGATTGACGGAAACTCAGGAACCAGTAAAATGTTATATGGGTTGGTTGGTTGGTTATTGGAGTTTTACATCCTGGCAACATCTAAGTTCATATCGGGATGGGTACCGAATTGTGCACACTGATGCTGAATTTCTAATGCTGCTCCACTGGGAAATCAGGTCACCAGCACCATGACCTGATATCCTACTCAGTCACATCATCCTGACATTGAGCTAACCAGTCCTTGCCCTGTCCTATTAATGCCAAGCACAAGGCTAGGAAGCGACAGGTATCAATTTTATAAGTCATTGGTTTGACTCGACCTGGAACCGAACTCTCGACCTTCCGCACACGAGGCCTGCGCTCTACCGAGTGGGCCACTGTCCCCGGTGTTTATATGGGGGATTGGCGTTAGTTTAAATAAATTGAATCTGAAGTCCCTGTGTAGGCTACATGTTGGTGGGAAGTAAATCTATGTGTATAAAAATATGGCACATACGAAGTGGAGGGAGGAGCTTAATGATGGTATTAATACCATTATTTTATATTCACATAATGGAATAAATTAAATTTAAAAAGTCTTATTCATAGTAATTTAAAAAAAATACATTTCGTTCATCAAATACGGCATTTTGTTAACGCCAGGGCCATATGATATTACATATACTTTAATACCTTGTCTACTGCATCTTTATTGTAGGTAAATCTATGGTAGACTGAAGGGTAGTATGCTATTGTTAGTACTCGACTCAAAAGTGTGTCATGCGTCTAGTGTTCTTTCATTGGGAACATAGCTCATGGCAACCATGATATTATATATATATATATATATATCTTACCTCGGTATACAGCCTCAGGCTAGCCTCAGGCTAGGGAGAAGGAAGCACATCCGGGTCCAGCAATTAGCATAAGAATCTCGTGGTACATGTACGTACGCGAGTTGTTCAGCGATATTTTTCTACAAATTTCTCCACAAATACGCGGATTTCGCGGATTATTTTGCACACGTTGCTTTTTTAAGGACATTACTGTCCTTTGTGCGAGTTTTAGCTAGGTGGCGACTGTATTTTCGGAATTATTAGCGTTCAACCGTTCCAAAAGTCCGGTTCGCTAGTTTTCGAGTCGCCTTTTTGCGTTGGTTTCGTTCGTTCGCTTAATTCCCCCATTTTTGCTCGTTTACTTTGCATAGTTATTCGTCGTTCGCTAAGGAACGACGTATATTACGGATTAACCGTTCCACACGTTTCTTTATTAAGGACAATTACGTCCTTTGTGGGAGTTTTAGTTAGGTGGCGACTTTATTTTCGGAGTTATTAGCGGTTAACCGTTCCGAATTCCGGTACGCCGATGTCGAGTCGCCATGTATTTGTGACCATGTATGTTGTTTTGGGGATGATGGCTGAAGCCACATAACGTTAAGCCACCCGTTGCCGAGCGCAGAGACATGTTGGCTGAAGCCACATTACGTTGTGATGGGCTACATACGATATATTTATTTATATATATTTATATTTCGGTTAAACCCAAGAACGTTGGAGGAATTATTGAATAATGTCCAAAGCTTACTCAGCAGGAAAGCAGTCACTGACAGTTGACATCAATCAATCAATCAATCAATCAATCAATAGGATACAGCTATAATAGGCCTTGGACCTGTTAGCCGCTCTTAATTAATTGAAATGGAGACAGTTCTTCAGATGTGGTCAATCGTAGCAACTGTCACTGGCTCCAAGATATATGTAATGCTTGACCAGTATGCATCCAGTCGGGACTTGAAGCAGTTCACCGACTCCGCTGCTATGACACTCTCCGGCAGGTCATTCCACAGGTCAACCACATAAGCCTGGAAGGAGTATTGTATGTAACTGTGAGTATTAATACAAACTGTATGAAGCTAGTTTGTCATGCATTATGGCACCTTTTTGGAAGTTTAGAACTTCGTAAGTCTGTCTGAGATAGGTATGTTAACAAACGGATAAAATGATGGTGACCGGCCAAAGAGCCTTGGTATACAAAACAAAACCGATACTGATTGGTTGTTGCACCCGTGGAATGCGGGTAGAGATGAAAGCGAAAGCTGCAGGGTGAAACCGCATCTCCAAGTGGATTTTCTCTCGGACTCTCATAAAGAGTCCCGTTGGGGATGATCCTGGGTTTCTTTTATAGACTCCCCACAATACATTTTTTAGGCGTTCCTCCGAGTTTTGTAGCATTTTCTCCAACTTGCTGACGCAGAAGCCGCAGGAGGGAGAAGTGTATGAAACAGAGAGGTGGGCGGGCCGATACACTGGTCCCGACCCCGCGTTTGGTTTTGGTCTTAACACCGACAACCTTCGCCAATACATTAGCTTATCACGCCTGTGTTGAGACGGTATAAATACGTTCTTTAACACCACTAAACGCACAGATGTTGGTTTAATCACCTCCTGTGACGTTTAGTCAAATTCCGGTACTGTTCACATTTGATTGTTACAGATGCCGATGGCCATGAAGCGGAGTAAGGCAGGGGCATCAGCTCCTGTGGCTCGCCCGGAGAAGGACTTTCACTCCTCTCCAGGGTGGATGGCTTTGCCGTCGCCTCAGCCCGAGACTATAATCCCTTCCGAACCAGATGGGGAGACCGACCATGAGGTACGATTGCTTCGGGACTGGGAAGACATGGAAGTGCACGATGTTGGCTGAGCCTCATCGCGGTAGCCCGCCCGTCACCGGCGGGTAGGACCGATGGTTACAACCACGCAACGTGGTAGCCCGTTATAACGGGCAGAGGTGTTGGCTGAAGCCACATCCAGTTTAGGCCGAGAACGATGTTGGCTGAAAACCGTTACTAGACAGAGGGCGATGTTGGCTGAAGCCACATTACATTTGCAAATGAAAGCACTCGTTGGCAAATGGAGAGCGTTGTGGTTAAATCCACATTACGTTTAACCCGCCCGTATTCGAGCGGAGACCGAGGTTGGCTGAAGCCACATTGCGTTTAGTTCCTCAGTAACCTCACATAGATACTGGGTTCTACACCTCATGGAGGTTGGTTTCCATACGGTTACCATATGACATTACACTTAGGCTACACGCCTGTGTTGGAACGGTGTGAATACGTTCTCCAACACCAGTATTGACGCCCGTGACCAAATGGAGAGCGAGCCTGCCAGAGGCCACATAACGTTAAGCCGCTGTTGCCTAACGGCAAACAGTGATGGCTGGGGCCGTATTAGTTTTTTTAAGCTAGTGGCAAAATGGAGAGCGATGTTGCCTGAAGCCTCATCACAATACCTCGCCCGGGATACCGCCCGGGCCAAACCGAAGAGAGAGCTAGGCTGCAGCCTCATTGCAGTAACCCGCCCATGAACGAGCGGACACCGATTATGGTTATAACCACATCACGTTTGGTACCCCGTTAGAAACGGAGAGCGAGGTTGGCTCAAGCCACATCCCGCTGTTTGGGTACACTCAAACTTTCAATTGAGAGTTACAGGTTTTTCGGACCTGAGAGGTACTTTGGCATTTATTAGCCATTGGTTGTACCAAACGGCACACGGCTGGATATGTTTATGCATTTTTTCCAGGACGAAAAACAACAATGAACAAACAGTCGGTTGAACACTCTGAGTTTCATTGATCGGTACGGACCGGAGAGGTACTTTGGCTTTATTAGCCATGGGTATATACGTTATAAACGGTACCCGTCTGGATAGGATTAGATTTTCCTGGACGAAAAACAACAACAAACAAACAGTTGGTTGAAAACTCTAAAATTCATTGATCCTTACACATTTGTGAGTTAAGGGTTTCTGGGATACAAAGGGCTGTAAGCCCGAAGATCCCATTGACGATGATAACTAGTCCTCACCAGAGGTGATGGTTTAAGCTTCCCTGCCACACTCTAGGTTACAGGAGGGAAGCAGGCCAGACGCCGACTATTCAGGGATGGAGAAGCGGCTCAAGAAGCTGGAGCAATGCTCTCAGCTAAATCTCAAAGAGAACAAGTAGAGGTTGCACTGCAAACTCACATGGCCACGGAAACAGGTTTTTCCAAAAGGTAAAAATAAATCAAATTGTTTCCATACATACATGGGTCATTTCTTATGGGCTAGTTATAGTTGACCTGCTCACAGGTAGTTACAAACCAATTCATGATACAGACAAGAATTTGGTACGGTTTATTTGAAATGAACAACTATATGAATTTACTTGTTTACCAATGAGTTTAGCTCGTGATTCTCGCTTATTTACTAAGCTCCAAAAACAACAATTTGTTCGCTCATACAGCGGGAAGGACCTTTCGGTTCCCGTATATTGATGATTAATTGGACGCGCAGTTGAAAGTAATGATTAATGTACAACATTTACAAAGTAAAGTTGCGGCAAATAGCTAAGAATTTAGCATAAGATGGAACTAAAGGGTTTTTTGAAGGCCAATACCTTCATGAAGAAGGGTAGATCATATTAATGGTCTAGACTGGAGAGTAGTGTATTTAGGGTAATGTAGTTTAGTCTGCATACCCAGATGCTATGTCAGAATGTTGACAGATAGTACTACAGCAATGGCTTCCATTCGCAACATGGGAGGGACAATGTCCAACCCATATAATTAAAGAACATAATTAATTTGGAATGGGGAAAGCCAAATATAAATTCTTTGGCAGCCGGAAATAATAACGTATTATAGAATTGGTCTCATGGTATCCAGAGCATACCTTTTGAGAAAGTCGAAAAATGTTTTCTCTTTAATTTGGGAAAATACAATTTATTACATTCAGCCTAATCGGCAGAGTAGCAAGGAGGGCTTTAATAGTCCCCAATTGTGACATGCAGCAAGGCTTCGAAGTTTTAGCCTTACCAGACACAAACTCTATACTTTTCCTACACGCAAGGGGGAACAATTTTAAGCATTGATGGTTTGCGGAGATGTGTTAACAACACCCCTTCTGGCATTCCTTTACGGAACACAGGTTTATGACATTTTAATTACATAAAGTTACTCAGCAGAGCTTAACTTCGCATGCCTGTAGGAAATGAAAACTTCAGTTACAGAATAATATCCCATGCATGGAGGCCAGGAACTGTAAAAATGTACACAACATATGTAAGAAAATGGAGTGTACATTGTTTGCTGATGAAAGTCAAACCAACAAATCCAACAATTGCACGAGTGGCCCATTTTCTCCATTCTCTAGAGGACGAAGGACTAGAGTTTGGGGCTGTCAATGCAGCCAGATGCGCCTTATCGATTATTCTACCTAGAATTGAGGGAGACACAGTCGGTAAACATGTGCTCCACTGGTTGCTTCGCTCAATTTATGAAAGGAATCCCCCTAAACCAAAATATATACGGTTTTGGGATGTTTCCATGGTATTTAAGTTGTTTAAGGCTTGGCCTCACAACTTTCATTTAGATGTAAAACAATTAGGTTTTAAAGTAGCCGTCCTGTTACTACTAGTAACAGGACACAGAGGACAAACCATTGTCACATTATCCCTAGATGGATTAGAAATAGATAAGGAAACAAGCTACGTTTGATTTAGCACAATTATTAAAAGTAAACAGGCTAGGTGACCTTTTATCTATGGTTCACTTAGACTACTTCCCAGAGGATCGTAAATTATGTGTTGTGTCAGCCATAAGGGCTTATATATCCAAGACTAAGGACATACGGAGCTCACAACAACTGTTAGTGAGCTTCATAAAGCCACATAATGCAATTTCAAGAGACACCCTCGCCAGATGGACGATCACGGTGTTGAAATTGGCTGGGGTGGATACGGGAAAATACGCTTCCCCACTCAACCAGAGGTGCCATGGTTTCCAAGGCATGATTGCTCGGGATTTCTGTCAAGAGAATCCTAGCGCATGCAGGCTGTAAGACGGCTAAGTCGTTTGCAAAACATTACAACAAGCGACTAGAAAAGCCTACCGGCATTGCCAACCGCCTGCTCACAAACTAAAAAGAATAGGTGAGAACAAAAAACGTTAAATTTTTGAATAACTAATACAATGATACCAAAACGTCTTAATAATAAAGGTAATATGATATTAAGGATAAAAATGAATTATGTAAAAGTCTCCCTAGCCTGAGGCTAGCCTGAGGCTGTATACCGAGGTAAAATAGTATAGTTATACGAGTCTTACCTGGGTATAGATGATGGATAACTGTTGTTTTCCCAAGGTATAAGCCTCGGGTAGACGTGGGCTAGGGCCCGCCCACCACACCCTACCACGTCTATTCCGTTATTGTACCATTACGGGAAAATCATAGTATCCATTGTATTGAAAGATCATTTTTATCCTGAATAAGTAGGTAAAGATTGCTGGACCGGATGTGCTTCCTTCTCCCTAGCCCACGTCTACCCGAGGCTTATACCTCGGGAAAACAACAGCTATCTATCATCTATACCCAGGTAAGACTCGTATAACTATACTATACATATATATCTATACATATATATATATATATATATATATATATATATATATATACTCCATAGGATTCAGCAGTAACAGGTTCTATTAAATTGACTTAGTATTGCCCCGCCCATCATACCCTTGCATTCCCCACTATCCTGTCCATCACACCATGCCTGTTGGTGTTCAAACTGAGACGCACGCAACGATGTCGCGTTTCACTCCTTCACCAAAAGAAAATTGATGCATGGGAGTGGTTCACAACACTATTTACTATCTGAATTCAATGAAACAATGCCCCACCACCACACCCCACAACGACCCCACCACAGCCCACCACACCTCACCACATCCTCAACTCCTCGCTACTCACAAACATTCCTAATGGCTGGCGCACACCTCCCGTTTACGATTCGCGCGCTAAAACTGACTGCGACTCGCGACCTGTTTACGACTTAAAACTGGCCGATTCATTTTTCGAATCTTATAAGATTCCAGTTTTAAGCCCTAAAACTGAGTTTTAAGTCACGAATCACAAGGCTCTGGTGTGCTAGGGAGTCGCACACCTAATGACTAAAACTCAAACTTAGTCGTGAAACGGGCAGTTTTAGGTCGTAAACGGGAGGTGTGCGCCAGCCATTACTTCACTATCCTCGCAGAGATACAGAGACATCTACGAGCCAAGAACACACTTAACTGCCACACTTAGAACTAAAACCAGCAACAATGTTTACTCTGGTCGACCATTTTGGTCACAAGGATGTTTTTGAGTGCAGTAGCTGCAAAAAGTAAAGCTTTTATTTAATGATGCCTCTAGAGTGCATTGATTTTCATATCATCGGCTATTGGATGTCAAACGTATGGTCATTTTCACATATTTCTTTAGAGGAAACCTGCTGCCACCACATAGGCTACTCTTCCCGATAAGCAGCAAGGAATCTTTTATATGCACTTTTCCACAGACAGCAGCAGCTGCAACCACCTTACGACCAAAATGGTCACAAAGAGGTTGGCAACCATTGAGGGCCACTTTTCGACCACTTTACGACAATTTTGTGACCACCTGTTTCTTATGGTCTCAAAGTGGTCACAAGCATAATGTGACTGGAGTAGTAGATAACCCCACATTGGCACTGCTTCATGATTTAATGGATAGGGCCTACATTGTATATTATATCACAGGGCTAGTCTCGTTTGTTTGTGTTTTTTGGTAAATATTTGTATTCATCTGAATGCATATTTTATCAGCGCCGAGGCACTGGTCTTCCAGCCCTTGGAGCGATCACATTTGATTTGTACATAGTGGAATTGAATGTGTTGCATTGTGTGCAGCACAACCCATTCTGAACATAAAAAGAAAGTGGGGGAGCAGCCTATGCTGTATAATGTACAGTATAGTGCAAGGTATATGCATCAAGATAGAGTGCGCATTAATGTACACTCGTAGTTAAATCATATGCTCTGTTTGTATATCAGTTAGATTTGGTTTTATTAATGGTTAGTCTTTTAATAGTTAGTCTTTTAATAGTTAGTCTTTTAATAGTGCCATGTTTTGCATATATAGTGGTCTATATTGCGTGCAATGCTGGTTGAAGATGTAGTTATTCAGTGGTGGTAGTGGGTTGTTGTTTGTTTGTTGTTGTTTTACGTCCTAGCAACATCTAAGGTCATATCAGGACGGGTACCGACTTGTGACAGTGCACACTCATGGCGACTTTATAGTGCTGTCCCACTGGGAAACCAGGCCGCCGGCACCATGACCTTGTATCCCACTCAGTCACATTATCCTGACACTGAGCACACCAGTCCTTGCCCTATCCTAATAATGCCGAGCGCCTGGCTAGGAAGCGACAAGTATCAATTTTAAAGTCATTGGTTTGACTCGACCGGGACTCGAACCCACGACCCCACGATCTACCAGCACGGGAGACGGACGCTCTAACTCATTCGGCCATCCAGTCTGGCTGGGTGTTGAATGTTTTTATGTCATTGAGTTATAATAGTTGTTTGTCAAAATCTGGAAGTGGGGGAGGGGTCTAGGGGCAGGGGCATGGACAGGCAGGGAGAGAGCAGGCATGAGAGAGGGCGAAGTCAATGGGTTGTTCATTAGGTCACATTATATATTTGCAGTGCCAGGTTTCGGGCCTGAATAACCAGGTGAGCTTTGTATGCATTTTTAAAGGCAAGGATCGAACCCGCTTCTCTGGTTTTGGTTGGGAGTTCATTCCACATTACACTTCCTTTGTAAATGGGAGCTCTGATTAACTTATTTGTATTAGGGTTGGGCACCTAGAGTAGGTTCGATGTCCCCCTTCTCATTACCCTGGTTGTGTGATCTATGTATTTGTCATTACTTGCACGTTTATACATCAGCGTCATTAGGTGTAGGATCCTACATACATCCAGAGTGTCCAGCCCTGCTCTGCTATGCATTTCAACCACACTTAGTATCTTGCCTTGGAATACTGTTCTGAGAGCTCTGTTTTGCTTTCTTTGTAATTTGGTCTCTTGCTGCTTCGTTAGTAATCCATAGATGATATCATTGTAGTCTATAATTGGTAATATTGTTGACTTGTACAGCTGCAGTGCAGTATTCTCACTTACATAGGTCCTTATTTTTCTGAATGTGTTCATTTTTAGTGCCAGTGTTTGGTTAAGTCTTGCCAGATATTGGGTACCATTTAGAGTCGCATCAAGAGTTGTGCCTAGGTACTTATAGGAATTCACCTCACGGAGCACTAAGCCACCCATCTGCAATTGTATTGGCCAGGCCCTCGCCTTCCTTGCTTTGGTTCCATAGATTATGTACTCAGTTTTAGTGCCATTTAATGTTAGCTTATTCTCATGGCACCATGTATTCACTCCATCCAGTACCATTCCAGCCTCGGTTGCGGCTATGGCAAGGTCATTGTTATGTATTATTAGTGCTACATCATCAGCAAATAATGGGAAAGATGCTTTGTTGGAAACTAGAGGTAGGTCATTTATAAATATTAGAAACAGTAGGGGCCCCAGAGAGGAACCCTGTGGAACTCCTGTTTTTATTTATTGGCTGGTCGAGTTGGTATCACTTATTTCTGTGTATTGTTTTCTATTGTTGAGGTAATTTGTGAGGAAGCTATGTGCTCTATTGCCTAGCCCAGCACATTTTTTTTTTATGGATGAGGAATTTGTGCTCGATCGTATCAAATGCCTTCTTGAAATCAAGGAAGACTGCAATAGTAAGGTCACCTTTGTCTATGTTTAACAGAAGTTCATCCAGTAGAGAGGCCAGTGCCCCAGTGGTGGACTTATTTTTCCTGAAGCCGTTTTGCTGGTAGGTCAAATAGTTAGAGGACTCAAGGGATGTCTTAATTTGGTCATGTATTATTTGTTCTATGATCTTGCCAGGCAGTGGGAGGATCGATATTGGGCGTAGTTTGCTACAGGTTTGTGGGATGTTGACTTTAGGTAAGGGTATCACTGTGGCTACTTTCCAGTCATCAGGGAAGATGCCTGTGCTGATTATTAGGTTATATAAATGTGTAAATTCTGCACTCAGTGTTGTGATCGTGCCTTTTATCAAATGGTACTGGTGTCCTTCATACCTGATGATTTGTAGATCAATATTTTGTTCTATCAAGGATTTCATCCTGGGTGGTTTCCAGGAGGTATTACTTTTCTTTATTTAGTTTGGCCTGGAAGATTTTGTGTTGGTCATCCTTCTGTTTGAATTTATTGGTTAGTTTCTCACCTATATCTATGAAATAGTTATTGATTTCCTCTGCTAATAATTCATCTGGGATTTTAATACCAATCTCTTCATTTGTAAGGCCACTGATTGTCTTGTTTTTATGTTCGATTTGGATCATTTCATACCAACATTTTCTGGCATTCTGTTTATATTTGTCTATCTGGACTTGATAATACCTTGCTTTGGCTTTCCTTACTTCACTCCTAGCCTTTCTGACCATACATTTAGCTATGAATTCATCCCCTGGATCTTTGCTTTTCTCAAACTTTTGGATAAAGTAATCTCTATCCTTTTGAAGCTCTAGTAGTATAAGACATAAATAGTTTGTAAATAGGAAATTGGACACAGTCCACCTGGTTGAGAAGACAGATTACATTACACCGCACTTCTGTGTGTGTGTCGTGACTCACTTCTTACAGCCACAACACATTAATGCGCGCAACACACCACCGACAAATATGATGCGCATAGAGTTGCAAGTGTCGCGATATTACTTGAACACCACCTAATTGCGCCCAAAATGGTGATTCCCTACTGATGTTTGGCATGGTGGAGTTCTCCATAGCCAATCGCCAAGGATTGCAGCCTTTTTTCAAGTCGGCGTGTGTCTGCACATGCACATCCCCGCGTATGCACATACCTAGATGTAGGTACTCCCCGGGCGTTTTGTGTTTTTTCTGGAAACCAGGATATATATATATGTGTGTATAAATATTATGTATATATATGTATATAAATATGTATATCAATATATATATATATATATATATATATATATATATATATATATATATATATATACACTCCGAGAGTAGTATAGAGAGGACCGATATGGGTCCATATTACGTAATCGTCCCGCGTCAGAGGACCGACGCGGTACAATGACCTTAGATGACCCATTGCATGTTTGCACCGCGGGACAATGGGCATCAGTGACCTGAGATGACCCATTGCATGTTTGCATCCTTTTTGACTGGAATGATGACGTCACTGTTCAGGTTGAACTCATTTGACCTTTTTGACTGGAATGATGACGTCACTGTTCAGGTTCTACCCATTGCATGTTTGCAGGATTTTAGGTTGAACTCATTTGACCTTTTTGACTGGAATGATGACGTCACTGTTCTACCTTGCAGGACGACCATCGGTTTTTGATTGAACTCATTTGACCTTCGCTTGCAGGATGGACAGATGTTTTTGGTTGAACTCATTTGACCTTTTTTGACTGGATTGTAGGATGTTTCTGGTTGTAGGATGGTTATCTGGTGTGTTTTTTTGGGTTTTTTTTAGTGTTTTTTTTTTAGTGATTTAACCTTTGTTTAACTGGACTGATGACGTCACCATTACAGTCATAATGCCTTCTTCATTAGGAGATGTTATACAATCTATTTTGCACGACACTGATCACACATTGATGGAGGATTTAACAAGATATAGGAATATACAAAGTATTCGTATTCCTTTGAATGAATATCATATTCACGACTTCATTGCTGTCTGGAAGGAAAACAGATTTCATTCTCTACCTAAACAACTCCTTCCCCTGCTTACCGCATTGCAGGATTTTGAACAATTGATAAAGAATCACGATATTGATTATATCATTTTATATCATTCTTCTTCTCCTTCTTCTTCACATATTCAATCTCGCCCCCCAGGAAATCAATTAGATGAGAATAGAGCATGCATTCATATTATAGTTCATTGTAGCGGGATTGGAGTTTTTGATAGAACTAGTGGTGAATATTTTCCACAACTCACAGACACTTTTCAATATAATAATCTAATTTCTTGTGCTCTTAACTATGCACATAGATACTTTTCCTGTATTTTACTACCAAATAAAGTTTCATTTTTTAAGGAGATTTCATTTGCCTTTAACCAGGCTCGACTACTTTCATATGGAATGCATTGGAAGTGGCCGTTTTTTGGATGGAAGAGTATGATGATTGTGAAAATGATTGCATTCCCCCATCCCCCTTTTTCCCCCCTTCCACCTCCCCCTCCCACCTACCCACTCATCTCCACCCCCTCCCACCCAAAAGATCTCCCACCCCATTTGATTTGAATACTCCTCATTTCCATATCACCGAATTTGACGCTGCATATAAAACCTGCTGAGCTCCAGCCTACTCTCATCAGTTCACCTTTCACCATGTTCATGCAGAAGGGCATTCTGAAGCGTCCGAGATCGAATCCGATAACAATTCCATCATCATCAGTCGCATCGTCAGCAGTGGATATGTCACTTGAACTAACGAGAGCTATCAATCTCAAGAGAACGAGTATGTTTTCCTCCTCAGATAGTGAGGGGATGGAAGAAGAGGAGGGGGAGTTAACAATTATCGTTCCCTCCCCCTCTCCCTCTCCCTCTATACTTGAGGATGGAGTCGAGACCATCAAGAGTCGGAAAATTGAGTTGAAGAAGAAGAAGAAGAAGAATGAGGAGGAGGAGGAGGAGGAGGAGGGGGAAAATTGGCTGAGGTGTAAGAAGCGTCGCAAGATCGCTTCATTCTTAGTTATTCCCCCGGGAATTGATATTTCGCATTTTGATGCCGCCAGCCTACCACTGGGGAATCAAGTTTTTGTGGAGCGCATTAGAGGAGCAGGAGCAAAACTTGGTATAAAGATCGCCCTATGGACTCGGTCTGGAGGAGATGACTTTGCTGGGGATGTCAGTAGCAAGCGGTATGACATCCAGGGAAGTGCAACGCCGTCAGCAGAAACAGTTAATCCTGATGGAAGGACTCTGCTGACGAGCAGCAATCGTTATTTTATGGACTTTGATGAAAACGCCATCGCCATCCTGCTCGAGAGCATAGATGAAATGCTTCAGGCCCTCAAAACAGCTAAAACAGACTGGCGTTTTGGGGGTTTCCATGTTAACTTTGGACGTGGGGTATTTGGTGTGGTTGAACGCGATAGTTCCCGCATCGATTTTCGTAAATGGTTTGTTTTAAGTTCAGAAAAGCTGAAGCCGGTGGAGAAAAGGGCGCTAACACCCTGCAAGCAGGGCTTGTATTTGAATGTTGCACAACTGGAAAAGTTAAACAAGTTCCTGAAGGAACAGCTCCACTCATTCCTCTTTCCTCATGGAGACTTTGAGGTAAAGTGTGATGTTCCATCCCACAAACCCCATCAGTGCGATATCTGTACTCGAGTTGCACTATTGCCTATGGAGCTTCAGTTATCACAGTTGATGACTAAGGCTAAACTTGTCTGAGGAAGAGGAAGAAGGAAGAGGAATTAAATTACTAATACTACTACTACTACTTCTTTTACTGTTAGCATATTATATATATATATATATATATATATCAAAGATGTTCATACCATCAATCGCTATCTTTGTTTAATAAAATCAAAACAAAACAAATAAACAACTTCTCTTTGTTATGTTCATTTATTTTCATATCGACTGAATATAAATATATTCATAGTCTCTCTCAATAGCTCTCCATTTAACAATAATAATAATATTAATAAAATGATGCTGCTGAATATAATAATAGTAATAATAATAATAATAATATAAATGATAATACTAATAATAATATTCATGACTTTTATTCCACATTTTTATACATGAAGATGTTGTTGAATAGAATAATAATATTCAAGGCTTCTATTCAAAATTTTAGACAACATTTCACTTTGAATCATTTCTTTCATTGGGAAGAGTACAGTGAAAAATAAGGATATAATGAATATGCACATCATAAGAAGCACTCCCCAACATTTTCTTTTTCTCATTAACATAGTTAAAATACTATTTTCATTAGTTGAATTTTCATTAGTCGAATTTTCATTAGTTGAATTTTCATCGCTATTATCAACTCTCACTTCAATATTCGCATTAAACATGTTGGAAACAATGAAATCTCCCTCTCTTGATGAAAGTTCTATTTTTTTGGAGGGAGGAGTGCATTCAGTTAGAACTTTCCACATGTCATCATCATCATCTTTTCCACCGATACCTTCTCATACAAGTTCATTCATTCAAATAAAATCAATGGTTATAGCTCTCATTCCGTCTAACAACTAACGCATTTTCAAAAACATTTTTCATTTGATCTATTCTCACTCACTCAGTTACATGGATATTACTTTTCTTCCATCGATTTCATCACTATCAACATCATATTCTTCAACATCATAAACAGTTCCTAATTCAAATGAGTCTACTCAAATGTAATAGTTGTTGTTTCATCATTCAAAAGAAAGTTTTACTTTCACCCCCTTCTTCCGCATCAAAGAAGAAGAAGAAGGTGGAGATAATGATCTTTTTTTTTTAAGGGGAATGAATAATTTTGCTTTTCTCCTTTGTTTAAGGGAGAAATACTCCCCTTCCAGTTCTACATTCTCTGAAAACTCCCCCTCTTTATTGCTCATGATGACAGCATCATCCTGTGTTTTGGGGGGATGATAAACCCTTTTCTTAGGAGGAAGAATATAAGAAACGAGATCTCTCATTGCAGATGCATTTTTTTGACAACGTTCTTCTCGTTTTTTTCCCCGAAAAGCTCGAATAAGATGAGGGGTTTTCCATATTGAATCCTCCTCATCTTCTCCCTCAATCACTAGCTTTTTTCCCCCTCCACATATATCATCAGCAGCAATAACATCATCAATATCAGCAACAACAATATCATCATCAATATCAGCAACAACAATATCATCATCATCAATATCAGCAACAACAATATCATCATCAATATCAGCAACAACAATATCATCATCATCAATATCATCAACAGTAGCAGTAACATCAACAATCTCATCATCAGCTACTTTAACATCTTCACCAGTAGCAGCATCAGCATCATCACCAGTAGCAGCATCATCATCACCAGTAGCAACATCTACAACAACTTCATCATTGATGCTGATGATGATGATGATGGTGTTGCTGCATATCCATTCTCTCCACCAGCTTTCTAGCACACTCTAGATCTGACTCGCTACTAGAGAGAGCACTATTTTGTTTGTGTAATATAGCTATTGAAATGGGAGAAGTAAAATGAAGAGGAGGAGTGTGTAACTCCCTAAATTTTGAGTTCTCCTCATCCTCTGACTCTAGAATATCTCTCAAAGAAAAAGGGGATGAGGAAAAGTGTGAAGGAGGCAGAATCAGAGGAGAAGAAATATCTCCTGGCTTCACCATCATAATTTCTTCATCTGATAATGAATTTTCATTATTATAATTTTGATTATCTGTTTCAGGTAGATTTAAATTTGTGACTAAAGTCTCAAAGCTGAGTGAATTTGAACTGTCTACAAACTCATTAATCATATCAATCAGACTTTCATTAGCTAGTGGAGAAGGTGGAGCAGGTGGGGAGAACTCCATGAGAAAATTACTATTATTAGTGTCAGTGTCAGAGATAATTCCACTGTTATCCATTATATCTACACTAGGATTTGGGGTGGAGTTCTCAAGAGGAAGGAAGGAGCTGTTGTTCTCTTCATCATAACTAGAAAAGAGAATTGAGATAGGATTGGAGATGGAAAAGGGAGTATTGATGGGGTTAGGAATGGAAATAGGAATAGTTTTGGAGAGGGTTTTGGGATGGGGGATGGGGGAGAGATTGGAGATGGAGAGGGGAACGGGATTGAAGGAAGTTTGAGGAATGGGAGTAGGAGAAGGAGGAGGAGGAGGAGGAAGCATGGAAAAAACAGAGGGAGTAGAAGCTACAGTGGGAATGGGAGTAGGAAGGTGTAACGGATTAGGAATAAGACTAGGGGAAGGAGAGGGAGAAAGGATTGGAATAGGAGAGGGAGAAGGAGAGGGAGAAGGAGAGGGAGACCAAAATCTATTCTTTTTGATTAAGTTTATCCTCCCATCCTCCTTTGTCTCCAGAATCATATCGCTTGGAATTAACACTCGCCGCATCACTGCATTGTTGCGCTGTACAACAGCGCGCATTTTCCGCATTGCGATACTCTGCGGGAAATGGAGGTCAGCACGACTAGCCAAACTTACTGCTGATAACTGAAGTTGGGCGCCTGCTGCCTCCATTTCCTCCAATGCACTCTCCAAACTGCCCAGAGCCAGAGACAGTCGCCACACTCGATCTTTCATTGCAGCAATCGATACCGATTTCCGTCTTTGACTCGAGTGGAAGTACTTGAGCGCATCAGATCTAGAGAAAAAAAGGAGAATAGTAGAGTGAGAATAAATATATAATAATCAAATTCGCATCTGACAGTAGTATCTCCATTTTCTCAATCTATTTGATGAAAGTAAGATATTTTCATTTAGTAATACACACTATTCGAAAACGTGAAAAGTATTTGAAAACGTGAAAAGTATTTGAAAACGTGAAAAGTATTTGAAAATGTGAAAAGTAATTGAAAACGTGAAACGTATATGAAAACGTGAAACGTATATGAAAATGTGAAACGTATATGAAAATGTGAAACGAGACTAGACAATCAAACGTTCATACAAAATACAAACGAGTGAAAGATTGAATGAACGAATGATTATACGAATGAAAGAAACGTGAAAAGTATTTGATAGATGAATGAATGAAAAGATGAATGAATAGATGAATGAATGAATAAATGAATGAATAAATGAATGAATGAATGAATGAAAGAATATATTAATGAAAGAATATATGGATGAATGAATGAATGAATGAGTAGATGCCTGAGTGAATGAATAGATGAATTAAATGAATGTAATAAACGAATGAAAGAATTAATGAATGAATAGATGAATGAATAGATGAATGAATAGAGGAATGAATAGAGGAATGAATAGAGGTATGAATGATTGAATGAATGAATGAATGAATGAAAGGTGGAATGAAAGAATGAAAGGTGGAATGAAAGGTGGAATGATCGAATGAATAATGAATGACTGAATGAAAGAATGAATGAATGATTGAATGAATGAATGAATAATAGTATACTAATAATAGCGGCTTACCCTTCTCCTCCTCCTCCTCCTCCTACTTCTCCTTTTCCTCGACGATGGATATACTTGTAGCTCGCTCCTTAAAGGCCCTGTCACATTACGGCGTATGGCGGGAGCGTATTGAAAACCTACGTAGGTCCTGCACGTGCGGGCCTATGATGACATTTGGTGACCTTTCGGGTGGTTTTGAGCGCATGTGGAACCTACGAGGAGCGTATGAGGAGCGTATGAGGAGCGTATGGGAGCGTATGGGAGCGTGCTGTGACATTTTTTGACAGTATGTGCCATACGCCCTAATAGGTCGAGTTTTTTTGAGCATGCACACAAAAAATTGGACGGACGGATTTATGAAAGCGTATGGCGGCATATGCCTCATACGCTTCACATACGCCGGCATCTGGCGGCATCTGGCGGTGTATGAGTAGCATATGAGTAGCGTATGCGTAGCATATGAGTAGCGTATACGGCGTATGCCGACGTATATGACGTAACGTGCTTACGCCGCCATACGCTCCCGCAAAAAACCCTAATGTGACAGCCCCTTTAGACATGGTGGGACTGCTTCACTCATTCACTCACTGAACATAAAACTGTCAGAAAAACCGTTACTTGTCGTCTCCAGGGGTTTCCCCTAATCTCGCTTCCACTCCCAATTCCACTCCCGCTCCAAGAAGGGAGGATGGATCGTCTTCACGGGGTGATGTCTATCTCATGTGGTGTGATGTCAGTCTATCTCACTCGGTATGATGTCTATCTCACGCGGTGTGATGTCTATCTCACGCGGTAAAATATCTCACTTCACACTATTGACGTGAAATAAAATATTTTCACTGAAGTGAAAAGATATCTGAGCTTCTGCTGCAACTACAGTTTTTATAGTCACAAGAATGCATAAACCCCGCCTAGTTAATTATGCATCATTCTCCCTCCCCATGATATTAATATTCTTCTTCATTTTGATTGGACGGGGTTTTTTGTTTTTTTAAACATTTTTTTTGTATTGAGTGTCGGGACATCCTTCTCTTATTTTTCATTGGATGGGAGGGTCATTTGAGTTGTCACAAGTTAACTCTCCAAGCATATACCTCATTCCACTATCATCCCACACCTATTCCCTCCCACTCACCTCCCCTCCCATTCAGCTAACAGCTGAGGCGGAATGGAGTATATTCTTCAAGCATATACTCTGTGACTCCTCCCTCCCTCCCCCTCGCAGGAGAGGACGCTGTGTGTGTGTGTGTGGGGGGGGGGGTGAACAGGTTTACGGGACACCTCGAGTGGTTTATGAGACTTTCACAGCCACCCCAAGCATCAACTACACCCAATTCTAACAGTCGATTTTCCACAAGTGAATTCCCTCCATCTTCCCTCATCCACTCCACACAAGGAAGATTTTTGATATTTATATATATATATATGTGTGTGTGTGTGTGTAGAGAATGAATATGGATGACAATATGAATGTAATATATGAGATATGTGAGTGTGTGTGTGTTCACTTCCCCTCCTACCCACACACACACACACACACGCACACACCACCCTACCACCTGTTTACTGCACATCACACCCACCCACCAAGAATCACAAAAATAAATAAAATTAACTATATGCCTTCATTTCTATATTTCATTATATTATGCATTATATTCATTTCGCATTTATTATTATTATTATTATTTTCGATAATTTTATTGATGAGAAAAAGAAGAACAGATAAGATAAGATTTTCTAAATGAAGTTTAGTGTGGTATTCCGTAGATAAAGGTTTGATAAAACGCGTCTAGACATTCTCCTCCAGTTTGAAAGTCGCTTTTCATTCAAGCAGCAGTTTTCCTCTAAAAAAACTAGGTAAGTTGATTAAAATGTTTATTTTGCTATAGAAATATAGCTCAATTTAGCTACAGCGAATCATATGATGTGTTATTTATTTAATTTGATAAATTAAAAGGAAGGAGGAAGACTCATTTTCTATGTAAGTAAATGTGTATATGAACGAATGAGGTTGTGTATGCATGTATGCATGAATGTATGTATGTAGTGAATGAGTATATATATGTATGTAAAATTAATGAATGAATGAATGAAGGAATGAATGAATGAAGGTGAGTTTTATCAAATTGATTATGTTTTTGTAAGTGAGTAAATGTATATGAATGAGACTATATAAGAATGTATATATGAATGAATGAATGAAAGAATGAATGAATGAATGAATGAATGAAAGAAAGAACGAATGAATGAAAGAATGAATGAATGAATGAAAGAATGAATGAAAGAGAGTTTATCAAATGAATATTATGCTATAGAAATATGTTTCAATTATGTAAATCATACTTGAATGAATGAATAAATGAATGGAAGGAATGACAAACGAATGGAAGGAATGAATGAAAAATGAGTGAATGAATGAAAAAATGAGTGAATGAATGAGAAATGAGTGAGTGAATGAGAAATGAGTGAAAAATGAGTGAATGAATGAGAAATGTGTGAATGAATGAGAAATGAGTGAATGAATGAAAAATGAGTGAATGAACGTTTTTCACTTTTGCTTTTCAGACATGGTTTGCGTTGATGGACTTGTTTCGGGTGGTGGAAGTGGTGGAGGTGTTAGAATGAGGTGGTGGTGTCTGATGGTGATGGGAATGGTGTTGGTGGTGGAATTCGATCTATGCAATGCGCTTCGACATTGCACCTTTGTTTCAAAAACAACTAAAATCTGTCCTCGCTTTAGCGAGGAAGATCTTTGGCATTTTCCAAATGATTTTTCTTTGAAAGATTTATTTTTAGATCACTCCTTTTTATTTCGAATTAATATCACTAGAATACAACATAAATTTCCAAATTTAAAAATTCTTTCCGTTGCGAGGCAGTTGACGACGTTTGATTGTAGCTCCATCCCTTCCGAACGAGTAAAAGGAGGATTAATCATCGCCTCCGACTGCACTCCGTCTTCTCCCTCCCATTCGTTAAACGTAATAAAGACTAACAAAATTCTCTTCCACGCCCAGCTTCATCATCAGTTTTATCATCATTATCTTCGTTTTCATAATGTCATCAACTACGACTTCGAGTAAGACTTCGACTTCGACTACAGCTTCAGCTTCGACTACGGCTTCAGCTTCGACTACGACTTCAACAACTACGGCTTCAACAACTACGACTTCAACAACTACGGCTTCAACGACTACGGCTTCAACGACTACGGCTTCGACTATGAATACGGCTTCGACTATGAATACGCCTTCGCTGACAACTATAACCATAGCATCATCTAGCCCAACTTCAACTACAATAGCATCATCTACCCCAACTTCTACTCCCTCTCTTTCTCCCCACGCTTCTTCTACTTCTTCTTCAGTTTCGATTTTAAGTCTTTTGAAGATGAGACTAAAGGAGGGGAGTAGAAAATTATTTCTGGGGAGAGAGAAAGGGAGTAAAAGTGAAAGTGGTGATGAGAGGAGGATTACTAATATAATAGCAGGAGATATTGCGCTAAAATCGGCATTGGGTGCGGTCTGCACCCTCCTACTATTTTCATGCACCCTATGCGTGCGATACTATCGACAATCAAAGAACAAGAACACAGGTAACTTTTTCTGTGATGTGATAAGTCGAGTTGTGATGTTATATTTTCTTGCGCATGATTGAATGAATGCATCAATGACTAAAAAATGATGTGTTTATTTAATTTGTAATATGCTGGAATGCTGATGATGATAATTTTGCTAATGATTCTATTGATGAATGAATAATAATAATTATGTGTTTATTTAATTTGTGATATGTTGGAATGAAGTATGATGATGATAATTTTGCTAATGTCGCAATTGATGAATGTGAAAAGAGGTGTTATGGTGTTGCTGTGGTGTGAGTAGACTGCTGTGATATGAAATGAAATAACATAATATGATATGATATGATATGATATGATGCTGATATGATATGATGCTGATATGATATATGAAATGATATGAAATGATATGATATGATATGATGCTGATATGATATATGAAATGATATTATATGATATATGAAATGATATGAAATGAATTCTTCAGAATGAATAATGCATTGTTTGCTTGTTTCTTTTTATTTGTATGACAGATGCGGATAGAAAATGAAGATATTGATAATGAATGATGAAGATGCTTGATGATAATGATAATATTGATGCAGCTAATTCTACTTTTTTTTAAATTTGAAATCTTCCTTAGGAGGTTGCTGTAAACAATTCCGTCAGCATCTCCCCTCCCGTTGCCGGATGTTCATGAGTTGCTGTTGACAGAGGATAGTAGATGAAGCACCAAACTCCACTTTAGGTGAGTTTAGTTATACATTTATCCTTAATATAAGTTATATATATGTATTAATATATATATATATATCAATATATATATATATATCAGAATATTCATTTTCATCCTCATCTTTCCTTTTATTTCATATCAATGTCATTATTAATATTACTATTATTAATATTGTTATTATTATTAATATTACTATTATTATTAATATTATTATTATTACTATTATTATTATTCTTTTCACAGCATTTTTACTAGGGGAGACACTGCAGGCGTTTGGTGACTCCACCTCAACTTATTCCCCCACCTTTGACTCCTCCACCACCACCACCAAGGATCTGTTCGAATTACAGGAGAAAGAGAAGGAAGAGGAAGAGGAAGAGGAGATGGTGGAGGAGGAGGGGGATTCCTTTCACCTACCCGATGCAGATGGCTTCAATTCCGCGAGATTGGTGATTGTAGCGGAAGTGGAGGATGGGGTGGAGGGAGGAGTGAATCTGGAGGAAGGGATAGAGGCATTCAAATGTTCTACTCCCCTCCAACATCATCATCATCATCTTCCAAAACTCCAACAAGACTTCCACTCTCCCATTCCTCCAGGTGGGAAATATATATATATATATATATATATATAGATATATTAAAACTAATTCTTCATTTTTATTCTGAATGAAAAGTTTTCTCAGATCTATATTAAATGTGAAGTTCAATTTTATATTATTTTCCCATCAAAATCTTGATATAGAGATAGATTCTCCTGCCCAGCATTGAACCTAAACACTTTATGTTTTCAATAATTTCTGTAGACATGCATGCGTGTTTGTTTTTTTGTTGTTGTTTTTTTTGTTGTCGTTATTTTTTATTTTTTATTTATTTTTTGTTTTTTCAGCAGGAGTTTCACCAAATAAGTTGACCACTCATTCCGTTGCTGAGTAACCTTTGACATCCCCTTCTCCTTCACAATCGTCTTTACTCCACTTATAGCGCTATTACTACGGTCTGTAGACACACATGCATGTTTTTCAGCAGGAGTTTCAGCAAATGAGATGTCCAGTCATGACATTCCCTTCTGCTTCATGATCGTCTAAACTCCACTTATTGCTCTATGACTGCGGTCTCCAGATATGCATGCGTGTTTTCAGCAGAACTTTCACCAAATGAACTGACCGACTGAATAACCTTTGACATCCTTCTCCCTCACCTTCACCTTTACTCCACTTACAACTTTATTACTACTGTTATCATTCCAGATATCCCACCACCTGCAGGAGATGATGCAGCAACATCAAGAAACATCGAGTCATTCTTGGTGAGAAATATTAAATAAAGCAACATCTTTCTAATAAACAAAGAAAATCGAACTAAACAAAGAAAATCTGAATAATCAAAATTTAACTAAATCATATCTCTTTAATTGTGTTAGCTGTGAAAAGATTTCATTTTGTGTGGTGTAACAATTTTTGTTTGTTTGTTTGTTTAAATCCCCATAGAAGATTTAGTCTTTCACACTCTTTGACCATCCTCCTCAGTCGTTCGCATCGCGTTTCCGCGATAATAACGACATCTGTGAATCTATCACACCATAAAGAAATACTTCTCTTATTTAGTAGATTTTCGCATCCTTTTTCCACATCCTATCCTTTTTCCACATCCTATCTGATTGAATCGTGTATGATTGAATCATGATTCCTTATCACTCCTTATAATCCTGTATATCACACTGAAGCACGTGGAAAAGTAAAACGAGTTTGCATTGTTGAGAATGTTCGAAAGTGATTGGCTGTTTTTTTAATGAAATAAGTTTAATGAATTAAGTTTAATGAAAAGTATTTATATTTATATATATATATCTATATCTATATCGACATTTACTTATATTCAATTTACATACTATAAATAAAGAATATTTGAAATATCCGCTTCCTAATATATAGGAATGGGAAAACTGAATTGAAGCGGATGTGGTGTCGGATATGCGAAAGTGAGAGAGTGGAGAGTGAGTGTTGTGAGATGCGGAGTTTAGTATTTAGAAAGGAAGAGAGTGAAAACCTCCATTTAACAAGTATATAGATATATATATAGAACTTAATTTAATTATTTATTTATTTATTCATCTTTAGATATATATATCTATATATACATACACCAATAATATAAAAGAAAATACTAAAGTAATACGAGCATCTCACTCTCTATTCGAAGGGAATCATAACAATGAACAGGAGGAGCTGAATTCGAACTGTAAAGAAAGAAGCAATAAGTACAGACATTAGACGATGGATTATTTTAATTTCACATTTCATCATATCGCATCATGATACATCACACCGCAAGACATCTCATCACATCACATCATAATACATTGCATCATAATACTTCCACTTCACTCCGCATATAAAATTCGCTATTAGCAAATATCTACTGATAATAGCGATTGATAGAAATATTTTGCTCTTGACATTTCATTATATACAACATAATAATAATAATATTAATAATAATAGTACTAATTCTAAACATTCATTCACATTTCTGAGGATACTCATACAAAAACTAACATTATATGTATGCTTGCTTCTCTCCTTTCACTTTTCTTTCCTTTCTCTCTCTTCTTCTTTCTCCTTGTCATTGATTTACTGTTACAAGTCTTGATTTGCTAATAGTGAAATCTCCAATGACCTGTGCTGAAATGATGACGACCATCGAGTTGGGAAGAGCTTCTTTAAATGAGAGACATATTCTGGATGATCCGCGCTTCAGAATAGGATATACTCCCTCCATATCAGTTCCGTAGGTGGATTCCTCCACATTGAAACAGAATACTGTCCTTCCTTTTTGAAAATCATCAGGAGACAATGTACATAGATCTGGATGTCTATGAGCTTTAACCATTGCGTGAAAAGATTCAATCACCTCCCCAGTTTCAAAATTAGGGGTTAAGAGTCTATCTGGAACACTTCGTCCATCTATTTCAAAGGAAATATATTCTACTTTACAATGTTCTAAATTGAAGGGGTTTCTACTGTAACTTCCTGAGTATGCTATATCATTCACAAGTGTTAATGCGAGTTGATAAGGGATTTCATCACCTAAAACACCTGTAGCCTCCCATGTTTTAACACCTGCAGGAATTGTGAATAGCCTCATCATGGTTCGGGGATAAGTGAATTGCGCTACATTAAGCCCAGAATTCTGAGCAAACTTCTCTGAATGACTTAGTAATATCTCCGGTCTAATGCGAATATAGTCTACAGTGAGATACATCTTAGTAATTAGAAGCTTAGAACTTGCACCTTCTGTAGGAGAGAGAAGTCTAAAGGCGTCACTATGGTGTTGAAATTCGAAGATAATTTCACATCCATTTACTAAAATCTTATCTAAATCATCGATAAAATCTAATCCTAGAGGACCTTTAAATTCTGCTACTTGCCCCTTATTGGTGAGTTTATGACGCGCATTCAATCCCGCATTAAAGGAAGGGGCTGATTCTTTGGGAATAATATTCACCAATTGAACATGATCTTCATCCGGAAAGTATCCTTTCATTCTATTATAACTAGAATTCAACCCCTTATTTTTTCCAAATAATGATTTATAGTAATTCTTTTGAGCATATAAACCACCGACATCGGAGTTGATGTAAGAATTATTAATTGTGGCATTCACTTGACGGAATACACTATACAGCGGCTGATTTGCTAGGGTGACATCATCAGTAGTCGCCAATGGGGAGTTGTCCGATTTAACGATTTTCATTGAAATCGTCATCTGTATATTCCTTGTATTGAGATATCCACCATTCGTTCCATCTACTTTGAATAGAATCGATCCCTCATTGGAAATGGTGGACGTAGGGTGAATCTGAACATAATCCGAGTACAAGACCCCTGCATCCATACGCGGTTTGGAGAAAATATCCAGTCTCTCGGTATATCCCTCAACCGCATCCTGTAGGAGATATTCCTGCTGCATTTTATAATTTTATTAATGAAATTGTGATCATTCACACTCACTCTCTCTCTCGCTCTCTATCACAAGCTCTCAAACTCACAATCTCACTCTTCTACTTCTCACTTCTCATTTCTTATTCTTTCGTTTGAAATGTTTAGAATGTATGAATTGAGATTTGCGTTTCGTTTGATCCTTCTTCTTCTTCTTCTTCTCTTTGTTCTTCTCTTCACTGCTTTTACCTCTTCTCCCTTTTATTCCTCCATTCGACTGATGCATGTGTTCCTGCATCAATCTACTTATAGTAGATTGATGCACTTCTCTCTTCTTCTTCCTACTTCCGCTTTTCTCATCTTTTCTCTTTTTCTTCTTAGAGGGAATCGTGCTGTGATTGATCTCCCCCACCATGTTTTCTGTCGTTAGATTTATTCGCTCCTGCTTCTCCTTGGTTTGCTCTAATACATGACTAACTGGTGAAACCATCTCAATTTTGGTTGAAGATGTGTTTACATGCTTCAAGCTGGAAATAGTTTTAAAGCTATTCTTAGGTTTTTTGAATGCTGTGATACACTTAGCATTAGAATGAAGCACCCAGCTGTTAGAGCTTGTACCTAGCGGAACTAAGGCCATAGTCTCTACAAATTTGAAGAATGCAACGAGTGACTTCTGCTTCTATCAAAGGGATTTCTCCTCGTTCGTCTCTGATGGAGATCCTTATAGAATTCAAGTATTGAGTATTGATGGGTTGATGTAACGGAGTAGATGGTATCATATGATATCCTCCACTCCCACCACTTCCTTTATAGCTGTAAGCTAACACCCCTTGCGGAGAATCTCCTATTGCGACAGGTGTAATGAGATTACAAAAAACATACACATATTTTGATGTTATCGGTGGTGAAGCTAACGATGCTGAAGATGAGGGAGGAATGGTTTTTTCTTTTTCTTTTTCTTTTTCATTTTCCTCTGCCGAGATTTTTTCTGGAATACTTTCTTTTTCAAAATCTATTTGAAGAAGGGATATATACCATCCCGCTCCCTGCTCCAAATGAATGGGGGGATTGATTGAGACTGTAAAACCATGCCAAGTGTTATGTGAACGAAGTTTCAAATCCATTAATGAATTCAGACAGAAGTTCACCATGTTGACAGTGATGCAAACAAAATCAAAATGAGGAAGCACATAACATACACACATATAATATTCTGATCTAAGTCTACTGATCTACACTCCCAGTTTGTGAATTTCACTTTATAAAAATCCAGCTATTGTAAGAGGAATCATATGATTTCCATTTTACCAAAGAATACTTTTTTTATCTTTAACAGTTTCAGAAATAATTGTTTCTATCTCAAATAAAGTATCATCACTCACTCCAACCTTTTGCAATTCTTCAGGATAGAACCATCCTTCAATAGGCGAGTTATCCCAAGCCTTGACTTTATATTTTTCAAATCCTTGTTTAATTTTAAGTTCTGTTACAATGAAAATTTCCTTTGTCCACTTTTCATCATAATGACGTGTAAATGGAGAACTTAAATATGAGAGCTTCACTCGATCATGGGTTTGTAAATTAAAAACGCTTGCTCTTCCTGTGGTAGTGGCTGAATCATTTCTGAGATATTGATAATGCCAAAGTTCACTCTTATCCTTTTCACAGAAAGCATTTCGCAGAGTAGTTCCAATCCCTTTATGCTCACTATCATTGTAGGCTGCTGTTACCGCTTGCAGTGAATCACTCCAGTTAAAGCTATGAGTTGCTTTGAATAATCTAGCCAAGCAAGCTCAAAGTGTTTGAATCACGCGTTCAGCCATATGCGCCTTAGTCTCGCTGTTTAATGTGGTGAAATGATTGATGTTTAGGGATTTAAAATATTGCTGCATCATTTTTGCAATGAACTCCGATCCCCGATCGCTGCGGATATTTTTAGGAGGAGGGGGATTACTTTTTAAAATGCTTTCAAAAGCTTCTTTAACAGAAGAAGCTTGAAGATTGAGTAATGGTCTAGTTATTAGATATCTTGTAAATACATCAATGCAAACTAAAATATAACCATAACCAGAATTATGATCTTTATAAAACATCATGGAGAGGGTGTCAACATCAAATTGATAATGTTTATCAGATATAACTAATCGCTCACATTTATATCCACGGGGAGCTTTCTTAAAAGTTGAAAAACTGTCTTGCGATTCTAACCATTCACGTATTTTGCGAAGAGATATTTTAAATTTCTTCTCCTTTTTAACTTCAGTATAAAGTCTATTGATTCCTGATAAACTTCCAGGATGCCTTGGATTGAAGATATCGCTGTATCATGAAGATATCGCTTCTCTTCCTCAGTTAGCGATGGGAGAAGAACTTTCGCCATTCTTCATTCACTCCTTTTCTTCTGTTTTGCCTTGTGATAACACCAGATGAAGTCTGTTGTCTAGTGGAGTCAGCAGGTGAAGATTTTGTTGAAAGTGAATTTAGCATCAGTGATCTAACCTTCTTAATCTTTTCCTTATTGATAATCTTCTTCTTTTTTTTCTCTTTTTTTTTTTTTACACCACTTGTTCTCGGTATTCCAGGAGGAGGAGGAGGAAGATGAGACGATGGTGACGTCGTCGTCGTTGCCGGCAACAAAAACGACGCCCTCTCGTCGATCGCGTCGTATAGAGGAGGAGCAGAGGCGGCAGGATGACTCAAAGGTTGCTCTTTTTTCCTTTACTTTTTGTTCTTCTTCTGGTGGGGATTTTCATTGATAGCAAATTTATCAATAACATCTTTATCAACATCAATATCAACTGCATCATCATCATCATCATCAATAAGTTCACTGGGTGTTATGATATTGTTTTTATTCCCCTCCTCCTTCTTATATCGAAGGTAGGAATCATATGTTATGGTTACATACTTCCTCATGATAAAACCCCTAACAATCTTGACTTAATTGAAATGAAAATCGCATACAGTTTTTTATGATGTAACTGAAGCAGGCGTAATCTTGCGTGTTCATTCAGATGAATAAGATTGTGAATTAGTTTCTCATGCTTTTCCAATAAACGCTTAGTATTTCTGGAGATGGATAATTTTGATAATGCAACTAAAATCTCAGCAATGCATTCAATCTGTTTTCGACTCGCCGTCACCAATAAAGCTTTAGCCTGCTCAGGTCTTGACTTCAACAACAACAAAATAAACTCCTTGCAATGTTGAATATGTTGTGATGACATGATGTATGTGCAAACAGATTTTTCTTCCCAATGAATGAAGAACATCAGAATCCGAGGTATAAATAACTAAAATGTGACTGTGTGTGTGTGAGTGTGTGTGTGTGATTCCTGAATGAAAGAATGAATGAATAAATGAATGAATGAATGAATGAAAGATTGTATATGAAGCTTCATATACACTCACATTCAATTGCATAGAGACTCTCATCCATCCATAAATATAATCCTTCATATTTTATTTTATTTTATTTTATTCACTAAGGTAAATAGGAAATTAAATCCTCTCCCAAAAATATATTAGTATGGAGTTTTGATCGCAAACGAGTAGATGCGGAAATATCTACCACATCGCGTTGGTGTAGACAAATCAATAAATATCCGAATTTTTTAGACTCAACAGCATCCTTATAACTTTCCAATAGCAGTTTACCCAAATTTGTCTGAGACGCTACTCGCTGAATTTGTCTCATATCTCTCGAATTATTCATTATAATCATATATTGAACATTCAGAGAAATGGTTCGTGAACACTTCCCCTGTTCATAAACATTATGCCTAACCATAATCACTGAACATCCTCGATGATGACTAAACTTACTAACTAGATGTTGAGCACCTAAGTTATTCACCACTTCTTCATTTAAGTCATCTAGTATAATCAAATTGTGTTGAGAAAGATCAGAAAAATCAAAGATCTTCTCTTTGGATGGAATGCCCTCCATAAATTCAATATCTGTAAGCTCTGCATCCATTTTATCAAACAACGGTTGCTCAACTCCATAACAATAGAGAATTTTATCAACAGGAATCTCAAATAGCGTTCGACGTTCGGATAATATCCTATGAATCAATGATGTTTTTCCACTACCCGTGATTCCACTCACGCTAATAGTAGCTGGAGATTTCATACCCTGAAAAGCATGATTATCATCTTCAATTGTAAAAATCGACATGTTGATGAGGATTATGATTATGATTATGATGATAGAGATGATGCTTTTGAGATGTTATACTCATGAAAGGGGAGACAGTTATGAGCCTAGTGATGGTGAGATGGAGATGAAGATGTAGATGATAATGATGTTGATGAAGATGCTGCAGATGATGATGATGATGTCGCAGCTGATGATGAATCGATTGAATCTACAATTGATTTAAACTTTCTCCAGAAACATCAAAAAAAATTAGATCCAAGCATGTCTGTTGGATTAGAAATTTCACTCATTTCCATATTAATTCCTGCAGTCCAGTTTTTATCATAACGATCACCGGGATGAACAATGGTGCAACCTGAAGGGAGTGATCGCAACTGCACAATCACTCTACTTCTGATTTTCATTAATTTCATGTTAAGAATAGCAATCATTTTTTTCTTAGACACTTTTTCCCATTCTTTTTTTCTTTTGCTTTGGAAAATCCCTCTAGATAAAAACTTTGCTGTGTTGAAACTTGAAGAGCTAATGCGAATCGCAATAGATTCGTTTCCATGAAACATAGCCATTTCATAATAGAATAACTGCCAGCAACATCCAAAACAAAGTCCTTACTTTTCAAGTTTTAGTGGAAAGTCATTAGATAAAAAACTAGTTTGAGGAATGGTGAAAGAGTTATAGTTTTTCCATGGTGTGAGAATCATTTCCAATGGAGTGGTATCGATCCCGTTTTGCATTACATGTCTCTTAATATAAAAAAAAGTGAAACCCGTTCGTCTCTCCTTATAAGTCCAAACTCCATTATGCCGAGCTCTAAAACCTGTATTTATAACTGATCCACTTTCATTTCGAAATAAAGCATTCGCATAAAATTCTTCAGCAGAAGTGCGATTCTTCATTAAACATCTTCTGTTAATGGATTTACAGGAAACCTTTTCCTCTGTTTTTGATCCCTCAGACTCATTAATCAATAGATAGGTTTTGGAATTCAAACAGTTGGATGTGGTTGCTGTATACTCTTTTTTTTTAATTCCAATTTCTCGTTTATCATCTTTGCGATGAATTTGACAACAATCTCTAGGTAAATAGAAACCGTTCTCCCATTTAACATAATTATAATCATTACAATGATCATAAAGCATACTCAAAAATTCTTTTTTTCTCTCGGGTTTTACAACATCTATCATCTCTTTACCAGAAAAAGACATATACAAACTATCTGTATCGCAATGCGTTAATTCAAAATCACTTCTATCAATGAATTTAATTAGAAAGCAATAATACCACTGAAGAAGCACTAACTTAGCAGTATTTAAAACAAAAAATCCCAATTGAACAGGAATATCTAAACGAATTGAACGTTTGCACTGTACAATCTCAAAAGTTTCATCATCTAGTTCAGTCATATTTTTGAATAATTTTGAACTAACAGCTAGCTTCGCCTTCTGAATACTCCTCACATAAGATACATTGACATGTTTTGACTTATCCATTAGGAGACTTCCATAACTCGCATTCCCCATAACCTTAGCAGTCTCCCCCTTAATTTGAAAATCGGGGTTTGAATCCGCCTCCCTACGAGCATTAGAAATGAACTCGCAGAAACCTCTAAAGCAATATTCTAATCTCCACTCGATCACTTCCCAAATCTTTGTGACCACAAGACCCATCTTAAGATAAAATTGCAATAGATTAGTAGCGAGCAAAATACGCTCTCCTCGGAGACCTCCGACCAGAAGCCTTCTTGTGTTAACAGGATCTTTCGAGCTTTTTTAAAATGCAAATTGACGCATCAGGGGACTCCACTCACCAAATGGAATATCTACATTACAAAATATAGGAGCCATTTCTGAGAAGAATTCCTTAGGGGAAAGCTTTTGCTCCTTCCCTTTCGGCCATATGTCAGGAACGTGAATATCTACTTCCACCAGTCCCGTCAGCTCTCCGCTTTCAACAGCGATCAAAATAGTTTCCACAGAAATGCTGTGAGGATGTTTGATATAAAATGGAGGAAGAATTTCATTTGCAGCTTGCGATATACTCAAATTCTCTTGTAAAAGTTTTTTAAATGCACATTCGTATATTGTAATCAAATTAAAACCACATTGTTGAATATAGTATTCTCTGGCTAGCGTGAGTAGATGTTTCTCTTTGTGTGATTTGATAATTGAGCTTCTAATGGAAGGAGAAAATGAACACTCACTGGCGGGATGGGATGTCCATGAAACCAACATCCGTTATATTCATAATCAGCAAAATATGGACCGATCTGCACCTCTTTTCCAGTGTTAAGCTCATGTTCAATCCTAATATTGCTTTCTCGTGATTTCCAATTCATCCATTTATACATATCAAGATGTTTCCAGTTGCATTGAGGTTTAAAGTTATTCTCCAACTTTCGTCTAAATGGGAATAAAATTGGGAGTTTTTGAGAGAGGCAATATTAATACATCGCATTAGAATCATATCCCTGAATAGATCGACAAGGTTTCTCGGGGTTATTGCGTAGGAAAGTCTCTCCCACCTTAGCATATCTTTTAAAAATTATACTTGGTCCCCCAAAGGCGCAAGTTTTAATTTTGGTATATAGATCAGCATCTCGTTCACAAAAACTTGAAAGGAAGCATTCGTTTTCCTTAGCTGATTGGAATAATAATCTGCGAGCTATACCTGGTGCTGAGATAGATGTTTTTAGAGGATCGATATGTAAAGAAATATAGAAAGCCAGCATGTTTTCTACTGCTGTGACACACGGTTTTGTATCTAAATTTGCGTAGTAAATTAGGAAATCGCGAAAAGTTGACATTCCCTTCTCCATCCAGATCATTTGTAAATCATTATACTTCATGCGCACAGTCTTAGGCGGGGTGGAATCAATATCTCCCTTCTTTTCCCACTCAATATATTCCTCCTCTAACACATTAACATTTTTGAGTTTAGAATAAAAAGTCTCATATTCAGGAAGAGTGGGGTGAGAAAGTTTTGAAAAAGATGTTAACCATTCATAGGTAAATAGCTTTTAAAATCTGGAGCTGAATAAGCTACAAGAAACTTGGAATAGCTACTTCCACTTGCAAGAAAAAGACTGATATCTAAAAAGGCAAACTTCTTTGTTACAATAGCACTGTATTGATTTGCTTTTTTAACAATATAGTTCATTTCATTTTCAAGATTGAAGTGCTTTGCAAATGAAGCTTGCACAGCTGGAAGATCATACCTACTGGAGTTGAAACCTAAACAAGGAAGACAATAGCAATATGTCTCAAACCGCTCCTGTAACTTTTCTATAGATTTCAATATTCGCAATCTTATCTTTTCAGCACGCATTGAATCGGCGGAGTAGTCGTCTTCAGTAAATTTCTTTGCTATGGGTGAGTCAAACAGATATTCTCCTTCTCCTTCTCCTTTTGCATCATCATCATCATCATCATCATCATCATTATCATCATTATCAGCATCATTGAAATCCTCTCCCGCATCATCATCATCATCATTACCTTCATCTTCATCATTGTTATCAAGTTCATCATTGATATCAATGTCATCATTGATATCAGCATCATCATCATTGATATCAATGTCATCATTGATATAAATCTCATCATTGATATCAAGCTCATCATTGATATCAACGTCATTGATAACATCTCCCTCACTCTCTCTAACTCTCACAATAGGGATGTAAGCACTTGAAGGTGAATTATAGGAAATAAATAACTCATTTAACCTCCTATGAATCGCTTTCCATCGTGTTTTTGATAATATTTTCATCGCATCCTGTATTTCACTCAAATAAATCTCCATCTTAGAAAGTAATGTATTTAAATCTTCTTCAATGATGCATTTGGGTTCTAGATAACCGGGAATGTTTGAAGATATGCTAACACAAATGGGTTTATGCTCTATACACCACCTTAAATTTCTTTGCTCATTCGCATTAGCTTCATCAATCTCATCATCATCATCAATCTCATCATCACCACTTTCATTTACTTCTCTTTCCTGGTGAAGAGGTTTTTCAGGAAGTAAACATTCAAAATCGTATACCGCAAACCAAGGAAAGTTTTGTAAATGTTGTTCACAATCTATATTTAAACTATCACACAAGTCGTCAAAGATAGTTTTTGAAGGAGAATACATCCATCCCGGATATATAAATCTAACCTTATTTGTGCATACTTTCTCATGCTTTACAACTCCAGTCTTAAAACAAAAAAGTTTATCACAATTCCTACAAGCATATTTACTAGCATACGACTCCATACTAGAGATATATCCAAAATGAGAATTGGAAAGATTTAGATTGAGGTCTTCAGAAGCAGTAGAAAATTGAGAGGAATAAAGAGAAATACATGTATCATCTTCTTGCAATGAGTAAACATTTATACTAATATTAAAACAACACTCCAATGTTGGAATATCTTCTAATCTGACACCTTCAAACTTTCTCTTCTTAGTCTTCTGAAAAGTTATTCATTGTGAATTACAGAAGAACAACCATTCATCACATAATTTCTGAGAAAGCTTTCGCATCTTTTGAAAGTTCTTCTCTGTATGATGAGCTAAACAGTGAAAAAAACATAAATTATTATTGTTACTAATTTTCGAAAAGGATCTGATAGATCTCTTTGCATGAATGTAATCCGGAACATCATTCGCTCTCCCAATAACAAAGGATTTTCTGAAAACATAATAATTAACATTGGTAATGTAAACTTTACACCATTTGGAATTTTCACCCATCGACTGAATAATTCGCTCTACATGTATCTTTCTAATCAAATCAAATAATGCTAATAGATTAGCGTGATTATTAACAGAGCGGGGAAAATAAAAAAAATTTGAATTAAAATAAGCTGTGAAATAACGATATTCAGCGGTTTCAATCGATTTCAAAATTATTCCAAAAGCAAAGTTAATCTTAAATGAATTTTTTTTCTATCTCATAAATAGAACAAAGATGTTCTTCTATCAATGAGGTATCCCCAGTGAAATCGGGAATAGGGAAGTTATAGATTCCTCTAACTTTTCCCATGATGTGAGGAGCTAAAATAGTATTGCGATTTTCCATATAAAGCAGACGTAATGGACTGTCAATGTCCTCTCCCTCACCCCAAGGTGGGAGAATATTAGAATCTGTAACCCAAGGTTCTTGATGCGGAGATGATTCTCCTGAAGCGTGAATCCATCTATGTGAGATCAAATGTCTCCATGATGGAAAGCGTTTACCACAATCTATACAAGAAATATTGCTATTCTTTGAAACGATGTCCCTTTTACTAGTAACATCATCATTAGCATATTCAACATTTTCATCTTTCCTGAAATGTGGAGAGGAAAAAGCAGCAGTAGAAGATGCTGATGATGTTAATGCAGCGGGAGTAGAAATATAATTCCCATGTTGTAATCGCATATGTCTATTAAGAATTCTACTATTCTCCAAAATTTCTGAGCATAGAGAACGTTGAATTCTATGTATCTTCATATGTCTCAATAAATCTCTCATATGAGAAAATCTGATTTCACACTCTCCACACTTGAAAGTGTTGAAAGTAGTAGAATCAACAACAGCAGCTGATTGCGATTTCGAGCTCGAACGTGATCGAGATCATGAACGTGAAAGTGATCGTGATCGAGATCGTGATTCGATTCTGGAAGTGCATCTATTCTCATGTCTTCTTCGTCCTAGCAAGGAGTGGAATAGCTCCCCACATCGATTGCAAGTGAGCGGCGTGACATGCGTAGACTCTGGAGTGATGCTTCCGCAAACCGGAATCGGAAGTAAAAATCTTTGAGCATGTGGCGCATGAATGTCTCTGAAAATAAATAAATAACAATTTCATAGTAAATAGTAATTTTTTTTCTTCTTCTATTTTCAGCTTGAATGGAGGATAGTAGGAAGGAGGGAAGAAAGAAGAGAGAGAGAGAGAGAAAAGGAAAAAACTTTTTTTTATTCGTTCATTCTTTTTTATTATTATTATTTTATCAAAATTGTAAAATAGACTCTTTCATTTTATTATTTCTATTGAAATTCGAAAATCGAAATTAGGAAATTATATGTATATTTTATATAAATAAATAAAACTGAGTACACACACCTGTTGCTTCTCCATTGTAATCTTTCATTATTATTATTCATTCATATTGAATACTTGCTTGAGGTTGAAGTGATGGTGGGAGATGGTGGGGTTCTTGACTGACTGAATGAGTTTGAATCATCAAGAAAACTCTGACTGGAATGGTGGCGTCATCATTCCAGTCAAACAAAGGTTAAATCAAACCGAGCAAAAAACAGATAATCATCCTGCAAGCGAAGTTCAACCAGAAACATGACGTCATCAATCCAGTCAAAAAAGGTCAAATGAGTTCAACCAAAAACATCTGTCCATCCTGCAAGCGAAGGTCCAATGAGTTCAATCAAAAACCGATGGTCGTCCTGCAAGGTAGAACAGTGACGTCATGATTCCAGTCAAAAAGGTCAAATCAGTTCAACCTAAAATCCTGCAAACATGCAATGGGAAGAACCTGAACAGTGACGTCATCATTCCAGTCAAAAAGGTCAAATGAGTTCAACCTGAACAGTGACGTCATCATTCCAGTCAAAAAGGATGCAAACATGCAATGGGTCATCTCAGGTCACTGATGCCCATTGTCCCGCGGTGCAAACATGCAATGGGTCATCTAAGGTCATTGTACCGCGTCGGTCCTCTGACGCGGGACGATTACGTAATATGGACCCATATCGGTCCTCTCTATACTACTTCCGAGAGCTCGATTGGGCGCTAAACTGTCACCCAACCCTGTCTGCTGGAATTACATTCATAATGCATGTGTTCTTCAATTGGGGGTTGTGTCTTAGCAACAGCTGAGGTGTCATCAGGACAGGTACCGACTTATACCAGTGTGCACTCATCGTGACTTCATAGCGCTGCCCTAGTGAAAAACGACCAGACGGATGGCATGAACGCTTGGAGCATCGGATTGGAGGTGGGCAGGTTGACATTGCTGATGACCTTCCAGCCATTATAAATGTTGATGAAAGTTTAGTTCCTTCTTGTGATGACCGGGCGCCTGATAGGCTCTTGGTTGATGAACATATTGATACTGACGATGTTGAGTATGTCATACAAAACATACCTGACGATCATTTACCATCTTACAATCCCCCACATACGCCTGCATCTTACAGGCACACACTTGACGCGATATGGCCGCACCCTGTCGATAACATCTGGGCTAGCCATATGCGATACCTCGATATATACATGCATGTTAGAGCTGGTGCCCTTCCGAACTACCTTGGCCCTAGGATATCTATACCATCTGGTCTTAACATCGGGGTTTGGAGGGAGATGCTGACTGGATATCATGACACTCAGTTACTCAACTTCTTAGAGTATGGTTGGCCAGTCGACTAGACGGGTGATCGGCCGCCGATTGCATCGGTAGCTAACCACTACTCGGATCCAGAGAATGTCGCCCACATGCAGGACTATATAAGGACTGAGCTTTCGCACGGTGCCCTCTTGGGTCCTTTTGATGTGCAACCATTCCGACCTTGGACTCAGGTGAGCCCTATGTTGACTCGGCCAAAGCGAGGTACCAACAAGCGCAGGGTCATTGTGGATCTCAGCTATCCACCGGGTGCTAGTGTCAATGCTGGTATTCGGAGGTCTCAGTATCAGGGTCGGCCAACATCATATATGCTTCCTGGAATATCTGACCTAGCGGACGAGGTTACCTGCTTGGGTCAAGGTGCGTTATTGTGGTGTGTTGACCTTGCGAGGGCTTACCGACAGTTGTGTGCTTGTCTGCTTTCCACACCACTCCTCGGAATAACACTTGACAACAAGATCTACATTGATCTAGCACCGCCATTTGGATGTAGGTCGTCATCGATGGCCTGTGCTCGTGCAACGAACGCGGTGGTGTACTTGATAAGAACCCGTGGACATCACTTCTCTGCTACCTCGAGGATTTCGTCGGGGCAGCAAAAACTCAACTTGAAGCTGACAGCGCTTACCATGAGATCTTCAGTCTGGCTCGTCGCCTTGGACTTGAACTGTCTCCTGCGAAATGTGTGCCTCCTATCACTGAGCTTCGTCGCCTTGGACTTGAACTGTCTCCTGCGAAATGTGTGCCTCCTATCACTGAGCTTCAGTGGCTCGGTTTCATGGTTTCCACATCTGACATGACTATAACCATACCACAAGACAGGCTACAGGATGTTGTGACGGAGTGTGAGGGATGGAAGACGAGAGTCCTTGCATCAAGGAGAGACCTGCAGAGACTGGTCGGACGACTTCAGTACATCGCGAGATGTATACGTCCGGCACGGAGGTTCATGTCGAGGATCTTGGCTGCACTCTGGAACTCTCCCTACAGGGGAAGGCACATCGTTCCATCTGAGCTTGCTCTTGATGTGGGATGGTTCACTCGGTATGCTGTACACTCGAATGGCATCGTGCTCTTGCCCATAGGTGAGCGTGAGACATGGGTCATTGAGTGCGACTCCTCGCTACGCGCTGGAGGGGCGCACTCACCGACGCACTTCTACGCAGCGGACTACTCTCAACAACTCTGTGAGCAACAACACACAATCGCACAGCTCGAGGCTTTGAACCTCGTTGTCGCACTGAAAATTCTCTCACCTCACGACACTCGACAATATACGATTGTCATCAACACAGACAATGCCACTTCACAGCAGGTTCTCAGCACTGGGGCGGGTCACGACCCCGTAATCTGTGCCTGCGCCCGTGAGATCTGGCTCTTTGCTGCGCACAGCAGTTCAGAGGTGCTTGTTCGTCACAAGCCGGGTAAGGACATCGTGCTCGCTGATGCACTGAGTCGAATGTGCTTTGACGAACGCACTCACAGACTTGCCAGGACAATGGTCGCTGAAGGCGGTCTCCAACAAATCCATGTTTCCCATGACAATGTTTTGACCTGCAACCTATAACCTGGTTCAAATATAACCTTTTTGCCATCTCTCTCCAGGCTACTCTCAACGTCATCATCAGAGGTTGCTTGACGCTGTGGCGGATGGACTCGCAGTTGGTACATGGAAAAATAAGTTAGCTCAGGCTAAGGAGTACTACACGTATATGAGGCTTCATCGTGTGGACCCTCTTGCTCCTTCTCAATATCACGTCATGTCATACATACTCCACTTACAAGACCGCCTCATGTCACCAAGTGCAATTCTCAACTACTTGAGTGGAGCACAAACATGGGTTCTCATGTTCGACGGACGAACAGCTTCGTTTGATACATACCTTGTCGGCCTCCTTAAAAGAGGTGTTCATCATGCTTCTCAATATATTCCAGTTCCGGCGCCTCCCTTGATGCCTGCTGATGTGCGGAACATTATCAGGTTCTTCAGAACAGTTGGCCCTAATGGTTTCGTGCTGATTGCCGCAACGTTGATTGGTTACTTCACTCTACTCCGACAGAGCAATCTGTTCCCTAGTTCCGGTGGCAACGATCCTGGCCACTCACTTCGCGCTAAGGATGTGAAGCTAACCCCCATGGGCATCAATGTCCGTGTCAGATCATCTAAGACACAATCCAGATCATCATCTCCTAGAGATATCACTATCCCAGCAATTCATCGCTCCGAGTTCTGCCCAGTGCGAGCATGGAGACAATACATGTCATCAAGACGGTCCAGCCTTCTTGACTGCTGACGGGTATCCACTACGTGCCCGTGGCTTCATCGCAACAATAAGACTAGCCCTGTCCGTGGCAGGCCACCCAGCACCAGGTGCAATCACGCTTCATAGCATGCGATGAGGTGGTGCACAGGCATCTGTACAGCAAGGATCATCGATCCAAGATATAAGACAGCTGGGTCACTGGACCTCTAATTGTGTGTATGACTATGTACCGAAAATTCCAGTTTCATCAGCTCCCAGGACACTTGGTTTATATTTTGGTTAGTGCCTGGGATCCTCGAACTTTACTATCAAAAAGACTTCAACTTCATGACTTAATTGTAACAAGAAAATTAGTAGGAATAAATGCCACTTATATACTATTGTGCTTGTTTTGCGTTGGTTCAATTGTCGATGTTGATATCAACATGGGTAATTGAACTCGCGAAAGAAGTACACACCGTATCTATGGACGCGACTTCTGGCGCCATCTATATTGTCCTTTTGAACTAATATTTTTATTCCGACTTAGGCGCCACCTGCTGTAATTCTCCATAACGACTTATGACGCAGTTCCATTTCTAGACACTTCGACCAGAGCATCTCGATCGGAAGGACGTGTTTATCTAACTCAGATTTAACCGTCCCACCCACCCAACTAATTGTCATAATTGATGGGGTTAGTGCCTGGGATCCTCTAACTTTACTATCAAAAAGACTTCAACTTCATGACTTACCTGTAACAAGAAAATTAGTAAGAATAAATGCCACTTATATACTACTGTGCTTGTTTTGCGTTGGTTCAATTATCATGTAACTGTAATTGTAGTCATGTCAACAATCGTAATTTATCCAGTCACAAGTTGTCACAAGTTGTTTCTACATACCTCCGCTAGCCCAGCTGACTTTGCCGGATATCAACGGACTTTGTTCAGTTTCTTTCCGTTTCCTCAAACTGGCAAGGTGTGACAGGGGCTTTAACCAAGGCGGGTTACTTTATTTGTAGTCAACCGTGTCGTCAATTTACTCGACTTTCCCGCCATCCCCCATCTTGTCGCCAGTTCAGTTATTTTCCTTCAACCGACGTCGATAGCCGGCGAGGTCTGCAAGTAGTGTGAAAGTACGACGTCTGAACACTTTGACTTCTGGATACTGAATGGTTTATTCACGGACTAGGGCTTGCTTGACCCGCTGGCTAAACTTTCCATGACGTCATCTCATTTGCATAATCCTTTGTCCAAACCTCTGCATCTCGTTAACATATATTAGCCACATGCCTATACGTCTATTACGCATATATCACACACCGCGTACCTCCTGAGTTGATTAGTAAGTCACTCTCTTCGATTCCATTCATTTAAGGTAGTTTTCTAACGATATCAGGATATGTTCTGATATTATCTGCAAGGAGATTATAAACCAATTTGTTAGCGGTGATCAACCGGATGTTTGTTACTCTTGTGTATTTACGAAAACAGTGGTTGACCTGGTTAACTCGAAATAGTCCCATTATGGCCGCCTTAATTATACTCGACAATGTCACCTTCTCTGAACCGTGTCTGAGGTGTATTTATCCAATTAAATAACTGAAATGTTGATCACACATTGTGTGTGATATTCAGTAGAATCTCATGTGACATCTCACAATATCAGACCGACCCTTTTCCGATGACGTTTTGCATTACAGTGATAAATCCTATATACAAAAAAAGATTAAACACCGCAAACCGATCGCCAACCGATTGCCAACTGATCACCAACCGATTGCCAACCAATCACCAACTGATCACCAACCAGTCTTCCCAGTTCAAGGGCTAGCCCAACTTTGCCCCTCCCTTTTTATCCCATGCACCACCAGCCATGTGCACAAAGGGTGAAGGGGGGGGGGGGGTCAAGTTACCTTTACGGATCTGACGTTGGAATCATTCGAAATCACTGACTATGGGAAGATTCTCTTTTTGTTTCTCTCTTTTTTTTAAACACCTTCCAGTACAGAAGAATCTACACGTAAATCTAAAGCCGTGTTCACACGGGCAAAATGTGAGGCGAATCAGGCAAATCGAATCAGGTGAGGCGAATTAGGCGCCCGTTCACACGGGCACTGCATGAGGCGGAAGTGGATATCTGCGCATGAGCAAGTCCAGACTAACCAGCGCCAGTTTGGGTTCGTCGATGTCGGCCGAGAGAGTGTGGGTTCGACCTAGATATGTATTTAATGAATCTTATTGGTTTGGAATGATCAAAACTTCTGCTGGGCAGTGAAACCCTAAAAATAAATGATGAAAAAAATATCTGTGCGTAGATAGCGGTTTCATTAATTAAATTATATAATATGCGCTTTTGATCGACCGGAAAGTCAACAAACTAAGGTCGACTGCGCATGCGTGTGAGGTGCTTAATCCGCCTCAGTGCGTCCACACGGGTAAAATAAATTGAATCAGAGAAAACGCCTCACGTAAACTACCTCGCTTAGGTGGTTTACAGGATCCGCATCACGTGAATCGAATCAGCCCTAATCCGCCTCAGACGTCCGTTCACACGGGAAATGTGAGGCGAACTAGGCAAGTCGCTTTCTACGAATCGATTTACATTGCCCGTGTGAACACGGCTTAAGTGTTGTCTTTTTCAGAGGTGTTTGGTGAAGAAGGAACCTGATTTTCGCCATTGCAACTGGAATTATTTAGGCCTACTGTCCAGTGTTGCGCAAGGAAATGGTTGTCACTATATGCTTACATTTCTGCGAGTACCAAACAGGAAACACCTTAAACAATTCATAAACACACCACTGGTGCATTACAGAATATTCTGGATACGTTTGTAAGCCCTAATGATTGGGTATTAGCATTTCTCTGGCCATTTGGATTTTACTAGCATGTTTTTTTTCTCTTTGCAACCAAAGCCTACCTTAGAAGCTGTGGAACCGAATTGGACACATATTTTTGCAGGGCCCTCAGGTTCACAGCCAAGGTTTGTTTTGGTGAAATTATTTACAAGACTGGAGTAGATCACTCCAGCGCGAGGCCCCCCTTGGGCGTTGGTCCATTTGCACCCATTGGGGGACGTTTGGCCTAGTTAATTTTTCCGACACTTGGTGGCACGTCGGTACTAGTGGGCCTAAACGGCCATTGACAATGCATTGAGTTTGCCAATACACGCAGTTCAAAACGTCAATTTTATTCAAAATTAATAGAAATTCAGAACCCGAACATTATAAATTTAATATAATCGGTTTGTTGAATATATTTTCTATATGAGTTCCAAACGCTTTGTATCTAAGTGGTGTATTTTTAGAGATATATCACTTTTCCTATATGAAAATTGCTCACGGCCATTCACAATTCATTGATTCATTGAGTTTAGGGATGTGGTGGGGGTTAGGGATGTGGTGGGGGTATAGGTGTCTGGTGGGGGTTTAGGGATGTGGTGGGGTGTAGGTGTGTGGTGGGGGTTAGGGGTGTGGTGGGGGTGTAGGTGTGTGGTTGGGGTTTAGGGGTGTGGTCGGGGTGTAGCTGTGTGGTGGGGGTTTAGGGATGTGGTGGGGGTGTAGGTGTGTGGTGGGGGTTTAGGGATGTGGTGGGGGTGTAGGTGTGTTTCGGGGATTTAGGGATGTGGTAGGGGTGTGTAAGTGTGTGGTGGGGGTTTAGGGATGTGGTGGGGGTGTAGGTGTTCGCCTAGCCAAACACTTTTGTTCCCCAAGCATGACACTTTTATAGAATATTGCTGTAATGTGTTACTCAAGCATGGTGCTTTTATTGAATAACCCTGTAATGTGCTTCTCATGTGTGACACTTTTATGGAATATTGCTGTAATGTGTTACTCAAGCGTGGTGCTTTTATTGAATAACCCTGTAATATGCTTCTCATGTGTGACACTTTTATAGAATATTCCTGTAATGTGTTTCCCAAGCATGACACTTTTATTGAATATTCCTGCAATGTGTTACCCAATCATGACACTTTTATTGAATATTCTTGCAATGTTTTACCCAAGCATGACACTTTTATAGAATATTCCTATAGTTGTTCGTCAAGAATCTCATTTTTATGGAATATTCCTATTATATGCTTACAAAGCATGCCGCTTCTAAGGAATATCCCTATAGTGTTGTAGTGGTCTGGACTGACCTCTCAGGCAAGGACCGCATAGACAGGTAGGCGTGGGGAGTGTATTGATACCAGGGAGCCTAGGTGGTGTAATGGTTAGCACACTGGCCCGGAATGCAAAGAGATGTGGGTTCGAGTCCCGCTTAAGGCGCAGTATTTCCCATTTTCATCACCCCCGCGACACTGGTTGCCGTGATCAGGATCCTGTACAAGCTTTGCGCTGTATGGTTGTTGAACCTACCCTGTGTATGTAAGTGTGTTGCCTTGCCTGTGTGTATGTAATTGTAAGCATTAAAAGACTTACAATTCCAGGGGGACGAGTGTAGTGGTCTGGACTGACCTCTCAGGCAAGGACCGCATAGACAGGTAGGCGTGGGGAGTGTATTGATACCAGGGAGCCTAGGTGGTGTAATGGTTAGCACACTGGCCCGGAATGCAAAGAGATGTGGGTTCGAGTCCCGCTCTAGGCACGATATTTCCCGTTTTCATCACCCCCACGACAGTGTGTTTCCAGAGCATGACACTATTAAGGAACATTACCATGGTTTGTTCGCCAAACATGGTACATTTATCAAATATTCCTGTAATGTGTTCGCCAGACATAGAATTTCTATTGAATATTCCCGTAATTAGTTCTTGAGTATTTCCTGTGCTCAGCAAGTATATTGCATTTTTATTCAAATATTCCCAAAATGTGGTTTCCAAGCATGACCCTTTGATCGAATATTGATTTAATGTGCTCGCCAAGCATGGCACTTAGTTGTATATGGCGTTGTATAAATAACTAATAACACAAAATTAACGTGGGAAATATTCACGCATATCTCAAGCTGCCATATGTGAGCATTATATGTCTTAAGACACATTTGTTTAAATCTGCTTTTAACTAGGTGAAATTTATTTTCCTGTATATTTGTTTGTTATGTAAAGCACCTGAGAACGGCTTGCTGGATCGGGCGCTATATAAATGTTTCATTATTATTATTATTTATTATTATATGCTCCCAATGTTGGTATGCATTCTACCATGGTAATATTGGTGTAAACGTAGACAAATCCACTTCAGATGTTATTGTAGCTGTTACTTAGAAAGAAATTACACGTTGCATGCACGTGGGGGGTCTGTCTCTATCTTTAACAATATTCTTATGAGTAATGTTGTGTTGTTGCATTTAAATGTTTTTATATTATTTAAATGTGCTTTATATTATTTCCAACCATATTGATAAACGTTTCGGAATTTGAAATTAATTAAAATGTTATTACTGATTCGGGTTAAAGAAGTCAGAATTTGATGATCTTAATCTAACTTTTTCAGTGAATATATATAGTGCATATATACCTCATACATATCTACATTGTATAGAAACTGCCCAATTCCTACGACGCATATCAGGTTTGAAAATTCAGACGATGCATGTGACACGGTTGTTGGCCTCGTTGTGAAGGGGATTCCATAGTATCCGTGCCAGGCGGTTGGCGGGGTCAAATACCGAGGTGCGCCAAACATCACGAGGCAAATAGGCCTGTCACGACACAAGTACACCTGAGGCTTCGTCCGTGACATATATGTATGTGCGAATATACAGCAGAAATCCTTTTTCTTATGTGCGGGAAAGGATAACATGGCGTAGTAATCGAATTGGTGTATATATGGAATAGATGAACTGGAACAATCAGATGGGAGCCTAGCTTCAAACGATATTGATAAAGCAGAGGTATTAAATAATTTTTTCTCAGGAGTTTTCACTAGAGAGGATGTTAACACAGTACCCCTGGTACAGAAATGCAAATTGGTGAAGGACTTCCCTGAGGTGCTATTCACACCAGACATTGTTTAAAAAAAGCTGGACAAACTCAAAACAGGCAAATCACCTGGACCTGACGGAGTACATCCAAAAGTGCTGAAGGAATTTAGTGTGGTGCTTGCAAAACCACTTGCTATAATTTTCAATAAGTCATTTGAATCTGGTTGCCTACCCAATGAATGGAAAATAGCAAATGTTATCCCAATTTTCAAAAAGGAAACCGTCGTTCTCCAGCAAATTATAGGCCAGTAAGTCTCACATCTATAGTATGCAAAGTAATGGAAAGTATCATCAGAGAGCACATGCTCAGCCATATGCTAGAGAACAAATTGATGTCGGACAACCAACATGGGTTTCTACCAAAGAAATCAACAGTTACGCAGCTACTAGAAACTTTGGAAATATGGACCGACGCATTGGATAGGGGGGAATCACTAGATACTATATACTTAGATTTCATGAAGGCATTTGATACTGTCCCCCACCAGAGGCTAGCTACCAAGTTACAAAACTATGGCATCGAAGGAAATACTCTGAGATGGATCCAAAGTCTTTTGACTGAAAGGAAACAGCAAGTCGTAGTAAATGGCAGTAAATCTTCCTTCAAAGAGGTTCTCAGTGGGATACCTCAAGGGAGTGTCCTGGGCCCTATTCTGTTCGTCATTTTCATGAATGACCTGCCAGAGATTGTATCATGTGGGATAAAATTATTTGCAGATGATGCAAAGAGTATAATGTGGATGAGGCCTTGCTATTCAGACGCATACAGGGAAGCAATACCAGAGGTCACTCCAAGAAAATGTTCAAGCCAAGGTACAACAGCTCACTCAGAGGGGCCTTCTTTTTACAGCGAGTGATAAACATGTGGAATGAGCTACCGGAAGAAGCGGTGGAAGCAGCTACCATGAATCAATTCAAGAATGCGCTGGACAGGGCCTGGTCCAGAGAAACATTCCTGTATGATTTTGGGGCTGCATACCATTAGAGCTGAGAGCTACGAGCTTTGTATAGGCTACCACAAGCCTGCATCAAAGAAGAGGATAATAAAATAAATAAATAATATATCTAAATATGTATATCCTTGTACAGTAAAACCTCTCTAAATCGACCGACCATGGGACCGACTTTAAATGGTCCATTTAGGGAGGTGGTCGGTTCAGGGAGTTTTCCATTTCATTACAATGGTATTGTATGGGCGATCGTTTGGGACCCAAATAAAGCAATCGATATAGGGGAGTGGTCGATCTGTGGAGGTGGTCGGTTAGAGAGGTTTTACTGTATGTATGTATGTATGTATGTATGTATGTATGTGTGTATGTATGTATTGATACATATATGTATATATGTACATATATATGTGTGTATATACTGTACACACCCATATGCCATACATACATATACACCCATATATATGTACACCATGCCGTATACATGTACACACATATATATATATATATATATATATATGTACACCATGCCGGTCTCTGTATGCTTTGGTGTGTGGTGAGTGTGTATGGTGGGGTGGGTGTGGTTGGGGTGTATGTGTGTATGGTGTGTGTGTGGTGGGGGCGTATGTTTGTGTGGTGGAGGTGTAGGGGCATGGTGAGGATTTTGGTGTGTGTGGTGGGGGTGTGTGTGGATTTAGGGGGGTGTGGTGGGGGTGTATGGGGGGTGTGGTGAGTGGGTGTGGTGGGGGTATTGTGGAAGTGTAGGGGTGTGGTGAGGATTTTGGTGTGTGTGGTGGGGTGTATGGGGATGTAGGGGTGTGTGGTAGGGGTGTGTGGTGAGTGGGGATGGTGGGGTGTATGGGTGTGTACAGTAAAACCTCTCTTACGACCACCTACACATATTGACCAATCCCCTATATCGATCGCTTTATTTGGGTCCCAAATGATCGCTCATACAATACCACTGTAATCATAAAAGAATTCTCTAAACCGACCACCTCCCAAAATGGACCATTTAAAGTCGATCCAATGGTAGGTCGATTTAGAGAGGTTTTGCTGTATATATGTGTATGTGAGCCTGTCTCAAAAGGTGATAACTCTTTTTTTGTTGTCCATTGTAACGATTTACACAAAACAGCACAGAAACAGTTACACTGAAAACACAAGGACATTTGCTTGAAATCAATATGTATTCTATTGGGATTATGAAACACCATGTAAAAAACAAATCAGTTTATCCTAAGCAAATGCATAAGCAGATAGTATGTTGATCATTACAATGGACAAAGTTTTGTCCCATATTTGAGACAGTCTCATCATGTTTGTGTGAAAGGATATATATATATATATATATATATATATCGTAATAAGGGCAAAGGTTCATGACCGATTGAAACTTAGATGACGTATGTCAACCTGGGAGTTTGTAGTAAATAGGTATTACGTCCTAGTAACATATGAGGTCATATCAAATGGGTTTCGACTTACAATAGTGCGCAATCATGGCGACTTCATAGTTCTGCTGTAACTATATTACTATAATGACAATGCCATGGACCCGATATGCTACTCAGTCATATTAACCGGACACAACCGTTCAGTCCTCGCCATATCCGAGGAATGACGAATTCCAGGACATGTATCAATTTATATAAGGCTTTGATTTTTGGAATCGAACCTTCGACCAATCAACGACTACGGTAAGCGCATTCCCTCTTACCCAGCAATCAAAGACTAACAATGTTGGTACCTGTGGCAACCTTCCTGGGCCCGTATTCATGTAGTGGTACCAGGCGTAGCCGGTGCTACAAGCAGCTCGGGGTAGCTATCCGAGGCTAGCGGCGGGTTGGAGAAATAGGTCAAGTCTTATTCACCAATATCCAAGCCGCCGCGGATAGCTAACCGTGAAGTTATTTATAGATTTGGGAATTCCCTGCATTCGACGATATGAATAACGCCACCAATGCGGTGGCGGTGTTAATATCGGTTCGAATTTAGGGTTAATTTGATTAAATTTCACTTATGGCGTATGTAATTCTGTTAAATATGACAGCATTTAATAGATTTGGGCCTAATATATTGCCACCGATACAGCGGCGACAGTGGCGGCCATGTTTAGTTGACGTTGGACAGTATGGATATCGACGTCGCTGCGGCGGTGGCGATTTGTTTACTTTACATTCGTCGATTCGAAAATATTAATATCACCGCTGATGTGGCGGCAGCGTTAATATCGCTTCGAATTTAGGGTTAATTTGATGAAATTTCACTTATTGCGTATTTAATTCTGTTAAATATAATAGCCTTGAATAGATTGAGACCCACACACACACACTAACCGGCGTGGCTTGCAGTTACCCGTGATTTGAAAGCTGGGTGTGATATATGCGTAATAGTCGTCTAGACCTGTGGTTAATATATGTTAATGATATGCAGAGTTGGGGACAAAGAGATATGCAAATGAGATGACGTCATGGAAAGTTTAGCCGGCGGGTCAAGCGTGCCCTACGCCGTGAATAAACCATTCAGTAACCAGAAGTCTAAGTGTTCAGACGTTGTACTTTCACATGGTGTCAGATGAGGAAGAATGCCGCCCGCAAATACTTTGCCGGGATTGCGGCCGCCTGGTCAGCTTGTCCTCAGTAACAACGCACGATCGAACTGGAAAACATGGATCAGAGCATATGATATATACGCCACTGCGGCAGGTGTCATATTGAAAGGAGAACGAGTGCAATGCTGCATCTTCCTTCACGTTGCTGGCGAGGAAGCGCAAAAGGTATTTGCCAATATGACTTTTGCGTACGCCGATGAAGACAAGATCAAACCGTTAACTGAAGCGTTTCGAGTTTATTGTGTAGGTAAGAGCAGTCTAATTATCACACGTTACAAGTTCAATTCACATAATCAAGCATCAGAAAACATGGCGACGTACATCACAGCGTTAAGGGACAAAGTGAAGGACTGTGAATACGGTGTGGTGGAGGAGTCGCTTTTGCGCGATCGAATTGTGGCTGGCATGAGAAATGTGAATTTGCGTAACAAATTGCTTCAAACTACGGAGTTAACATTGACAAAGTGCATAAGTATGTGTGAAATGAGTGAGTTCAGTTCAGATCTGTTGGAGGACACCAAATCAGACGTTGAAAGCAAAGACATAGATTTCATTCGGAATTATGCTAATGTGCGTACCGGTGCACCGGCGGTTCGGTCAGTGGCGATGCCATCTTGGAAATCGCCATCTTGGATTGCCGGTGGCGCCGGTGCAGGAGATTTCAAGATCCGCTGCCAGAACTGTGGTTATGAGCACCGCCGGGGAGTCTGCCCAGCGAAAGGGAAGGTGTGCATTGCCTGCAAGAAGATCGGGCACTTCGGGAAGGTCTGTAGGAGCAGGCTCGGGAGAGTCAACGAGCTTCACGTCGAAGCGCCCGACCCTCACAATGCTGAGCAAGACCCAGATCCGGCGGAAGTCAATGTACTGGCAACGGATCTGTTTATGGGCGCCGTAGATCGCGGTGCTGGTCGGGATGCCGAGTTGTGGCATGCAATCGTTCGGGTGAACGGTTGTCCTGTCAAGTTCAAGCTTGACACTGGATCGGAGGCAAACGTGCTTCCGAGGTTCGTCTTCGACAGAGTCGCTCCGGGGAGGCTGGCGAACACCAGATGTTCGTTGGTGACGTTCTCCGGTCACCGGATCACGCCGGATGGAGAAGCACTGCTGGATGTCAACGACAGTGTGCTTCGCTTCCAGGTGGTGCCGGATTGCCAGCCCATCCTGGGCAAGCAGGCTTGTGTGACTTTGAACCTGCTGGCACGCGTGGATGAGGTGCACAGGGCCATACCGACGAACATTGGCAAACCAACGAACATTGCCGCACCGACGAACAGTTCCAGCGCAGGGGCAGAGAAGCTGGTAAGCGAATACAAAGACGTATTTCAGGGGTTGGGGTTGATCAAAGCAAAGGCTATCATTCATGTCGATAAGTCTATTCAACCTGTCATAGATCCGCCTAGACGGATTCCGTTTGCAATTCAGAGTAAGGTACGCAGTGAGCTTGATCGTATGGTAGAGTTAGGTGTTATAGTAGAACAGGATGAACCTACCGAGTGGGTTAATTCTATCACGATCGTAAAAAAGCCAAATAAAATTAGAATCTGTCTGGATCCGACTAAATTAAACAAAGCGATAAAAAGAGGGCCGTTCCCAACCAAAACTATTGACGAAATTATTGCCAAAACGGCCGATGCAAAGTATTTTTCAGTTTTGGATGCAAAGACAGGTTATTGGCAGATAGAACTAGATGAGGAAAGTTCACGTTTGTGCACGTTCAATACTCCGTGGGGCCGGTACAGGTACACACGTTTACCGTTTGGAATCAAGACCGCCGGTGACATTTTTATTCAGGAAATGCACTGTGTCATGGGCGACATACCCGGTATCGGGATAGTCACGGACGATATTTTGGTATATGGGTCAACGGTTCAGGAACACAACGAGCGGCTCCGAGCTGTTTTGGACCGAGCTAGGTCGGTTAATCTTAAATTAAATTATGCTAAATCGTTGCTATGTAAAACTACAGTAAAGTATGTAGGTCATCAACTTACCCAGCAGGGTGTAAAGCCTGATCCAGACAGAATACAAGCAATAGTAGACATGCCAGAGCCGCGTGACAAACAAAGCGTCCAAAGGTTCCTGGGCATGGTTGGATATGTGCACAAGTTCATACCCAACATGTCCGAGATCGCTAAACCGCTACGCACGCTCCTAGCCAAGGACGTAGCGTGGCACTGGCAAGCCAAACAGCAAGGTGCGTTCGCTAAATTGAAACAGAAGTTAAGAACTGCTCCTGTATTGACATATTACAATGTTAAGAAGCCTATTGTAATTCAGGTAGATGATTGTCAGTCAGGTTTGGGAGCCGTGTTGATGCAAGATGGTAAACCAATCGCACTCGCATCTCGTGCGCTTAATGCAGCGCAGTGTGGATATGCCACTATTGAAAAAGAAATGCTCGCCATATGTTTCGGATGCCAACGGTTTCATGAGTATATATTTGGCAAGGAGGTTCAAATTCAGACAGACCACAAACCGTTGGTAGCCATAATGCAAAAACCAATACACAAGTTGTCGGCTAAAATGCAAAGAATGCGAATGCGATTGCAGAATTACAATATTCAGCTATGTCATGTGAAGGGCTCGTTGATGTTTTTTGCAGACACGTTGTCCAGGGCGCATACCGCCAAAGTAGGTCATGATAGCCTGTTCGATGACACATTCTGCGTTGCTGCAGTGGACGTGCAGTCGTCGAGTCTGTTGGGTAAAATTGTAGCTGAGTATGAAAAAGATGTATCGATGTCTATGTTGATCTCACACATTGAAGATGGGTGGGGCACTACACGTATACAGACACCACCGTGTCTGAGACAGTACATTCCGTACAAGCATGAGTTAACAGTTGAAAATAATCTTGTAATGAACGGCAATCGGGTGGTGGTTCCTCCAGCTCTTCATGGTGAGATGATAGAAGCGTTACATGAGACGCATTTGGGGGTGACTAAGTCCAAGCAGCTGGCGCGGGACTGTATGTTTTGGCCGAATATTAACAAGCAAATTGAGGATAAAGTCAGTCGGTGTGACACTTGTCAAAACAACCGAAAAAATTTGCATAACGAGCCGTTGATAAGTCACCCGATCGCCTGTCAACCATATGATAAAGTGGGTGCCGATTTATTTGAGTTAAATCATAAGAATTACCCGATAGCTGTAGACTATTACACAAAGTATCCTGAGGTAACGCTGTTGGGCGACACGTCGTCTGTCACTGTCATTGAAGCGTTAAAAGACAACTTTGCAAGGCACGGTATTCCTAGTCAGGTAGTATCGGATAACGGTCCACAGTTCAAGAGCCATGAGTACAGGGAGTTTGCACTGCATTACGGGTTCAAGGCCGTGTATTCCAGTCCACAGTAACCGCATAGCAATGGTCAGGTTGAGCGGTTCGTATAAACAGTGAAGGACATGTTAAAGAAGTGTGAGAAGACTGGGGCTGATTTTCAGTTAGCATTGCTGAATTATCGCAATACTCCGTTGCCTGTCCTGAACGTATCTCCAGCGCAGTTGCTCATGAGCAGAAGGTTGAGAGGCAGATTACCCATGGCAAAGGGTATTTTGGTGCCTGAAATGCAGGATCCTAAGAAAAGGCAGACAGCTCAGCGGCAGGGCAGTCAGAAAGCGTTTCATGACCGGAAGTGCGGTAGGGCGCACAAGCCCATGAAAGTTGGAGATAAGATTAAGTACAAAAATAATGCTGGGGAATGGAAAAAAGGTGTTATTTTGGGACGGACTGGGGTGTCTGGGAGAGAATATCAGATTTTAAATGAGGCAGGAAACATGTTATATCGGAACCGTGTGCAAATCATTGGGGCGCCAGTGGAGGGGCGACCCGAGTTAGTCGTGCAGGCACAATCTGGGTCAGCGTCAACGGCGCAATCCGGGTCAGCGTCAGCGCCGAATGTAAACAGTGCGGTTAATCTAAGTAGGTCAGGTCGGCTGATAAGGCCGGCGAGCAGGTTAGACCTATAATAGGTCAGTGTGCTTCCGACGTTTGGAGGGTTAACATGTGCATGTAAGTTAAGTTTATTTCAGCTTTTGTGTTTATTGTTGATACATGTGGACAATATGAGATGTCAGGCATTACGGCCGGAGTGTTGAGGACTTAAGTGCATTGTGCACTCGGACATTTGCAAGTTAAGTGCGCATATATTTGATATTGTGTATTTTATGTTTCTTCATTGTTATTTTGTAACATTTCATGTTTCAGAAATACTTTGAGGGGGGGATGTGATATATGCGTAATAGTCGTCTAGACCTGTGGTTAATATATGTTAATGATATGCAGAGTTGGGGACAAAGAGATATGCAAATGAGATGACGTCATGGAAAGTTTAGCCGGCGGGTCAAGCGTGCCCTACGCCGTGAATAAACCATTCAGTAACCAGAAGTCTAAGTGTTCAGACGTTGTACTTTCACACTGGGTAGCTTAGCCTAGGCTATGGTCAGCGGCTAGCACTGGCACACGCACATGAATACGCATTTTGCACCGTTAGCCATGTGGGGCTACCATAGCCGCGGTTAAGGCACTGGCACCAGCACATAAATACGGGCCCAGGTGTTTTGCATTACTAGAGCCGTGTTCACACGGGCGACTTAATCCGCCTCATATAAAGCGCCTTGCCTAGTTTGCCTCACATTTTGCCGTGTGAACGCGATGTGAGGCGGATTAGGGCTGAATCGATTCATATGATTCGCTTTATATAAACCACCTAGCGAGGTGGTTTATATGAAGCGAACTAGCTTAGGTCGGCCCATCTCGCCTGTGTGAACGCAACCGACTTACTTGAGGCGGATTAAGGACATCACACTGTATAATATAATTCGGTCTATGAAACGCTAGCTGTGCACAGATATTTTTTTCATCATTTATTTTTAGGGTTTCACTGCCCAGCAGAAGTTTTTACCCTTCCAAACCAATACGATTCAGTCAATACATATCTAGGTCGAACCCACACTCTCTCGTGCCGGCGTCGATGAACCCAAAATGGCACTGGTTAGTCTGGGCTTGCTCATGCGCAGATATCGATTTCCGGCCCAAGTACTGCTCGTGTGAACGCGCATCTAAATCGCTTCATATGATTTGCCTTGTCTTAACTCGCTTTACATTTTGCCCGTGTGAACACAGCTCTAACTAGGATAGGATATGGGCTGGTTGGTTGAGTATTTGGATAATGTGCATGAGTCGGATATCGAGTGATGATGCCAGTGGCAGCACTATATCGTCGCCATGAGTACACGACCAGATGGGTTTCTGACTATGACATATTTTCATTCTACTCGGAGGCGAACTCGTATGGTGTGACCATAACACGAATATTGTGTAATAAATATATCTATGAATAACACTGACTGGTCACTGTGTTTATTAGCATGGTGCATTGTGATCACATATAAATACACATACACATGTATAGACATGTATATGTCTACGTACATATTTTTATATAGATATATGTATATATATATATCCTATATATATTCATGACCATAATACAATCTACCACACATATGCTATGTCTCCACACACAAGGGGAAAATGCAATACGCATGTCCTTTGTAAACAAGACAAGGATAAGCCTGTATGCATTTGGGATCAAATCGGAGACTCACACATCGATGCGAAAAATACAGCATCGTGTTCTGATGGCATCATGTTCATATTACAGCTTTGCTTTGTAAAGTCAACATCTTTCATTACCACGTGCATTAATTACCACGAGACCAGTATAAGGATGGCCGCATCGTGAGTTGTGGACTCGGCTAATTTAAATGTATTTAATATAAAAAATATATATATATATAAATATATATATAAAAAAAAAAAATAATAAAAGAGAGACAAATAAGTGTTCACACTTCCTGTCTACCATTCGCTATATCGCTATATATTTGGTGACGAGGAATGATGTGGCAACTCGCGTGCTTCGGTTCCGCCTCGCCGGTGTAGCTGGTTAGGGACGGCTGGTATTTTAGATCAAAAGGGGGCCCCCGTCGAGACACACGGCCACTTGACTGCAGCCCGCCGCCACATCACCAACAGATCGACACTCTCATCATGCAGACGCCACACACAGGTAAGCCAGGCGCACTGCTCGTCAGTGATTTATCAAATGGATAATTGTCACTTCCTAGCCTGGTGTTTGGCATTAATAGGATAGGGCAAGGACTGGTTACCTCAGTGTCAGGATAATGTGACTGAGTGGTTGATCAGGTCATGGTGCTAGTGGCTTAATTTCCGAGTGGGGCAGCACTATAAGGTCGTCATGAGTGTGCACTGTCATAAGTCAGTACCCGTCCTGATATGACCTTAGATGTTGCTAGGATGTAATACTCCAACAACCAACACTGTCTCGTCGAACAATGCTCGCTGTGGTGTTGCACGCTGGAGAACTCAGCTCTATGTAGACACAGTAGATGCACTGTTCTTGTTGAATAGTTGCGACGGGTAGTCGTTGAGTTTGAGTAGTTTGAGTAGTAAGGTGCGACTTTCCCAAGGGTTGATCTTCCAACTGAGGAACCAATGTTATGTAGTAGTAATAATAATAATTGTAATAATAATAATAATAATAACGGCGTTCATCGGTATTTGGTATTTGGTAACAGCTCCTTGAAGAATGGAGCTTTTCCAAATAAAATGAAAGTCGCTAAAGTAATTCCTATATTTAGAAAAGAAGATAACAGTGTTCTCACTAATTATAGACCGATATCACTTTTGCCACAGTTTTCAAAAATATTAGAAAAACTGTTCAATAGTAGACTGGAAGCATCTATTGATAAACATGATACCTTGTGTAGCAGTCAATATGGTTTCAGATCTAAAATGTCTACATCATTGGCATTATTAGAACTGACAGAAGAAATGACCTCAGCTCTGGACAACAACAAATGTACTATTGGTGTATTTATTTACCTTAAAAAAGCATTCGACACAATTGACCATAATTTGTTATCAGAGGCATTGCCAATAACTGGCTTACTAGTTATCTACAAAATAGACAACAATATGTAAATTTAGATGGCGAGGACTCAGACTTAGCAAATGTGGTATGTGGAGTCCCTCAGGGCTCAATTCTGGGATCTAAGTTATTCATTTTATATATAAATGATATTTGTAATGCGTCATCGCTTCTTAAATTCATTCTATTTGCTGATAACACTACTATCTTTAGGTCAGGAAATGACCCAGTTCAACTTGGCAATGATATAAGCAAAGAACTTATTAAATTGAACCTATGGTTTGCAACAAACAAGTTATCACTTAATGTAGCAAAAACAAATTTCATGCTGTTTAGTAATTATAAAAAAACAATCTAATGTTACTGTACGTATAAATGATACTGATATCGAAATGGTTTATGTCAGTAAATTTCTAGGGGTGTTAATAGATCATAAACTTAATTGGAAAAAGCATATTAGTATGATTAAATCTAAATTGTCCAAAACTATTGCAATTATGCACAAGGCAAAATATGTACTAAGCAAAAATGCATGCATAATATTGTATTATTCATTATTTCTGCCTTATGTATCGTATTGTTGTGAAGTATGGGGAAATGACTGTCGATTTAGAGAGGTTTTACTCTATATATATATATATATATATATGTTTGTTTGTTGTTGTTTTACATCCTAGCAACATCTAAGGTCATATCAGGATGGGTACCGACTTATGACAGTGCGCACTCATGGCGTCTTTATAGTGCTGCCCCACTGGGAGACCAGGCTGCCTGCACCATGACCTGATATCCCACTCAGTCACATTATCCTGACACTGAGCCAACCAGTCCTTGCCCTATCCTAATAATACCGAGCACCTGACTAGGCAGTGACAAATATCAATTGTTAAGGCATTGGTTTGACTCGACCAGGGTTCGAACCCACGATCCCATGGTCTACCAACGCTGGAGACGGATGCTCTAACTCATTCGGCCATCCCGTCTGGTATATATATATATATACTGGCGCGCAGACAAATGAGTCCATGATAATTGTAAGGGAATCTTAAGCCGTGTTCACACGGGAAAAGTTTAAAGCAATTTAGACAAGGCGAATCATATGAATCGATTTAGATGCCCGTTCACACAGGCAGTACTTGGGCCGGAAATCGATATCAGCGCATGAGCAAGTCGATAGTAACCAGCGCCAGTTTCGGTTATTCGACGTCGCCATGAGAGAGTGTGGGTTCGACCTAGATATGTATGGACTGAATCATATTGGCTTGGAAGGGTCAAAACTTCTGCTGGGCAGTGAAACCCTAAAAATAAATGATGAAAAAAATATCTGTACACAGCTAGCGGTTTCATAGACTAAATTATATTATATGCGCTTTTGATCGACCGGAAAGTCAACAAACTAAGGTCTCGACTGCGCATGCGTGTGACGTCCTTAATCTGCCTCAGTGCGTCCACATGGGCAAAATAAATCGGTTCACAGAAATCGATTCACGTAAACTACCTCGACAAGTGGTTTACAGTATCCGCATCACAGGAATCGATTCAGCCCTAATCCGACTCAGCTGCCCATTCACACGCGAAATGTAACCCAAACTAGGCAAGTCGATTTCTACGAATCGATTTACATTGCCCGTGTGAACACGGCTTAAGGCCGGGTAGCCATAAACTGTTCCCTTGTTCCGTGTTTGCTTGTGACCTTATGATGCGCCACACAGACAATGAACCTATGTTTTGCTTAGGCCGTGTATTCATAGACTGTTCCCCTGTGGTGTGTTCCTTTGTTCTGTGTGCCTTGTGACCGGAAACATACTGAATGAACATGTTCATTGTCCGTGTGGCGTGTCACAAGGTCATAAGTACTACAAGGGAACAGTCTATGGATGCACGGCCATACACACCTCTGTGCACATATACTACTAATTAAACTGTATGCATTAGTCTATATTCAGTGTATGTAGGTTATTTTGTTATCTGGGTTCTTTCTACTAGCTTTCGGGTGCAGTGACGCCCGCTTCCGGTGCGGCAGGTCGTGGGATCAATCCCCGTTTGAGTCGAATCAAAGACTTAAAAAAGTGGTTCTTGTGGCTATACCTGCCTGGTATTTGGCATTACTAGAACAGGATGAGGACTGGTTAGTTGAGTTGTAGGATAATGTGTATGAATAGGATATCAAGTCATGATACCAGTGGCAGCACAATAACTTTGCAATGATTAGACGACACAACCATATGTCTCTAACTATGAAATATGCCTCATTTGATAAGAGTATTAACGTCCAGGCAGAGTCTTGCTTAGACCCTGTTCTAATGGGAGAGATTAGAGTGAACTGTTTATAGAATGAGACAGGGTTCGGTCATTTGGATCGGGGATAAGCATGCTTGTCCCTCAAGTGGAGAAGTGAGTGATTCAAATTAATGAAGTCACAGCTTTATTTGGTTATTTGGGGTTTTACGTCCAAATCACATCTGGCGTCATATCAGGACGGGGGTCCCGACTTGTGTCTGCATTCATGGCTGATTGTACATTATCATGATGCGGATTCAAACAGTGTTAACTTTATCAAAGTAATGCTAAGTACAAGGCAAAACATATTAGACAATTCTGTGCGGTCTTCCAAGGTGTGCATGTAGACTTACTTAGCCACCCCGCGAGAGTGGCCGCTGTTTGTCATGCGCGGTGCCAAAGCTATTTATAGCACCAAGACTGGCGCAAAGAGCTATGAGGCAAGCTGCCCTGTCACGACTTTCCCTTAGCATGTTGTAGAGAGTGTCAGTTGGCGCTTGCTCCCACTAAAAGTGCGAATGTTCACATGACTCTTCTTAAAACCACTGTGTTGTGCTTAATCTGACATTGATATTAATTTGTTTTAATTTATATTAAGTCATGTTAATTGATATTAATTGATTCCCGTTCGAAAGGTCGTGGGTTCTATCCCCGAAGGAGTCAAACCAATGACTTAAACAATTGACACGTGTTTCTTCCTAGCCAAGTGCTCTGCATTATTAGGATATGGCAAGGACTGGTTAGCTCAGTGTCCGGATAATATGACTGAGACAGTGAGAGGGATATCAGGTCATGGTTCCGGCTGGGTGGTCTTCCAGTGGGGCAGAGTCGACATGAGTGTTTGGGAATTTTTGCACCCTGGCAATATCGGAACTCATAGTCAGGCGAGTACCGGTTTGTGACTGCGCACACTCATAGGGATTTCATAGTGTTGCCCCACTATGTCCCGCTCCATGGCACAGCATTCAACCCAGTCACATTATTCTGACACAGAACCAATCAGTCCTTACCCTATCTTCGTAATGCTAAGTGTCAGGCAAGGTTGTGACAAGTAATAATTATTTATGTAAGTGTTTGGGTTGACTCAGCTGGGAATTGAACCAATGAGAAGAAAGCGCTATGTTCATTCCCCCGAGTTTAACCCAGGATCGATAATGCGCCATATGCTACCTCCATTGATTTATATATTATTTATTACTGTAAACATCAAATCAAACACCACTGTTTCTATGGCATTTAACGTCGCCCAGTAAAGCCCACTGAGAGACAAACAAACTCCGAATAGTACTAATTTGAGCCACAGCTGTACTCTGACAAAAGTTCTCCAAGCATGCCTTTGCTTAGTTGTTCAGTTCATGCAACCACATGTGTTGGGGGAGAATGCTGAGGTCAGTAATGTATGAATTACACCACAGGTGGGAATCCCACATTATGTGCGTTGGTCGTAATGCTTGCATCGCATTTGTGCGGCGGAGGAGGACCCCCATCTCTCCCCCCCCCCCCCCCACCTTAGTCACTTCGCGCCCCTGGCCTCCCCTTATGACATGGCCCGCCGCTGCGTCCAGCCACTCCGCCTCCTGCCTCCTCCAGCTGCACTCACTTTGTCACCCCCCTCTCCCCCCCCCCCATGCTTTTTATTTGGCCTACTCCTCCACGACCTACCATGCCGTCAATCGCCCGAGGCCCAGGCCACACCGCCGGCTGCTGCAGCACCAGGAGAGCGCCGGACACCACCGACCACCGTCCCGGACTCCACCTCCGCGACATCCTCCTGAATCACGCCGCCCCTCCGAGGCTGCCCAGTGGATCTCCACCACCGAGGCGACTATGGACGCCAATGCGCATAGCATGGAGTGCCTCGCCGGGATTGTGGAGGCGATGGCTGTCACGCATGCCTCCACCCAACCGTCTCCAGCCGCCGTACAGCTGCCCCCGGCCTACGCTGCCCCACCGGCGCTGCCCTACCAGCCCGCCGCTCCGGCCATCCTTCACCTGCAGTACCAGTACCTTGCCCAACACTGGAAGCCAGCCGCGCCTGCCTCCGCCAACCCCGGGATGGCTCCACCCTACAACCCGGTTGCCCACACGCCGGCATCCACTGCCGATGCCGTCCACGAGATCCTGGAGTCCGCCGAGGCACAGCACAGTGGAAAGCGGAAAGGTAATACCGGCACTCACGCGGCTATACCTGCACATAGCCGTGTGAGTGCCAGCTATGTCTTCCCCCATGACTGGGGTGGAGGGGAAGGTGATGAAGAAGGGAGAGGCATCAAGGGAGGAGTACAGCCTCGCCCTAAGGATTCTCGAGTCCCACCCTTCTTTCCCTTCTGAATCCATCCCCGCTCTCACCCATCACACGATCACCATTCTCCGCGCCAACCTGACGATTCTGTGGCCTACCGTCCACCGTCATTCCAAGACTGTATTTACGTAGATCGCGAACGTTAGTCTACCTGATGGCTGGGATGACCCAGTTGCCATCAACGCCATCAGCCTTGAGGCCCTCACCATCGCCATGACGACCGTGCTGGGCACGACCTCCATCTCCCGGTGTAACGATTTCAACTTCCCCCCTTCTCAAGTTCCCCCCAGGGAATCTGAAAACGTTTTCAACTTCCCTCCGGGGAACTTAAAAACGTTTTCAGATTCCTGGGGGGGAACTTAAAAACAGTTTTCAGATTCCTCCCCCTATTTTCAAATTCCCCCCTCCAGGAATACAATTTCAACTTCCCCCTTCCCCCCCCCCCGGGAATTTGAAAACGTTCTTAACTTCCCTCCAGGGAAATTAAAAACGTTTTCAGATTCCCGGGGGGGGGGAATTAAAAACAATTTTCAGATTCCTCCCCCTATTTTCAAATTCCCCCTCCGGGAATTTAAAATTGTTTAAAAATAAATAAAATTCCACAAAAATGTAAAAGTTTTAAAAAGATCGGAAATTTATGGAAAATAGTAATAGTAGTCACCAAAATTTCCCCAAAAAGATTTTTTGTTAATCGAACAATTTCACGCAAAAAATTCACCAAAAAAATGTATATTTCACGAAAATAAAGAATCTCACACAAAAATTCTATATTTTTTTAATTATTCAAAAAGTTAAACAAATCGAAAATTTCACGGAAAATAAAAAATTTCCAGACAATTTCCAGAAAAATAACGAATTTAACGAAAAAAAATTTAAGTTCACGAAAAATCTAATATTTCATGAAATTTCACAAAATAGGAGAATTTTGTATGTCTGTGTGTGTATGTCAGTCCGTAGTTCATTTTTATTTTATTTGAGATTTTATTTAATCCCCGGGGGAGAGGGAAATTTAAAACGAGGGAGGGAACTTGAAAACGTTTTCAAATTCCCCTGGGAGGAATTTGAAAACGTTTTCAAGTTCCCGGGGGGGAACTTGAATATGGGGGGAATTTGAAATCTTTACACCGGGCCCCCGAGTCGGACTGCAGCAAAAGCCAGTCCCGTGCCTCACATGCCAACGTGCCCACCGCCTGCTACTACCAAGTGTACACTGAGGGTTTCCATTCCAGCTTCCCCAGCATCCACAACCTGGAGGTCGTCAACTTGTTGGTTGCCCTCCGGGCCCTCCTCCCCGAGGACATCGCGTGCACCACGGTCGTTGTCAACACCAATCACATGGCCTCTGCCGCCGCCCTCAAGTCCGGCCATGCCCGTGATCCCACCCTCGGAACCTGCGCCCGGGAGCTCTGGCTCCTCACCACGGCGGGCTCCTTCACCATTTCCGACATCCATCAGGCTGGCCCCTACCTCGTCCTGACAAATGCCCTCAGCCGGGCCCACCCCCTCGGGCCATGGGCCGAGGTTGCCAGGGCTGAGGTCGCTTGCCTCAGGTTGTCATATGTGACACGATGACTTCCCCTACAACCCTGGCCCTCCGCCCTTGAGGTCGCCACGGTTGACGGCCTCCGGATTGCCTCCCTCACGCCCTCTACCTGGAGGAATGGACACTGGCAGGCCGAGGCATATGTCACCTATATGCACTCCCACGACCTCGATGCCCTCCACCCCTCTGACTTTGAGGTGGCTGCCTACACCACCTCCTTCTATGCCACTGCCATCGCGCTCGCCTCCATCAGGAACGCCCTCTCCGGAGCGCGCTCCTGGGTTGAGGCCGCGGGGGCGAGCCCCCGGCCTTCGCCTCGCACCTCACCCGAAACATCTGCTGAGGGGGAGAATGGGCTTCAGCGCACATCCCGCGCTCCGCCCCCCTGCTTACCCCACGCTCGCTACCTCGCCTTGGCCAGACCCTCAGGCGTCGTGCCTCAGGCTGCCCTACTACACGATGCTCAGGCAATCCAGCCAGTTGTCGCCCTCCCCGAGGGGGTGGGGCGGCCACACCATCGCATGCGGTGACGTCGCGCCGGCCCCGGGAGGCCCCCGCTTGACCCTCCGGAGCACCAAGACCCTCACGGGGCCCTCGACTGCCGTCATCCTCTTCGTTCCGGCCTCCCCGGGCTCCGCACTCTGCCCCGTCGCAGCGTTGTCAGTGGCCGTCGCCCTCATCCCGGCCACCCCCGATGACCCTTCTTTCATCATGCCGTCAGGCCGGCCGCTCAACCCTCAGACTCTCACCTCCATCCTGCGCCCTCTCGGTGCCGGTTCCAGACTCCTTCACCCTGCACAGCCTCTGCCGTGGTGCCGCCCAGGCATGCCACCGGGCCGGAGTCCCCCTCGAGGATATTAAGGCCCAAGGGACCTAGACTTCCAACGTGTTGTATGCCTACCTGCCCCGCATAACTCCCCCTGGTGCCCCTCGAGCCCTCTCCTTCCTTTTGGTGGAGGGCTCATCGGGGCTCTTCCCATCCCAGTGACTCTCCCCCTGATGACCTCACCCATACCTGACTGGTCCTGACATTTACTAACATTTCTGACATTTATTTGTACATTATCCTAATTGTCATCGCATTTACATGTACCCGATATTGCCTCATTGTATTACCTAGCTGATATTACCTCAGCTTTCAAAAGTTCTTGAATCCTCTTTTAAAGAATTTTAATCTGCATAAATTTATAAATTATTCATCCCATACGTATCTGGCAAATCAGCATTTGAACTACAGTTAGCAAATTCTGACATTCTTTCTATAAGTTGTCTAGCACTAGCAGCCATGTCAGTGCTATTAGACTAACTACGTCACAGCAGGAGTGACTGACCTCAGCACTTTCCTATCCCGCTTCCCCACAGATTCGGTTGCATAAACTGGAAAACTAGGCAAACGTGTGCTTGGAGAGTATTTGTACGGTTCCACTCACCTGACCTATAATGGGTCCCTTTAATGTACTGCCTCTCCTGCACATTCCCTCTCTGTCAGATACTCCTCATAGTACACCAACTGGCAAAACCGGAACCCATAATCGCCTACTGTCTATATTTTAATTGGTGGTTCAATGGAGTTCATGTTTCTATTCTTCTGAAAATTGGGGGGGGGGGGGGGGTCATCGCTTGAGGCACTTGTGTTTCTGCCACGAGTAATAGTGCATTAAGTTACTTGAAATGGGGATTTCAATCTGAACCAGCAATGATTAATATATATATGAGCCTGTCTCAAAAGGTGATAACTCTTCTTTTTTTTGTCCATTGAAATGATTGACACAAAACAGTACAGAAACGGTTACACTGAAAACACAAGGACATTTGCTTCAAATCAATATGTATTCTATTGGGATTATGAAACACCATGTAAAAAAACAAATCAGTTTATCCTGAGCAAATGCATAAGCAGATAGTATGTTGATCGTTACAATGGACAAAGTTTTGTCCCATATTGCTTAGCACCTTCTGAGACAGTCTCATATACATACATAATTATCCATAGGTTCGAACCGTGGCCGAGTCAACCCTGGGGATTCGAACCCGAGGGTTCGAATTTCATGACCTATCATTAGTATCAAAACGCTCAACTCATTCGGCCATCGCGTCTGGGATTGTTATTTACTTTACAGTTGTTGAAGGAAGAGTTTGAACTATAACTTAGTATACGTGTTGAGTTGGCTGTTCGTTGACTGTGAGTTAGCTGGCCATTGTCTGTGTTGCCTGCAGGTTCCACGATGCTGCTGTTCGTGGCAGCATTCTGCTCACTGAATGTCCTGTGTTCAGCCTATGCTAGCGGTCCGCCGATTAGCAAAGCTGGGGTTTGCATGGACATGTTTCCCACCGGACACAATGCCGAGGCACAGAACACGACTCTGCCGTACAAGATCACTACAAACGGCGACTGCTACAAGGCTGGGCAGGAAGTCGAAGGTATCACCGAAGTGTGGTTTTACTTCTCCCTTTCCTTCAATTCAATTGTAAACGCTTAAAGAAACTGGAATATAGTGTCTACACATACACACACAGTAGGCTATATATAATTATATAAATGGATAGTATGTATATATAATATACATATAATATATATATATATAAAGTCACTGCTTCAGAAAGGTAGACAAAATAGAGTTTGGCTGAGTTCTATTTTATTAGTTCTCTGGCAGGGACTATAAATATGCCCACCTACAAAAAAAGAGAAAATTATAACAGGAGTGATACAATCCCGGTGCTGTACAGGTGGCGCCCCATTCGCGCTCCCCGCTGGGGTTGGTGCGCGACTCCTAACACATAATAATATAGGTACAACAGTAATAATAAATATAATTAAACCTTGTATATGCTTCGTTATTTATATTATTATAATCAATTATAATTCACATTATAATATATATATATATAATACATATAAAGTTAGGCTATGTAATAAAGTAGAGAAAGAGACGAGTGTTGGGTCGGACACTTTATTGAGCGTCTAGGACATGCACAATAAAAAGGGCATACCAGTAAAGTTTGAAATCCAAAGGCAGAGTGTGACTGCCCGGGGCAGATATCGCCCGGTGGTGGCGCTCGGGCCCGGCTAGCCGGGGCAAATCCCGGGCAGGTCAGCGATTGGACAATAATATAAGTAACAAAGTATAGGAATAAATAAATAATAATGAAACTCCGCCTGTTTTATATCTGCATAATTCATTATACATCCTATATTATATATATATATTATATAGGCCTACTATATATATATTGCACACTTCTTTTCTGGAAGTGAGTAGAAAGGCAGAGCAAACTGAAGGTAGATGGCACCACCGCCGTAGATGGTGCCTCCACAGTTAAGAATGGGCCCGCAGCAAAATAATAGGCCCTATACATATATATTTTGGTTATAACATACACAATTATTATCAAGAATACACATTCAGTCGTACCTCTTGTTATGCGGTACACCTCCCCTCACCGGGAGGTATTTTTGTTGCTGTTGCAAATTTCTTTTATATATGTAGTGCATGTGTTAATGTTGTAAATTTCAAGCGGAGTAATTGTGTTGTTTGCTTTATTACGTCACAGTGGTCATGAACGTTATAGACACAACTCTGCCTGTAGAGGGTCTGTTCATCCAAGCGCGGAAGGAAAGCGGGTCTAACCTGAAGGTGGCCGTGGGAGAGTTCCGCGTGAGTGACTCTGCCCTCAAGACACTGGACTGTAACAGCAATAACAAGGTAAGTAAAGTACCCAGTCTGGTGATTACCGGGAACGGAACTTTCGAACTCCCGCACGCGAGGCCCGCGCCCTACCTATTCGGCCATCCCTCTCAGAAGATTATAAGGAGAGAGGTTGCCTAACAGCAATACAATAACGATAACATAATTAGATTTCGAGGTATCGACTATTTCAATAGATTAGGCATATGTATTCATTTGTTGGTCATATGTGAGAGTATCAAATCTTTTAAAGCTGAATATTATACGAACATCAGGGCCGTAGCTACAGGGGAGGGTGCAAGGGGTGGGGTAACCCCTTCACCCCTCGTAGCATATGTAACATTCCTGAAATGGCTGGAAATAACATTTCATAGCCTCTAATTTCAAAATTTCCTGGGGGTGGGAAGTCATATCCCCAGACTCCCCCCCCCCCCCCCCCCCCCCCCACCCCCCACTAATGCCGTAGGCTTTTGGTACTCCTTCGTTCCAAGAATTTATCTTCTTCCCACCCAAACTCAGGTTCTTTCCAAAAATAAAAATTGCGAGCTACGGCTATGGAGATGGCGTAGGGGCTTACATATCTCCCAAATTAGCTGGAGGCATCGTGTTGTGGGATTCCAGCCTGAACCTACTAAGAAATCAGTTATAGATTGGCGTGTTGTGCTTTATTTGGCGCCTGGCCTACAACAGTTCTAACTTAAATCTCCTAGTTTTGGGGTTCTGTAGAACAGATTTGACTTCTTGCATTTTGCGTATTGACCTTGTGTTGCGCTGGTTATAATATCGCTTTCAGTCAGCAGCCTCACACTCGAAGGAGGAGAAAGCCACCAAGCGCATAGTCTACTGGACGGCACCTGAAGGGCTCACTGAGGACATTAAATTCCAGTAAGCATACATTCACAATACATGAGCCATATTTGATACCCACAATGTATGTCATATTTTTCAATTAGTTATTTCACACACATATATATTATACATGTGCATAGTCTACAGATATTAGCGATTATGCTAAAAATAATTTTAATGCAAATAAAGTTTTAAAATATAAAAGTATCATCTCGCAACTTTAAGATTTTTTTCCATTTTAAAGGTATATAAGTGCACTGTGCATAATTGATTACAAACATGTATAAGCTATGGTCACTACACATGTTATTTAAATGGAAGTGTAGGCCCCCCTACGAACTGTTGTGACTTGGGCAAAAGGATGAGAAAGAGAGCTAGATATATAGATAAAGGGAGAGGGAGAGAGAGAGAGAGAGGGTTGTAAATATAGCAACTGGTAATCATAGGTCTATCATTATTTTTTGTATATATCTTTTTTCTCGTTTTCAGAGCGACCATGGTGGCCCATAAAAAGGAATTTTGGACGAACGTGAGATCACCAGTATTGAAATTTAATTCTACATGCGTTGCCAAACCCTTCTCCAACAGCTCTCCCGGAAGTGGCTCTTCTCTGGTGGCGTCCGTCCTGGCCGCCATTATCGCTTTGGTCTTCAGAGCTTAGAGTGTGCATGGCAGTGTTTCTGTAATATTCTGTAGTCACCCCATGTTCGATCACGACAGGTTCGCGAGTTGATGGAAGTAGAATATATCACCATTAGTTCAAATAGTATAATCGGTTGGGTGGGGTGGGGGGGGGGTGGAGGTGTTTCTAAAGTTGCACAGTCCGATGCTTTTGAGTTTCTGCCATTTGTTCCCCGAGATTAATAGAAATAACGAAATAGCGAATGGTAGACAGGAAGTGTGAACACTTATTTGTCTCTTTTTTGCTTGAGTGCACGTAAATATGCAACACAAGGAATAATTAGTAGCATGTGGTGAATAAGGGGTCAAATTTCCCTGGATCATCAGCCCATGCTTTTTCTAATCTGTTCTTGAATGAATTTATTGACTCGGCATCAATACCATTTTATGGGAGACTGTTCCATATATTTATGATCCTGTTTGAGAAACTGTGTTGACTTAACTTTGAAATGGCTCTAGGTTTTACTAGTTTGAGAGTATGGCCCCAACTGCCTTCTCTTTTATTCGAGGTGAAAAATTGGTTCATATCTATTTCATCAAAACCTTTCATAATTTTAAATACTTCAATTATGTCACTTCTTTTCCTTCTGTAGGAAAGGGTAGGAAGTTTCAATTCCCTAAGTAGTAGGTTGGTTGTTATAATGGTTCTTACTTTAGTTTGAAGTAACTTTCAGTATAAATGGTTAACATTGAAGATATTTGGATTGAAACAATGCAGAATTGATTTTGGCATGCACATACAAATTCTGACACCATAGGCTTTAGAAGTAACACATTCTTTTATATTAACTTAATACCCACTTCTATTCAGCACCACATGCTCAATGAGTGCACCAGTATCAAAGTTATATATTTAGAACCAAATATAGATCAGTTTGGTTTCGGGAATTTGATGTTTTCATCGGACTATGGTTTGAACATCACAACATATAATATACCTTAGGCATGGGTGACTTTCATGATAAATAGTTCTCATGTACTTAAAGTGTCCCGGTATACCTCGTGGCGACGGGAACCGTATTCCGACAAATGTTCTCCAAGCACAACTCTGCTTGCTTAGTTTTTATGTTTATATAACCAGATATGGGGGGGGGGGGGGAAGAGTTGTACTTACTGCACATGAACTGGGCCAGGGGGAGTGCTGAGGTCAGTGGGGATTGTCTTATTTTATGTGCATTCAGTCTGAATATGATCGTAAATGTGTGTGTGCATTCAATCTTGAAATGGGGGTGTGCTTCTATTAGGTAGCCTGCTCCTATTGGGACATATACGGTAGATGATGGCATAAGTTTACTTGTCAAACAATGACTGATGGAAGTGCCACAAATTTGCCACGTGTACTTTAAATACAATATTTGTTGATAAGGGGTAAGTCCATAAAGGACGAGGGCCTATTTTGGTCGTTTTCACCTCCCCCGACCCTGTCATATCTACCCTTAGATAAAAGATTCACCCGGTACTTGTACTTTGTAGTACACGGGTGAAGACCAGCCTTATATAAATACAGGCGAAAATAGCGTTAGTATGGAACATGACCTAGAAACTGTGGCTCCAGTATCAAATGGCTACCCATATAGGCACAGAGTTGGTGAAATGGGCGAGAATGCAAAAAGACAAGATGGCGGCCGTAGAATGCCGTCGATTTCACTTTTAAATCTTATTAAACTAGATATAATATTATATTTTTCAACTCAAAGGTAGCGGGCTAATAATAAGATACATGTAAAGAATAATTGTTGCTTCTTAGATTGTGAAATTAGGCTCTCAATTCTTTTACCCGCATTTTCGACAGCTTTTACATAGGGTTGGTTTGCACCCCTACTGCAGCAGTACTGGGTGAATCTTGTATCTAATCTACCCTTTGTCATCATTGCCATTTCACCTAACCTTAAACCTGCGTATATACGTTTACAGACACACCCTCATGCACACAAGCTTCAGCTAGCAGACGTATGTTAACATATAATAAAATAACCACGATGTAAAAATCGTGAAAACACACAAGACGAGCCGCAAAACTATATATAGGTTGCAATTTAAAACCCACAAAAGTGGGGGCCATCGTGGACGATAATAGAGGGAAAAGCAGTACATTGGTATTTGTTTGGTGGTGGGTGGATATGTGTGTGTGTGTGGTGTGGTGGAGTAGGGGTTGAGGGTGTAGGTGTGTGTGGTGGGGGTTGAGGGGGGTGTAGTGGGGTCTGCCTAACCCCATTAGGCTAGATGTGATTTGCTAACTAACTGGGTAAAAGGCTGAACAGCCTACATCTCACAATACAACTTTAGAATTTCTGTGGCGAGACATGATAGCACTGATGGTGTCCTCCATCACAGATTGACACTAATCATGGTTAATTGCACCTTGAACGGGCCTGCCACCTACGGTTAACACAAGGAACTACTCATACATGCTCATAGCATGAACTGTTAGATAATAATTTGGAATTGTCTGTTCCCAAGTTACTTTATTTGTATCTGCAATATTTAAGGATAGATCCTTCCCATATATCATGGATGAAACTGGTTTCCGGGAGAAAAAAGCGGAAATGCTTATATTCGCCCATAGGTTTAACCATTGTCAGGGAATCGCTGAAAATCCCCGGAAGTCGGGTTTCATACATATTGGTATACGCTGATAGTGCTGCGCTGTTTGATGCACATATTAGTAGTATACGCTGATAGTGCTGCGGCATTTGAAGCATTTATTAGTAGTATACACTGTTAGTGCTGCAGCGTAAAACAACATATTAGTATACACTTATAGCTACAGGAAAGATCCCGGAAGTCCGCGAAATCGCGGACATCTTTCATCCCTGATATATATCCAGATATGTACTTTTCTTCTTTCTCCTAATAGTAATACATACCATAACTGCCAATCTTATTAGGCTTTAATGTAACGCTCTTTCAGTAGAGGGCTGCATCTAGAGAATTGTTTTTAACCAACCTATTTGTGCTATGGTAATCCTCAGGAAATTGCACTTCTTTTGGTACCATTTACAACTTTCAACCATGTGGTACAAGGAAGCATGATCCAATTTAATATACCCTTCTGTTGGCATTATTTTGATGCACACCAATGACAAGTACATATTTACTAATTACTGTCATAACTCAAAGGGAATTTACTTAAAATCCTAAATTACCAGAATAGTTGATCCTTTATCTTATGTAATTTCATCAAAAATCAAATACATACAGAAACAGTTACGAGCATGTAATCGTTGATGAAAAATCACATTCATTCCTTGATAAAAAAAATTCAGAGCTGCCAATACTTTTTTAGGGGGTACATTAGTTGTTTAAGCAGGGGAAATTTCAATTGTGGACGATTGGTCTTCCTCATTCCACTGCTCCTTGCTGTATCCTAATAATACTGACCCCCTGGCTAGGAAGCGACAATTATAAATTTTTAAGTAACTGGTTTGACTCGACCAGGGTTCGAACCCACGATCTACCAACACGAGAGATGGATGCATCAACACATTCGGCCATCGCGCCCGGTTAATATGCTTTAATATGTGATGTAGGCTTAGTACAAAGAAAATGACACACTAAATTAAATAGATAATGGCAATAATAGCTGCTCTATATTCACGGATCTTTCAGTGTGTTTGTAGTTTATTGTAAGATTTACATGTATATATGGTCACTTTACATGAAATTGCATCAATGGGGTATTTGAATGTTAACTTCTTTCCTGGTTAGATTTTTCAATTAGTACGTATCTGTACCAATCCTTGTTGACTGGAGCTTTCATGGAAACTCCACTTTGGTATATGTACATTCAGAATTTTGCAAGCTATGGTCCATAAAAGCACATATTTGGCTAATTCTTTTAATGACACAATTGTATGGGTACCGCAAAACATTGTTTCTTAATGCTATGATGAAAAATAATCAATATGTTGTAAATTGGTTGTCATGGCCTATACCTCAGTAATGATTGACTAAATAAATCCATATTTTTAGACGATTTCCTTCTGTCATGACCATTTTACTAATGGGGAATCTTAAACTATAATACATAAATGCATAAGAACATAACCTGTTTTGCATATCCAGTCTGCCATCTGAGCAATACACTTTGTACCTGCATTGTTGTCAAGTAAAGTTTTTGGCAATATATGTTATACCCCAGTAACATTAGGATTGTGACCACTTTGTGACCTTGTAAGCAAAAAGACAAAAACCAGGTGGTCGCAAAAAGGTCTCTATTTGGTCCTTAGTGGTCGCCGACCTCCTGGTCACCATTTTGGTTTGCAAGGTTGCAGATGTTGCACCAAAACCTCCTTGTGACCAAACTGGTCACCAAGAGATCGCTGATCATTTTCAGAGATGGGCGATTAGTCAGGTTTGACAACTGTGACACTGCTGCAACCACCTGGGCGCGTTCAGGCTCCGTCTCGGAGGCGCCTCGGCAACGGGCATGACGTCACGCCAGTCTGAACGACAAAAGCAGTTGGTTGCCTCGAAAATGGCCACCCCCCATAGGCGGCGGCCATTTGCAATGGACAAGCTGCGCTGTAATTGGTTGAAAGCACTGAATGCGGCGGCCATTTTCGAGGCGCTTTTCATCTCCAGTCTGAAAAGAGAGGCGTCTCCGAGACACACTCTGAACGGTATTAGGCCAAAAAGCATCGCCGAGACATCTCCGCGGCGCCTCCGAGACGGACCCTGAACGCGGCCCTGGTGATGGGTCTGGGACTGATTTGTTATCGATCTGCAATCGAACACTGATTAGTCACAAAGCAGTCCCCGACCAATTGCCAACATGTCTTCGTGCAGTCACCAACCCCTTTCCCACCCATGTTTTGGTTTTGCTTTGGTCGCAAGGTCACCGATGATTGTAAGATCTTTTGGTTGCAAGCCTAGTGGTACCAGAGCCTTAATTAACATTACCTGGTTTGGAGCAGTTATTTATGCAAACATTCATCAGATCTTTGGATATCCACTAGATAGATCTAAAGATGACTGGAATGTTAATATAGCATTGAGAATATATATCACAGTATATAATGTCCCCAGGATTAGATGACACAACAAATTTCCTTTGTTATATTTTACATCATGGAGAATGGTATTTGTAACCATACATGTGTAAATCAGAGCAGTTAAGTTCACAGTTAAAGTCCTGTTGTAGAGGATTCAACACAGCAGCCTTTGTTTCACACATGGAACACAGAATGGAGTTCATTCAAATTCAAATGACCATATTCAAACGAATCGCACTAGTCTAAATTGCAGAAGTAGGTTGCATGTAGGGTTCATACAAAAAGATGGCCACCAGATTCAAGACCATTTTGAACATTTTTATACCAGAATATTATATAATCTACTCAAAAGTATGTAATGTTGGGAAAAGAATTCCACAAAAGTAACTGACAGCAATTTCTCAAAACCTAATTCATCTCAAATATCATGTGGCATGTCAGGGTTCAAACAAAAAGTTGGCAATCAGATTTCAAGAACATTCGAGAGTACTCAAACCAAATAATCTAAATTCAAGAACAATCAAGACTTTCGGAGATATGTGCGAACCCTGGTCGCATGTTTCCTGGTCCTCGACCTCTCTAACAGTCCTCTGGCAACTCTCTGGCCGCTGAGCATCATCACTCAATGTTCCGACTTTGACAAGGATTTTAATCGATAAATAAATATTACTTGTAACAACAAAATTTGTTTGTTTGTTGTTTTACGTCCTAGCAACATCTAAGGTCATATCAGGACGGGTACCAACTTGTGACAGTGCGCACTCATGGCAAATTTATAGTGCTGTCCCACTGGGAAACCAGGCTGCCAGCACCATGATGTGATATCCCACTCAGTCACATTATCCTGACACTGAGCACACCAGTCCTTGCCCTGTCCTAATAATGCCGAGTGCCTGGCTAGGAAGCGACAAGTAACAATTTTTAAGTCATTGGTTTGACTCGACCAAGGTTCGAACCCACGACCGTGCGATCTACCAGCACGGGAGACAGAAGCTCTAACTCATTCGGCCATCCCGTCTGGTCACAACAAAATGAAAAGAACAAATGAAAAAAGTACACATCAAGCCAGACCGTGAATCCGGAAGCGTTGAGCAGATTCATGTTTTGTTCATCACATAGCAGTTGAAAGTATTACAGGATAGGACAGTAACTTTTTTTTCCACTTGGGCAAGTGACTGAATTTTCTACTACTTGCCCGAGTGGCAAAACTACTTGCGAAGTCCAAGTTAGCCAATTGAAACGGAAATTTGCGACTGCAGATCAGAAAAATAATGACATGCCCATTCGGGAAGGTCACCGAGAACTTGCCCTGGCCGACCGAGTAAACTAGTCCTTATTGTCCTACCCTGTATTACCATGCATACCTTAATCAAACGTTATAACTCCCCAACCAATTTACGCTATTGAATCTTTGTAGCACCAAACAAATCTTCATCGAATTCCAGTTAAAACCAGAAAAAACACAAATACTTCATAGAAGGCATGTAATTTCTTGTCAGTATTCAAAATGCATCGAATATGGAGTCAAATTGTGAATATGCAAAAATTATATGTATAAATAGTATAGTTACACGAACCTTGCTTTCCTGAGGGACTAGCCTCGGCTAGCGGTGGGAGAGGAAGAGAGATGCACTTTTCCTCAGACAATCGTGACCTAAATTACCATTTATTTAAAGTCATAGAAATATATGTGTTATGCCTTATGTCGGTGTGCTAAAATGATTTTGATATTTATTTCTTTTCCAGACCTTCCAACTCCAAACTTCCTATTTGGGTACCCCAGTGAACGAAATTGTGCACTTTCCAAATTGTTTTGGCGCACAAAATATTTATTTTATGTATTGGCATACTACACAAGATGCAAAATTCATATGGGTAGGCAGGCATATTTGGGTACTCCAGTGAACTTTTTTTTAAAAAGGAAAAAAAAGTGTATTTTCCCGATTTTAATTTCGCACATTGGCATAATCCGGTTTAAAACTATACAAAAGACACCAATATCGTATGGGTAGGCAGGTTTGTGTTTGCTTTTCCTAACAGATCACAATTCTCTCCAGGATAGCTAATCTACTTTATCTAATGTTTTTTAATTAATTATATATAACCCATACCTTACTGGATCATTCTGTTAAACTTGGCATCACATATTTCATTTTCACAGTACGATGGTGATAATTAATTCTTTCTTTATATTGGCAGCAAGTCAAATAATTAGTATGTTAGCAACACATGTTTTTAATCGATCACATAAAATATATCAAAAGCATGCTTGAATTATTTTGTGCTAAAGTGAAAATTTACATATCATTACAATGCATTTACCCAGGGTTTTTTTTTCAACCGTTTTCTTGTAAGACACAATCTTGTTTGCTTAACAGTAATCAATCAAATCTTGTTCTACAATATTGTGAACGCAACGTCCCCACACAAAATTTAAATGGTTCTTAGCTTGCGTTGTTTTCATCGCCACAACTGGAACTGGAGCTATCATAGTCGAGTCCTAATCCCTGTAAGGCCGTGCTCGGGCCGGCTGGTACACAGGTGTCGCCGGGGGCCGAGTCGGTCTCTGCGGCTGAGGACTGGGCTGGCACCGTGTCACTACTGCTCGACTCCACACTCCCACTACCCACCAGGTCGTCCGTCCTTAACCTGCCGGCACAGTCCCCCGGCATCCCCTCACCGCCGCTGCCGGGAGAGTTCGGCGGCGTCCTCATTGCCGGGTTAGTCGGGCCGGCCGGCCGGCCGGCCCGCACCAGTTGGCGCGCAGTGCTTGCGACCGGACGCTTCGGGCCGGGGGCCGTGAACTGACCGGCGACCTGGCGGCTGATCCCGAGTCGCCCAGCGAGTTTATCCAGCCTCTGACGGGGGTCGGGGCCGGGACCTGAGCCGGGACTGACGGTGGCGTCACCGGTAGGGAACAGCGGGCGGTTCACGATCTGTTCCCGCTTCTCCTTTTGTTTCTCATCAAATGCTGCAGATTGACGGTTTAATCAGTACTTAAATTATTTCAAATTCATTACTTTTCAAGACTATTCAAGATAAAAATTAAATGCACGGCAAGTACCTTACAACCATACATATCCTGGGCTGTTGTGACCAGGGTTCATACAAAAAGTTGGCCGCCAGATTCAAGAACATTTTCAAAAACAGTCATTATTATGAATTCTATAATATATTAAGTTTTCTCGATAAAACACAGGGAATGTAGGGTGAAAGCCAGAAGGTTGGGGCTAAGTGGAGCGAAGGGAATGGGTGATCTAGGAACACTAAAGGAACATCCAAGTTAAATTCAAGAACATTCAACCAAAAATCTAAATTCAAGAGCCGTGCGACGCATGTCAACACTGGTGGTGACATAAAAGACACGCCAGACTGCTTTACTGTCCCTGATGGAAGCCGAGAAATCCATCTAGTGAACACCAGACGGGATGGCCGAATGAGTTGAGCATCCGTCTCCCGTTTTGGTAGATTGTGGTATTCGAACCCATGGGTTCGAACCAATGACGTAAAAATTTATACTTGTCACTTCCTAGCCAGGTGTTCGGCATTATTAGGATAGAGAAGGACTGGTTGGCTCAGTGTCACGATAATGTAACTGAGTGCGATATCAGGTCATGGTGCTGGTGACCTGGTCTCCCAGTGGGGTAGCACTATAAAGTCACCATGAGTGCACACTGTCACAAGTCAGTTCCCGTCTTGACATGACATGACTGACATTTAGATGTTGCCAGGATGTAAAACTCCAACAAACATCTAGTGAAGTCAGTGTAACTAAATTAAATGCATTAACCGGGACAGTGAGACATGTGCGTGGTCCTTGAGAATCTCAGGGTAGAATTGGGCGCAAAGAGAGAAAGGGGCGCTGAGCAGTTTTGTTTAAAGTTTCATAGTCCGATCGTTTTCAGTTTCTGACATTTTTCTGAGATAAGTATATTAAATTGATCATTATAACCTACATTAGTTTGAAGTAACTTTTAATTGAAATGGCTACCTTTTGAGATATTTGAAATTCAAACATGTGAAAATAATTTTGGCAAGCATGCCAAAACTCTGATACCATAGGCTTCTGCAGTAACAGGTTCTATTAAATAGACTCAGTGTGCCCTTCTATGTGGCAACAAATACTTAATAAGTGCATCAGTATCTAAGTTAGAATCAAATCTAGATAATTGTTTTGATTTTGAAAATTTGATGCTTCATCGGACTATGCAGCTTTAAAATACATTGAATTTCCAGTTCAAATTCAAAATCTAAGATATTAAAGCTAAAGTAAGTTAATACACAATTTATTGCCTACTATAAAGCTGGAGTTCTACGAACCTTTAAAATACACATCATTTACTCATCCCAGTGGGCCTTGTGCCTCGTGCCTCAAACTTCATATCGGGCAATGCATACTTCATATTAGTAAATAAACAACCCAACATGCTTCACTTTACAACAAACGAATCGTGGAGTGTAGTTGGAAAGTTGATTTTACATCAAATAATTGTTCTATTATCGGTTCCTGTTAAATGACTTACATTTCATGTATGTATCACAAGTATGGTCACTACTTTGTACTCACATGAAACAATTCTGTATTTAAAGAGTTGCGCCATATTGACATCATCTTCATTCTCAGCCACCAGCTTGATGTCAAGTGAAGACTTCTTCAGCAGTGCCCCGTCCTTATCAGCAGCTGCTTGCATCAGATTCTTCTCGGTCTGCCATGGCAAACACATGGGTCATTAAACAGAGCATTCTGAAATAAACAAATAGTTCAACGGGCGACACTGTGACTGCTTTGGACATGGAAGAACTTTTATATAAACATTTCCCAATTTGCGAGAATCACCTATATATATTCAAAAAACGCAAAGTAGAAATTCTTAAATACTAAAACTATATACACCTTATTGCTTAAGATAAAACTAGTGTGGCAAATAGTTATAATGAAGCAGTTACTAAATTATATACTGTAAACTCTGCCAGTTGAAATACCGTTAAAATTCATTACATTTTGCCCCTTACACAACTCAGGATACAGGCAAGTATCTTAATACCTAGCAAAAGGTTTTTCGGTGATTTCAGCAACTAAATTTAAGGCCTTTTTAGTCTTCTCAACTCAGAAATTAAATTGTTAATGCTCCCCCAAATTTACTGTTTTGACATACTTAACACATGCCCCAGACTAGTTAATAAGCTTTACTCATTCAACACAAACTATAACAGAACTTGCGATAACAACAACAATCTATTTTTCAAGTTCACAATAGATTGCAATAGTCCACTGACAGTCATCAAAACCTTTTGAGGTCCTGAATTTTGGTAAACATTAAGGAATTTTCAGACCTTTTAATAAATATCCTAGAGCCTTAGAGGGCATTTCCTCTATAAATATTTTATAAGATTGTGCAAAACCGATAATACCTTACTTTCAGTCAAATTGGTTGGTTTTTGGAGTTTTACATCTAAGGTCATCTCATGTTGGGTACCAACTTTTGACAGCGCACACTTATGGTGGCTTTATAGTGCTGCCCCAATGGGTGACCAGCACCATGACCTGCTATCCCACTCAGTCACGTTATCCTGACACTGAGCCAACCAGTCCTTGCCATATCCTAATAATGCTGAGCGCCTGGCTAGGAAGCGACAACTATACATTTTTAAGTCATTGGTTTGATTCGACCAGGGTTCGAACCCATCCGACGATCTACCAAAACAGGAGACGGACGCTCAACCCATTCGGCCATCCCATCTGGTCTATGACCTTAGATGTTGCCAGGACATAAGGCACCAACAAACACTAACTCCTAACTGCACCTCACCCTAAACATCTTCCTGGCCAGCTTATTCATCATGTAATCGTCCTTGCGCGCCTCCCTGCGCTCAGTAAGCTGCGCCACCCCGGGTATGGCCGCCTTCTGCTTGGCCATGTCGCCGGCCACGTGCTCGAGCCGGTACATGGCGTCCCGGGCAAGCTTCTTCTGCATATCCTTGTCTGCAAGGATATGCACAATTGTACACCCAGTCACAATGTCCATCACCTCATAGCTCAAGTTGGTTATGCAGGGTTCACACCCATATAATAATTCCAGGACTTTCCATCCAAAATTCCAGGTTTCTACGTCGTTTATTAAATTAAAGTACGCGGAAACATGGCCATATTCAGTCGATTCACCATGTAAAATGTGAAGTGTAAATAAGCATACAAACATAATGAACTCATTTAGTTTTACAATAAAAATCAAGAGGCAGGATAGCAAAAAATAATATAGGCTTTAAAAGATAGTCATGATTTTCCATTTTCAAGACCTTTAGACAAATTCATGGATTTTCCAGGCCTGGAATCCTGAATTATCAAATTTGATGACTTTCCACGTTTCCAAAGACCTGTACGAACCCTGTTATAGGTTACTTTTAACAATTATTTTTCGAATAGAATTTAACCTTTATCTTTGTTTTAATCATCGGGGGAGGGAGTAGTTTAAAAAGAATGTCACTAGATTTGCATTCACTCTTTGTGATTTCGCTCCAAGAATACGGTGTTTATTGCAAATATGACGTTAAATCATCACTATCACATTGGTCATGGTTTGCTCAACAATGTGTCTATTATTTATATAATTAACTATAGACTACATAAAAATAAAGCAGCTGGAGTTTTATTTAACCACAAACTTACAGTAAGATAACTGGTTAGACTCGCAACAACCGGAAATACCTCCCACTACAAATAAATAATAATACTGGTAATTAAATTGGAGCTGTCAAATAAGAGTAAATCGACCCTGTGTACCGTCTGTGACAATTTGCTCGTTCTCCTTTGGATCCCATCGTTGCTCTTTCCGTCTCGCTCCGCTGATTATGACGTAATCGTGGGCCTGTGTGTAGACATTGAATAATGTACATTTCACATTTCCACACACTTTATTGTGTGATCCGGTGTGGCGGTTTCAGCGCCCGGTCCAGTTTCAGCGGCCTGTCGTGGCTTCTGCGCATGCACGGACTTTCGCACGTTGCGGCGAGCACTGCTATTTGTTTTGTTTACACTCGGCGATTCGACGCTGATCTAGCTGCTACGTTAATATCGCTTGGAATTTAAGGTTAATTTAATTAAATTTCATTATTTGAGTATGTAATTCTGTTAAATATGATCGCATTCAATAGATTTCGGCCTAATCGGTCCCTAACACTGCCGGGCACCAGCTGAGCTTGTAGCCGGCGAGGCCTCGGGTGTTTTGACCATGACCGGGCGCTGAAACTGACCGGGCGCTGAAACCGCCACACCGGGACAATTCTGATTTAAACTACATCATTCAAAATTGCGAGTGTCAACAAATCGAAATAATTTATTTTCTTAATTAAATTTCCCCATCTAATGGAGGAAAGCTTTGTTTCTTCAAACTTTTTAAATACTACTGCATTCCGTAATTTTGTAGTCTCTACATTAAATCGTAAATTAGCGAGAATATTCGCAGGTGGATCACATAAAGTGATAGTGACTGCAAAAATAATTGATTTCCTTAAGTTTGACCCCATTTAGTGATCAATGTCTATTTTAAAGTTGATCATACACAATTATTTGGTTCACAACAGTTAATAACATCATCATAAGAATTAAAAATCATTAAACAAAAAAATAAAACACAATGTAATGAACATCATATATGGGTATCAATGAAGATACATCTTTTTTTACACTAGGTACCCCAAACTGAATTGTTCTTTTCATGAAGTTAATTTGTAAATGGTAGAGTTGGAAAGCTCTTATTAATTTGATTACAGATATAATAATGGAAAATTGGTCTATTAGTTCCTGAGTTATGGATTTTTTAATATTTAATTGTTGCCCTTAATTTTACACATATTTTCATGATTCTGCAAATGCTTATTATTTTAACTTATTATTTCTAGTATAAATTTGAATCTCAATTTTTGTCAGACCTTACAAATAAATAGTTGTTGAGCAATTTGACATCAAACATGGCAAATTGTGTGATTTTCACTAGCCGTCCTTGATAAAATCTTTAGAAAATTAATATCTATGGTTCTATTTGAGATATTGACTTAATTTTTATATTAAAATGATCAGAATGCAAATATCTATAATGTGATTACATTGTCTTTAAGCGATATCCACATGTAAAAAATCTAATATGATTGCTCTAATTAGCATACCAATCCTACGATTAAGTCAAAACTGCTGAGAGCGAGTGCTAAATGGTGGTTAACAATCTACACAGATTTGTAGAGAAAGAATTTTTCTATGTAATATATATTTTTTTTTAAACAATATATGGTAAAATAATGTTTTCCGATCAATCAAAAGTTTTCAAACCTCAATTTTTCAAAGTTTCCCCACCCACCAGTCAGCATCAGCAACCAGTCCGTAGATTGGAGTACCTATTTACACCGACAAAATTATATTTGGTAATGTCAATTTGTTAACTTACTGCTGGATCTGTCTTAATTTCGATGTAACTCGGGCAGAGATGACACTTCATCCTAAACTTGTATATAGGTGTCGTGTAGTAGTTCCCAATTTTTGATTTTTCAGCATTGTACCTGACACCCATTCCTATGTGATTCCCGCATCCATCACACCAAATATTGTATGGCATCTCAAACCTGTAAATGAATTAAAATTTCAATTAGGATCAATTGCTATATATAAGCTTTGGTTACCACTTTTTCGAACATACCTTATGAGCAACAAACTACAATAAAGTGTTTAAATTACAATGAAGTGCACAAGCGTCTAAGTTGGAAATGTAAAATCAAATATAGCTAAGTGTTTTGGTTTTAAATATTCGGGGCTTTTAATCAGATTATGCGGCTTTAAGTAAAACACTACTGACACTTACCGAATGACGAGAATGCCCTGGCTGATCTTCTTGGCCCGCTCTCGCAGTGGATGGGAGCCATGGTAAGCATCTAGTGATTTATGTTTCCTGTAGTCGAAGTCTGGTGGGTAATACTTGTTTTGACCCTTTCGTTCTCCCTGGAATGAAAGTAAATAAAAGATAACCACAGATTTGCATGTCTATGTTAAAACCTGGCTGTTTGCTACAGTGAATTAGTGCAATTAGGTATGCCCACTCACTCTATAACCATACAGGACAAAGCCCAAGCACACCGAATTTTGCTCAAGTTTGCCCTGTTGTATCTCCACAATTAATTCATACTAATGCTTGAAATGTGATGGAATGACTAAAGCAATATTTCTATCTTCCATCTGTGGCCTTATGTGTAAGAGTGTGATTAGTTCACTTTAGTAGTTTGAATCCCTTGGTGTGTCTCATGTTTCAAGCTATGCGCAGCTACTTTTGGAAAGTGACCAGACTGGCAATGCATATGGGACTCCCCAGAAAAAAATATTAGTGATCTTCTGAGCCTTGACCGATCAGAATGAGCCTTATATCAATGGAAAGCTATGATCATAACCTACAAATGTGTGATTTTCGTAGCAATGGATTTAGGTTGTGCATTTTCTTAAACACGTTAAAGTTGCCATATACACCTTAACACTTAATAAGCTATACACCTTAACACTTAATAAGGCTGCAATAACATTATTGTGCTATTCAGTCTTTGAAATGGAGAATTTTTAAAGATGTCTCAAGATCGAATACTGCGAGGAACTTTCAAAGATCCAAATTGCGCCATTTTAATATTTCAATATTCATTAATATAACAAATATAACGAGGGTAATACAAGTTGTAAAAAACAAAACACCTTTTATATTTTCAGTCAGAAGCATTTTATGGGGCTTTTAACTCTCATATTAAGGGTTGACAAGAGTCAATGTTCCTATTGCTGACAGACTTGTCATTGATTAAATAGGAACCCAGCATCATTAACCCGATTTAATCGCTCCTGGGTTGACAGTGGACAATTGAAAAAGATTTTTTTTAAATTCCGCCTATGAAAATATGCATAGTTCGGAGGTTAATAACTCGGAAATGAGAGAGGTAGGTAAGTTCCCATAAGCATTGCAGATTCTAAAAGCAAGGGTCCAAATTACCAATTTCCAGCCTACAACTGAGATTCATTTCCAAGATATTGTCCACACGAACCCCCAACAATTTGTTAGTGCAAAAAGTGGGCATGGCCCCCGATTTTTGGAGGCCCATATCTCAAAAACACGGAGATTAAGCTGAAATGCTGTATGTTTTCATGATAGTATAGGGATACACATACAGGCACTCTTAAGAATTTCTTCAGACAAATCTGTGTCAGTGATCATAGAGGATTTCTAACTTTAGGTGGTTGGTGGAGTTTTACGTCAACATCTAAGGTCATATCAAGACGGGTACTGACTTGTGACTGCGCATTCATGGCGACTTTATAGTGCTGAGTTCATATGAATAACCCAGCACGGTAGATAGGTATGTCAGATTCCGATAGGGGCGTGTCAGTCACCATGTCTATAGTAAAATGTTCCTGCATTTTCATGATTCTGGCCTTGATTAAAGTACTTTTGCATTGGAATATTTTCATAAATTTTATATCACTGAAAAGAACATGACCTAATCTCACCGAAAATACACATCAAAATACTTAGAGCAAACAAAGCTGTAACAATGTGGCAAGGGTCACAGTTTATTATGGTGATGAATCCAGACTGAATTTAACAATCAAGCCAACATTAGAAATGCCATAACTTTCTCCCCTATTAAGATATTTTCAAAATTACAACAGATTTGAGTTTGTCTCAGCAAGATCTGTTGAAAGAGCTTAAATTAATACTGTTTGTTGTATTTTGAAATTTTAGCTGATCTACATATATGGTAACGGCATTATTGGGACAGGGCAAGGACTGGTGTGCTCAGTGTCAGGATAATGTGACTGAGTGGGATACCAGGTCATGGTGCCAGCGGCCTGGTTTCCCAGTGGGACAGCACTATAAAGTCGCCATGAGTGCGCACTGTGACAAGTCGGTACCCGTCCTGACATGACCTTAGATGTTGCTAGGACGTAAAACAACAACAACAAACAAACCTATGGTAGATAAAAGATTCACCCCATAGCCTTAGACTGAGATGGGGTGAAAAACAACCATATTATAAAAAGTGGAAAGTGTGGTTAAATTAAATGAGCACATAATGAGAAATTCTTAATAAAAAGGCAAAATATATTCTTCACATTATCACATATCATCAATATCATGTCATAATCTAGATAGTCATAATCATATGTGATATTAGATAAAAAAAGATTCACCCTGTACTTGTAGTACACGGGTGAACGACAACGTAGTGTAAATACGGGCAAAAATAGCTTTAGTATGGAACAGGAAGTAGAATGCCTGGTTCCAATATCAAATGGATACGTATATCGGCACAGAGTTGGTGAAATGGGAGAGAATGCAAACAGACAAGATGGCCACCATAGAACGCCGTCAATTTCACTTTAAAATCTTATTAAACTAGATGTTTTATATTTTTCAACTCAAAGGTAGTGGGGAAATATGAAGACATATACAAAGAATAAATGTTGCTTCTTAGATTGTGAAATTAGGCTCTCATTTCATTAACCCGCTTTTTCGACCGTTTTTATATAGGGCTGGTCTTCACCCGGGACCCGAGTACCGGGTGAATCCTGAATCCTTTATCTGATGTGATATAATAATCATATCTCGATAAAAAAAATTATATTCCAAAAATCACCCCGTACTGAAGTACCATGAGTAGGACAGAGTCGGAGGTGAATATTGTATCTGGGTCACTCTCCTGAAAACTGGCCAGAAGTGTCACATGGAGAGTTAAAATCTAATATTTGATTTTTTAACATTTTTTTATTGCAAATGAAAGCTGGAAATCGCCCCTTTACATTTATGTAAAATACAAATTGATGAGATAAAAAATAAAGATGTAGTCCATGATTAAGCTATGTCTTATGGCAGTCTTACCAATGGTTACACGAGTGACGAAATTTGTAATGTTATTTCTGAAGACATACATTTTTTTTTTAAATTTAAGCATGCATACATGTTAATAAATACTTCCTTTTTGATTTGGGAACTGTTTTGCTTGATATATCAATGCAATACAAGATGTTAATAAGGATTCAACCACGTCCCATATGTCATGTTACAAATGGCTAACTGTAAAATGGTTTTTTTGGGTACAAAAACACTTCATAACTAAAAGGACCAAAGTTGCACACAGTTTATTTTATTTCCCTTATTTCTTTCATCAAATCTGAACATGAATATGAAAAATATAAGGGGAAAAAAAGTAGGAAGGTTTTTATTGGTGTTTTAAAATACCATCCTATGCTGACCAGTTTTCAGGAGTGACCCATCTACAGCACTACTCAGGCTACTGTAGTACGGGTTGAATCTTTTAAGTTTAAGTTTTATCTATAGTATTTTACAAGTAGGGCCTATACTAGGCATGCGAAAAACACTCGCTTGTCCCACGGTGCGTGCGCGGTCCACACATGACTGTCTTTTCCCATCTCACTTGCAATCCTTATTTTAGGACTACCAGGAATGCAACCATGTGCATAATATAGTTCACATTTTGCTCCATTGCTACATCCAAAAATATTTGCTGTCTGATTTATAGAAGTGACAAAAAATCTTTATTCAAATTTATGTCTGTTTAAGTCACTGGAATGCTACCTGAAGGTAAGTTTTTATATTTTTTAAACTAGTTTATTTTGTTTCTTTATATACTTCTCCATATTAGGGTGTAATTTGGTGTCAATTTGAGCAGCGGAATATTGATTTTGAGGGCGGATAAAAAGGTGTGTCTGGTAATAGGTATGTGACCAAAAAAATCTAAATCAACAGATTCCAAAATAAAATATATCATTGCAAAGGTATTGGAAAGTCCTTTCTAACGATACCTAAATTATCATCCTGTGTCAATTATCAAGGAAGTTGTGACACTTTATAAAGCGTTTTTTTCACACATGCAAAGACTTATGAGTCATGAGATGGGTCACAGAATTCAACTGGTTTTCCACTGAAACAATGGACCAAAAAATGCAAAATTACCCATAAAAAATGCTTTGTAACGTGTCACAACTTCCTTGACCTTGGTAATTGTCACAGGATGATGATTTATGTATCATTAGAAAGGACTTTCCAATACCTTTGCAGTGATATATTTTATGTTGGAATCTGTTGACTTTGATTTTTTTGGTCACATACCTACCTATATTTTTCCTTCAATCCTTGCCTTGGCTTGGCCTTGCGTTTCTCCAACCTCTTACATTATCGCCCACTTATTTCGAAGGATATTTACTAGTTTATTTGGGAAATACTTGCCATGTTGTTTGCTTAAGTTCACAGTATTCCGCAAACGTCCTGGAACAAATCAACAACAGAATAGTTGCCTAGGTGAATAGTTTCTTCAAATGTCCTGCTTCAAACGTCGATGTCCTGCTTCAAACATCGATACATTACGCTTCACAGACAAACCCGCACCAAGAGGGATAAACATTATAGACTATACGTTTACCGCGAACAAGCGCATGTCTGAAGCTGGTTTTTGGTTAGCAATCTTCCTGGAAAGATTTTGCTATGGAAACCAGCGAACTTAGCGCCTGTTTCTCATTCGCTTTGAACAACCTATATTTCATTCCGCTTATGGCAATAAATGCCGTATTATTGGTGGTTATGTTGCAACAGAACCCATATTAAGGTTGGATGCTGCCATTTATATTATGTAGTAGGGGTTAACTGTATTAGAAGGACAAGTTGTTTCAATCGCCGGAAATCACAGTTGCCATGCAACAGACGCCACTGCTCCAACATGGACGCCAAAATCTGACGTTCACGATCGGTAGCAAAACACCACAGAGGCACAGTCCACACGCTTTCAAGTGATATTCCCGTGATATTGAACATTACCCTGAACGTACCAACGACCTGGATAATTAGTGATCCCCGTAAGTAGATATTCTCTAAACGCGATTGTGGAATTATTGCCAGTTATATACTTAATAGTATACTTCGTAAAGGAAAGGCTTTGCCTTTCATTTTCAAGTTTGAGTTGGAGCGCTCGGACCTCCGTAGCCGTACGTAGGGTAAATCAAAATACCCACACGTGAACATACATTTATTGCTGCATAGTTGTCTCATTCTCAAATACCACCTAATACTGCTATTTTCCTGCTCCTTTTCCAAGTATCAAAAGCCATGAGCAATGTAGGATGTTTGAACCCAGGGATTTGAATCCCATGTCCTACCAAAACCATGAATGGGAAGTGGCTGCTCAATGGCAATGCTTTTGGTCACCCCTTCTCAGGCTTCTAGTTACTTTTAATCCTGTCTGGCGACTACTTTTTTAAATCTACTTTATAAAACATTTAATATGTTTTATTTACAGATGCAGAAATACATCAGTAAATTAATATGTATACCCGATTTGATTAATTGTGCTATGTGATATATGTTAATGTGGCTGAGTGGGAAATTGAATCATGGTGCTATTGGTATGGTCTCCCACTGAGGCAGTTCTATAAAGCCAGATAGAATGGCCGGGTAAGTAGAACATGCGTCTGCCATTTTGGTAGGTTATGGAATTCGAACCCCCAAGTTTGAATCCTGGTTGAGTCAAACCAATGACTTAAAAATGTATACTTGTCGCTACCTAGCTTGGTATTCGACATTACCAGGATATGGTTAGGAGCAGGGGAAATAGGAAGATCAAGTTGTCTGCGACTGAAAATTTCGCAGCTAAATCAACTGATGTACAAAAGAAACACACAAACACAAAGTTGGGTACCTTCAGATTTTCAACCTAACATTGTCCCATCTGAGATCAAATGTAAGTATGTGGTTTGATTTTGAAAAAAAGAATTATGCTTTATCAAACCATACAGCTCTAAAACATGCTTCGAACCCATGGGTTCAAATCCCATGACCTACAACGACTTAAATCAGTAGGTCAGCCCACATCATATCACATGCCAACAAACAAATGATGGTGCCATCAGTAGAAAATGCTAGGTGACTAGGCTCTGTTTGATTTAGGTCATTCCACATCACGTGGTAATCACGAGATGTCAATCTGGGTCATAGTGAGAGGACTTTTGGAAAGCTTGTCGAAAGTATTTTGGGTTCTTTCAGCTCAAATTGCTTCAAAACTAGCCATTGTACATCAAAATGACTCCGGAATAATGATTAGTAGGTCATAACGATCAATTTGATATATTTATCTAAAAGATAAGACAAATATTCAAACGCGATCAGACTATGCTATGTAAACACACCAACACTTTATTAGACTAATACTAGGGTCATAGGTACATCAGTCAATTTTCAAATTTATTCTGATTACCTGGAAACTGTGCTAAGTCAATCAAATTCCTTCTCACATTAAGAATACACATGCGCATATATATATATATTATATATATGATATACATACATGTATGTACACACACACACATACATACATACATACATACATACATGTAATACATACGTTATATAACATATCATATTAGTATACAGAATTTAGTAGGCGAATTGTCTGGTGTTAGTCCAGACCTACATTATATAACTTTGACTAAGAACAGTTAGGGTAATTTGTTCTTGTATCCAAAACATGTCAAGTCTGGATTTGAAACAGTTAATGCCTAATGGTTTGGGCAGAGGCGACAGATTCAGGCAGGGAGTTTCTACTTTATCCGCAATCCTGTTGCTGAAGCTGAGTTTCCTCAAGTCTAGACGACATCTTTTTCCGGTGATATTTTGGTTATGAGTGTGACTCTGAGTCAGAGTTGATGTCGGGAAGCTGAGGAAGATGGAGGACTCAATTCGATATATATTTCGTCGGACCATGCAATTTTAATACGGAAGGTCCTTGAGATTTGCTGTTAATTTGGTGTCTCTCCGTTGCACCGTTTATACCTCCACAACATCAATTTCTGTGTGTGGTGACCATACAACATTTCCATATATTCAAGATGGGTCTGAAGATGAACATATAGACTATGTGACTATTCTGGTTGTTATGGTATAAGTGACAAGTGGATCACAATCCTCGAATGGCGAAATACTCCCACAACGGGCACTGACAATAGTCCAGCACAGAAACTCTATTCCCGCAGAACGAGGTCAATGATACCAGCAGCAGACAGTCTAATGGAACCAAGGATCATTGAAAACACAAGGTCCAAGATCATTGAAAAGCGAAAAAAGGCAAAGCACTATTATGATCGCAGTGCTTCTGACCTTCCCAAGTTACATCCTGGAGAGACTGTCTGTGTATGACCAGTTCACCCTCAAGACAAAAAGTGGCAAAAGGGAAGTTGTGTACGAGAAGTAGCCCCGAGATCATACGAAGTGGAAGTGGATGGAAGAGTCCTGAGGCGCAACCAGCGACATATCAGGGCAACCGTCGAGCCTGAGGAAGGAACTGTGGAAAAGATACAAGATGCAAATGCGAATCCTGTGGCACAGGAGCCAGCAGTGCCTGACAGTCCAATGAAGATCACCGAAGGGACGAGGCCTTCTCTGAATAAAGTCATCAACAGAGCCAATCCAAGAACCACAAGAAGTGGCAGATCTATAAAGCCGCCATCATGGCTAAATGACTTTAATTGAGTGTCAAAATAAGAATAGACAGCATGGCCATAATAATGCCTGTGGAGACCAAAGGTAGTCTACACCTAATGACTTCTACCACATGCTGTACTATTTTACGCACAGATCTTTTGATATATTTAAGATACAAAGCACAGACATTAGCATATCGTTCTTAAAGACTATATCAACAAATTACTTTACTATATCATAGACTATACAGGCTGGACTCATCTCAATTAAAAGAAAGGGGATGTTATGGTATTCCGTTTGCATATGTTAGGAATCCATTGGTAGGTCCAGCTCATAATAATAAAAGCATTCTTTTACTAGCAACTCAAGCATGGTGTTGACTCCCCATGAAAGCACCCACAACACTTGTCTAGGCAGGCAAAGGTTTTTCTGACAAGTCCAAGCTTTTTTGATGTTTTGCTGTCTGCAACAGCTATATGTTCGTGGAATGTTAATTTACTTTCATTGAAATGTAGCTGCCAGTTTTCGTACCACTGATTTAGCCTTGTGAGATCTTACTGAAGATGGTGATGACCATCATCTGAGTGTAAGTTGGTGAATAGTTTCGTGCCATATCCCGTATCCCCCGCTCTCTCCCGTATATCCCTCTCCCCCTCCCCCCTTCAGCTCACCCCCTTCCTCTCTCCCTATCATCTATTCAAATACTTCCAGTAATAGGGAACATCACTTTTTCTTAGTTCCAGAGTATTTAATGATATGTTTAAATCGATATTATCATATGATCAAATCCATTTCAACATAGGTTCAAATAGTCTATTTCATCATATCATTAAATCGATTTAAAGATATAATCAAATATAATTTTATTATATTATATTAAATGGTGTACTATTTAGACATATCAAATGCATTTGATGATGTCATCAAATGCATTTCATGACAGCAACAAATATAGAATATTTGAACATATCAAATTATTTGAATATATCATTAAATACATATAATGATATGATCATTAAATACATTTAATGATATTATAAAATCGATTTAATGATATCATTAAAAATTTAATGATATGTTAAAATACGGAATAAAACAAGAAATGGCATTATATATAATTGAAAAAGTATGGAATAGTTGTTTATTTATAAATAATGAAAATGTTTATATTCATACAATGTATTATGGAGTACTGTACAAGTATACATATTAACATTTCAGATCAACAAAGCAATCATGGAAGACGAGCCATCAGAAAAAGAGCAGAGTGTTGTGGAAGAAAAGGAGCAGGTAATTAGTATTCCGAGATAACAATATTAAATTTCGATGACAACTTAGGAGAAAGATGATGGTCGAAATAGTTGCTTTATCCAGATGTTCTGTTGTTAATTATGAAAACTTATTCATACTAATTTATTGATTTTCAACTAAAGTATACATTTGCATGCTTTAATATCATGCTATTGATCTCTTGGTCTTGCCCTCACATCTAGTCATTAATTGTGAAGCGAAAGTGCGGTTGCTTTTGAAATAAATAAATTGTATGGACTTAATAGCGCACCCCTGCTATCCAGGAGCCATTCTAATGTGCTGTACGTACAAAAGAAATAAATACGATGACATATTTACAACCTGGCTAAACATGTTTCAGTGAGTAGAACTTGAATTTACCGGAAATGTACTTTTCCCTTACGAGGAACCACATAGCCACATCAGCAGCATACACCATAAGAAACGTACTGACTTTTAGCTGTATCACACGTATGTGACTAGATAGATATTGAAGATATGTTCTAGGATATTGAAGACGGAATATATTGTTTAAAATATTGATATTCAAATGCGTGACTGTAGTACTACTGTTATAGTGTAGTATAACTGTTAAGGTGTAATTTTGCATAAGTCCCAAGTTGCAATTCCAATCAATGAACAGTGACCTTATTTAACAATTGTTACATAATTACTATGAAAAAGTATTGTCTCCGCCAATAATATACTATAATAGGCCGAGTGAGTGGGATAGTAACCCGACCTAATCTGACGCTGTAATAGACCCCGCCAGGTAAACTAGTACTTTCCCCGAGTGCCTATTATTTCACATGCTATATCTCCATAAAGAATGCATGGAAAAATAATATAATGCCTGATTATATTCAGATATTTATATCTCAACAGGATTCAAGCTCTTATCATTGTACTATATAACTGGCGGGGTGGTCTATTAAGCCGCCTTCGATACTTTTGCAGCATGGATCCAAATTGTACAATACATAAATAATCAGACAGGAGAACTCCATATGAGTCGTTTTCAGAAACTGTACTACATTTGGACATGGAAACCAAAAGGTTTACATGTTGTAGGAGTTGAAATTCTTTTGTCACTTTTTGATCTTATACAAATACAGATGAACCTCGATCCAACGGACACCGATGCAACGGATTCCGGATCCAATGGACACAATCCGCTAGCCACCCGTGTATACTCCCACCCCTCACCCACCAACATCCACACCCGTATACTCCCACACCTCACACATCCACACCCGTATACTCACATCTAAGCTCAATTCTGCTACGGTTAAACCAACTTTCATGTGGTTATAAGGTCATCTGAGACTTTTTTTATATGATAAATGGTAGTATTTTCTGGGGCTGCCGAAAAAAAGTTTGGATTAACCGATCAGTGTGCGCAATGAATGATGGGGTGGTGGGTGTAGTGTGTGCAGTGAATGATAGTGGTACAGGTAGTGTGCGCAGTGAATGATGGGGTGGTGGGTGTAGTGTGGCACTATGGCACCTATAGATAAAGCAATTAATTTCGTCGCTGCAAAGGACAAACGGCTTTAACGGACAACTGCTCCCCCCTATTAGTCCGTTGGATCGAGGTTCATCTATACTAGAATTAGCCATGTAACAATACACATCCATCTATGTAGCATCATTTTAGCACACATCTGAACATCATTTTAATACGCACAACAAATTCAAATAAGATTTGATTGATTACAGTTAAGCAAATAAAGTTGTTCTTACAAGAAAGAAGTTGAAAACAAAAGTCTGGGTATATGCATGATGGTGATATGCAAATTTTCACATTTTCACTTTACGCCATGTTGGCAGCATAGGCCATATTCACGGCGATTGGATACATGTTGTGGAGTAGATTAAATACTTCTGCTATTGCTAATTTAGTTAATACACAGAGGCAAGAATAACTATTTGGCATAATCATTAATAATGAAATGTGGAAACACGAAATAATGTGGTACAGCTTCTGAGAACGATCCATATTTAATAATATCAGTATGGAAAGTTTTGTATGTACAATGATCATGTGGACATAAATAAATATTTGATCTTATCTACTATATAATTAGTGGTCTCGCCAGTATTTCGGAAAGGCATGGCAGGAATCGGTAAAGCTGGTGGAAACTTATATAAGCTGTATGTCTAATTAAGTTGTTGCCAACTGATGATGGTCATAGTGAATAAGGTCAACTTACAATGCCAACAGGTGGCAGGCCAGCCATCCCTTATGCTATGATAATTATTTTGCGTGGGCATTTCGTTTAGAAAATTACTAGGCAAAATAATCATCGCGTTACTTTTTTTCGTAGGATACATTGAAGACACCAGTGCCACCCTCTAGCCCAAAACAAACGCCTACCTCTCCGAAAAAACCTGGCTCCAAAAAGGGCTCTAAAGCGGGCTCTAAACCAGGAAGTTCCAAGTCAAAGAAATCTGGCAGCGCCAAATCGGTATCCAGCAGCCAAGCGAAGGGTTCTGATCGGGCCACGCCTAAATCACGGCTTTCCAGCGCAAAACAATTATCTACATTTGAGGAAAGAAGGAAGAGAGCGTGTAAGTCTCAATGCGTTAGGATTAATTTACTAGGAAATATATGATTGATTGATTGATGGTTGCTTTACGCCGTGTCGGCAGCATAGGCCATATTCACGGCGAGAAATGTTTGTTTTTTGTTCAAACCACCACTTTTACATGTAAAAGCAGACAATCAATTATGTGCCAATAGACACTCATTAAATTAGAAAGCTCACAATCATATATTTGTGGTCAAGGGAAGCAAATTCCCATAGAAAAAGAAAAGTTTTATTAATAATTGATAGAATCTATTTAGTAAACTATATGAGGTGGTGCAGTCCAGCTGCCCTCAAAAAGGCTAAAATGATCAAATATATAACTAGTTAATGATGGATTTACTGGACCACGTGTATCATTTGGAATATAATAACAAATATACTCACCCACTCATCGAAACAATATTCGAGCATGAACATAACACGATTTCATGATTATGAACCAAAGGTTCTGTCTGCTCTTTAGAAATATGTTAGCTTATATTAAGCGCCTGTGAACTAGTAAAAAGGGTGGTTACGTCCATGGTAATTAAATTATTAAGAGGTGTTAATTGTGTTGATCCGAAGCTGCATTCCGGCTACATCCAATTTAGAATTCTCAAGTGTGTGAACCGATAATTCCAAGAAGGTTTCTGCGATTTATTAAATAATAAATATACAACCCAAACATATATTTAAATGACTATAAATGGGTTTACCGAGGAACCTTGACCTCATTCAGGTAATTATTTATCGAAGCTAAATTCAAAACACAATTGTATCAATACAGAGCTAGATGGTTAAGCGCATGCACTATTATAAGGAAATAGTGAAATTTAGCATAATGCCCCGTCTGAGATCGTTAGAAATAATTTCTATGATTTTTGTTTTTGTTCTTTTGGTACATTAGTTGATTAATCAGGGGACATTTCAAGGACATGGCAAGGATCAGAGGAACGATGACCAATCAATTGTCGACGATTGAAATTTCTCCTGCTTAAACAACTAATGTACACAAACAAGTTAAAGAAGAAAAAAAAGTGCCTCACCTCACCGCTGGAAAACCAGTGTATAAAACCATAGATATGATAATCTGACCTGTGTTCACGTAATCTGCGATGGTTGCCGCCAAAGCTAAGAGCGTTTACTTTAAAATGTCACCGATGTTGTAGTAAATGACCATTTTTATTCACTGAATAAGGGTATTTTTTCAACGCCGATGCACTGGTTTTCTAGCCATTCATTCACATATGCTCTAAAATAAACAAAAGTTTGCCACAAAGAAAGGAAAGAAGAGTGCTTTTAGCCAACAAAATTGTGAGATCACAGGGTGTACATTTTATATTTTCAGTGTTAAGGTTATGGTGACATGGTACTAATACACATGGTGAATGTGAAGTTATTCTGTTGTGTTAGTAGAATTTGATGCAAATTAGATCCCATACTTCAGTGAAGAGTTTCTCAAAAGTATACTACGCTGGTTGGTGTTGTTTCCTTGTGTTATGGTTAAAAGTAGTTCAGTGGACCTCTTTGGAAGAAGTAAGATGCATGTATGTTCTTGTGGTAGTAGATAATGTGCTCTGGTAGGGGTGCTACTTATCTAAATTAGTTGGTGTCCTGCAGATATCAATAATTATACCCATGGTCCGTATGGGGGCCTGTGAAGTTTTCAAAAGTCTTGAACTTCATTTTCCCCATTTCAAGGCCTTGAAAAGCCTTGAATTTAACGTATTTGGGAGGTTTAGTCTTGTAAAGCCTTGAATTCCATTAAACTGTCCCCACTGATTTAAATAATCCGAAATCGCCATTTTGAATGGCGATTTCGGACTAAATCCAAATGAAAATAGTCTTGAATTCCTATTAAAAATAGCCTTGAAAAGCCTTGAATTCCACATCATCACATCTATACGGACCCTGTATACCATACCAATGTTTCACTATGGATATGTGGTTCGTCAGGGTTGTTCTTGACTTGAGCCCGCTCCCTCTCTTTGTGCAGTCAAGAAGCCTCCACCGCCGGTGCCCGATGTTCTGCCTGATGGGGTGCATCCGTTGTTTATGGCCTCCCAGTCGCAGGGAATCTTCCACTGTGTGACCGATGAGAATGTCACGGAGGAGGAACCATACTTCCTCATCCCCAAGGAGGATATAGTCAAGGACTTCTTCAACCGTGCCGCCATCTCAGACTTCCACCCCTTCAAACAGATCATAGTCGACTACCCCGGAGACGACATCCTTATTGTGTACGACCCCGACTACAAATTCGGACAGAACTTCCTGATAGCCACCACCGAAGAGGCTAAGAACGCGCTCATCTATGTAAGTCTAGTAGCACTATGTACACATTCGCGGATTTGTGTACTTTTATTTATTTTTTTATAAATATATTCATTCCTCCGAACAAAGTCTTTATTCAGCACCGAGGCACCTGTTTCCCTTCCATAATTAAACACGCGAACGAGGAGCCCATGTTATGGAATTTTTATTGAATCAAAAGTCATGTAAAAGGCAATGAAGTAATGTCAGATCAATGTGGTTTAAGGTAAGTTCGACTCAGGCCCTCAACCCTTGCATTTGACTGTTCGTTTGATGGGTTGGGTGGGCGGCTGAGTTGGTGGCGTGGTCCTGGTCGTCTGACTGCCCGGTTGGTAGTGGCTGGAGTAGGTAGGTAGGTAGGTACTGGGTTGTTTGTAACCTTACGACGGTTACCGGTTGCAGAACTGCAACATTATAGAAAGGCTCCGATAGGTCGGCCCAATCTTTGGCTTGAAGACATGTCTTCTGTAGAGGAAGTGGTCTTCGTAGAGGAAGTGTTATGAAGGCTGGGACATCCTTCACGACGTAGTGACGCCGGGGCCCCGGGTGGCAGCGGATCTCTCCGTGCCGTATGTATGTAGTAGAGCTGTATGGTGTGTGTAGTGTAGTGTAGCACTTGCATCCGGTCAGCAGGGGTTCGAGGAAGGCGGGCAAAGGTGGGAGCAGCGGTCGTTCCAGCAACAAGAACCAGACAGAGAAATCGTAATAGGTCAAGGGCCCCACCCAAGAACACAACAACCCTGGTTAGGGGAAGAAGTGAGCCTGGGAGAAATCGAATGGGCAGAATCTAGGAAAGAGAAATGAGGAGAGTTGAGTCAAAGGACCGTGCCTATCTGCCCTATGGTGACCATCCGGCGAGCCATAGACACGGACAGAGTAAGAGTAGAAAGTGAAAATGCCAGCGGGCACCCCCTCCTGGAACTCTTTTTAGACATATCAAGGAGGTGTCAGGCCGGCAGAGAGGTGATAGAGAGAGGTGTGGACGAAGTGCGGTCCGGATAGCAAGTGGCTGGAGTATTGTATTGTATGGGGTGTTCGTAACCTTACGACGGTTACCGGTTGCAGGACTGCAACATTTGTAGAGAGGCTTCCGATAAATCGGCCCAGTCTTTGGTTAAGACATGTCTTCTGCGGTGAAGTGGTCTCAGAGGAAGTGTTGTGAAGGCTGGGGGCATCCTTCAAGACGTGGTGACGACGGGGCGTCGGGTGGCAGCGGATCTCTCCGTGCCGTCTGTTTGTAGTGATCTGTATGGTGTCTGTAGGGGAGCACTCGTATCCGGTCAGCAGGGGTGTGAGGAAGGCGGGCAAAGGTGGTAGCAGCGGTCGTTCCAGCAACAAGAACCAGTCAGAGAAAGGAAAAAAGGTCAAGAGCCCCCCCCAAGAACACATCAACCCTGGTTAGGGGAAGAAGTGAGCCTGGGGGAAATCGAGTGGGCAGATCTAGGAAAGAGAAATGAGGAGAGTTGAGTCAAAGGCCCGTGCCTATCTGCCCTATGGTGACCAACCGGCGAGCCATAGACACGGACAGAGTAAGGGTAGAAAGTGAAAATGCCGGCAGGCACCCCCTCCTGGAACTCTTTTCAGACATATCAAGGAGGTGTCCGGCCGGCGGAGAGGTGATAGAGAGAGGTGTGGACGAGGTGCGGTCCGGATAGCAAGTGGCTGGAGTAGTGAGCTGCTCAGTTATATAGGTGGTAAGTAGGTCAGGCAGGGCGTGGGTCTCGCGAGGCGAGATCGTGACGTCATGGTCCCGTGTGGTAGTTCTGGTTGTCTCCGGCAGGGTTTTTAGTTGGTGGGGTTCAGTTCAGATGGCGCCACCGTCGGTTTGGGGGGGGGGGGGGGGGGGGGGGGGGAGGGGGATGGAGGGGGTAGGGGAGGGCGTGGGTGTGGGCAGGGGAGGGAGGGTAGGGCTCCTCGTACGCGTGTAAATTATCCATGTTGGTATACCATCATGAACAATTGATGCAGTTGTTTGCATTTTATTTTAAAGCTTTAATAGAACCAAAAACTAAGTTTTAATGCGCCGACAACAGGCTGTATGGTTGTTATCTACACAATTATACAACTTCACAACAGTTTATACAGTTATAGAATGAAATTGTTGTCACACGTCTTTTTTAACTTCTTTTAAAGTTGCATAGTCCGATGGCTTTGAGTTTCTGTCATTTTCTGAGATAAATACATTAAATTGATCACTATAAGCTACTTTACTTTAGGTTGAAGTAACTTTTAGTTTAAATGGCTAACTTTGGAACTATTTGAAGTGACAACATGGCAAATTAGTTTTGGCAAGCACGCCAAAACTCTGACACCATAGGGTTATGCAGTAACAGGTTCTATTAAACTGTAACTTCACTTACAAGCAACTATACTATACTTAAGTGTATAGACAAGCTGAAGATTGGAAATTGATGCTTGCTGGCAACTTCGTACTACAGCACTATACTCAAGGTGGAGGGCGGGATAGGCCTGATATCTTTAGCGTACATCAGCGTTCTAATGATATATAGCAAGATGAGACCAACAAAATCTATAAACCAGTTTTAACTTGAACAAAGTCTATTCAAATTCAAACTCAAATTACGATATAGTGCAATAAATGTACCCCCCCCCCACCCAAGAATTCTGGTTTCACTCGAAAGCTGGTTCATTTACCTTTTTGAATGGTATGCGAAACTAATCATAAAGTTCCCAAGGGCAGCAGCCCCTTTGAGTGTAACAACTGCTTCCATTGGTCAATTGACAATTTTATGTTCCAAATGGTTCGTCTCGGACAAATGTTACATGCTATGTCTGTCATGTAAGTGTAAAATACAAATTTAACTCATTATTGCATTGTGCATGTTTGAAATTGCAGGCACTTCCGGAAGAGGTTTTTCCCTTTAGTCACTAAAAATTTGAAGCATATCCATGCAATAGTTCTTCAGTTATAGTCATTTATGTTTCTTTATGTTTCTTAAGGGTTATTGTCTATTTTGATCCGTACCCGTAGTTCTAGCTTTGTTTCTCATGTTTGGAGGATAGGAAAGGAAAATACACGAATCATGGCAAAACACAATTTACAGTGATGATTGTGAAAAAAAGTAAATGATTTTCAGTTTTCTCAACCTAAGCATCACAGCTCAGCAAAAATGGAATTATGCATTAACAAATTTAGTATTTTGTGCAAATTTGTCATTGTACAAAAGAATTTCAGAATTTTAAAGATTTGTCTTAAATTCTTTTTAATGCTACATACTTTTGCCTTGAAAACGTGTGAGCTAAATGTCATTTGTAGCATCACAATTCTGCTGGAAAGAAAACGGGTTTAATTTTCCGATTGTTTGTATTGTGATAGGTTACTGACATAGTGGTTTAAATCGTTTGTATTTATTCATTGTTGTATATTTAATGGTCATTGCCATGTTTCTATTGCGTTACTTACTGCAAACAAATGTATTTTAAAAATATTTTCCAAAAGACGCTTCGTGCATTTTTTTAGTTGTCTTTGGTCTCCTGTTCTTGGTTGAAGAGGTGTTTTATGTTATACCAGAATATCATGTTGGTGTGTTGTTAGAGAGGATATTATTTGGTTGAGTGTCGTTCACTATGCTCATATGTTCATATTCTTATTAGTACAGAGAATACTAATTCCCAGACCCGACCTTCCCCACCTCTCATGATGTGGTGGCATAGTGATTTCAAACGGGGACAGTACCAAAGGCAAAGACCCATTTGAAACCATTCGACATACCCACAATGACAGTTATGATACCTCTCGGTATGTACAAGTATATCATTCTCTTTTGATTGCACATGAACTGACCTATTTTTCTATTGATTGTGGAACCATGTTTTAGTAACTGCATAGCATACTGGTGTCATTCGGTCGAGTAGAAGGCACACATATACCAAACAAGTGTGATATAACATAATACATTTCGTTCGCGGAGTGGATTTCAAATGAGTTGAAGCAGTGTCTAACACCTGTCTCAACATTGTCAGCCCGATGGTGTAGCTGCGAGTGATGAGGAGGGAGAGGGTGGTGAGAGGGAGAAGAGTCCTGAGAAGGAAGTGGACACTACCGTCTACCAGTACGTGCCGCCGGTGTCCAAGCCTTGGGAGACGCTGGGGTCGGAGGTGGAGGTCATTGAGGAGTCCTTAATTCCGCAAAGAAAAAGGGTGAGTTTGGCAATTATAATTTGCTATCAATATAAAGAACATTTATTTCAAGTATTAAAAGCATGAACGTTCTGTGTAATCTTGTATTAATGTATGCAAACATGCAGCTCCCAACATATCTCCATTCTATTTGCTATTTACGTTGACTTAGGTAATACTGTGTATATTAAAAAATGTATTTGCATATGCGTTGCATTAAAGGTGCATAGTCCGATGAAGCATCACATTTTTAAACCCAAAGCAATTATCTAGATTTGATCCTACATATTTAACTTAGATACTGATGCCTCAGTACCATAAAAAGTGGTACTGAGGCAATTGAATAAAAACATGTTATTGCTGAAGCCTTTGGCGTGCTTGCCAGAACTAATTTGACATGTTTATGCTTCAAATATCTCAAAGGTTAGCCATTTAAAATAAAAGTTACTTTAAACTAAAGTAAGGTAAATTATAACAATGAATTTAATATATTTATCTCAGAAAAATGGCCGAAACTCAAAACCATCGGACTATGCAACTTTAAATAATTATATATTTTTCTATGCGTATGGTGTGAAGTGCCCTATCAACTAGATCATTTTTTTCGCTTAATTTAAATTTGAATAATTTAATAAAATAGGTGTTAATCTTAGAATATATATAAGACATATACGTGATGTATAACGAATTATGCGAGTATAAAGATACGTAAGGGTTAATTATTATTTGTTATACTCCATAAAGCTGCGAACACACTGGACGCGTGCGTCGCGTGTGCGTCAAGTACAAGCGTGCAACATGCGGTTCTCACGCGTAAATAGCGAACACACTGGACGTGTCTGCCACGCGTCATATTTCTCATGAAGACTGCTTCCTAACAGGTCCGCCGCATAAAGCTGCGAACACACTGGACGCGTATCTCGCGCGTGCATCAAGCGTCGCGCGTGCGTACAAAATCAAAATGTATGTAATAAAGAGAACCCGAACACACTGGCGCGTGCGTTTCTCGCACGTGTGTCGCGCGTGCGTCACGAATCGCTTTTGGAGCGATTTTTTACGCTTGACGCGTGGTGACGCTTGGCTTTTGACGGACTTTGCCTGACTTTGCCCGACTTTGCCCGACCACACAGTGTGTTATGTGTGTGTCCTTCCATTCCCTCCTCTTCCATTCCCTCCTCTTCCATTCCCCTCTCTTCCATTCCCCCTCTTCCATTCCCCCTCTTTCATTCCCCCTCTTTCATTCCTCCTCTTTCATTCCCCCTCTTTCATTCCCCCTCTTTCATTCCCCCTCTTCCATTCCCCTCTTCCATTCCCTCCTCTTCCATTCCCTCCTCTCCCATTCCCCCTCTTTCATTCCCCCTCTTTCATTCCCCCTCTTTCATTCCCCCTCTTCCATTCCCCCTCTTCCATTCCCCTCTTCCATTCCCCCCTCTCCCATGCCCCCTCTTTCATTCCCCTCTTTCATTCCCCCTCCTTCATTCCCCCTCTTTCATTCCCCCTCTTTCATTCCCCCTCTTCCATTCCCCTCTTCCATTCCCTCCACTTCCATTCCCTCCTCTTCCATTCCCTCCTCTCCCATTCCCCCTCTTTCATTCCCCCTCTTTCATTCCCCCTCTTTCATTCCCCTTCTTTCATTCCCCCTATTTCATTCCTCCTCTTTCATTCCCTCCTCTCCCATGCCCCCTCTTCCATTCCTCCTCTTCCATCCCCCTCTTGGGGAATGAAAGAGGTGGAATGCAAGAGGAGGGGAATGCAAGAAGGGGGAATGAAAGAGGGGGAAAGCAAGAGGGGGGAACGGAAGATGGGGAATGCAAGACGGGGAACGGAAGATGGAGAATGGGGGGAATGGAAGAGGGGGGAATGGAAGAGGGGGGAATGGGGGTTTTATACGGGAGGTGTGTACCGGCCTTTATGTAGCAGTCACACTACGACGACAAGGGGGTGACGACAGCCCAGCGACTTGGATTTTGTGAAAACCCAACGACATATGCAAATTCGGGCCAAGTTGGACGACAATCGGACGACATCGGGACGACAGCAGGACAACAGTGTCTGTGTGTGTGTGTCTGTGTGACTCTATGTCTCTGTGTGTGTCTCTATGTGTGTGTCTGTGTCTCTGTGTGTGACTCTGTGTCTCTGTGTGTGTCTCTATGTGTGTGTGTCTGTGTCTATGTGTGTGTCTCTGTGTGTGTGTCTTTGTGCGTGTCTCTGTGTGTGTCTGTGTCTGTGTGTGTGACTCTGTGTCTCTCTGTGTGTCTGTGTCTCTGTGTGTGTCTGTGTGTGTGACTCTGTGTCTCTGTGTGTGTGTCTCTGTGTGTGTCTGTGTGTGTGACTCTGTGTCTCTGTGTGTGTCTCTATGTGTGTGTCTGTGTCTCCGTCGCTCTGTGTGTGTCTCTGTCTGTGTCTGTGTGTGTGTGACTCTGTGTCTCTGTGTGTGTCTGTGTCTCTGTGTCTCTGTGTGTGTCTCTATGTGTGTGTCTGTGTCTCTGACAAAGAGACACACACACACATATACACACACAGACACACACAGATACACACACAGAGACACACACAGAGACACAACACAGAGACACACACAGAGACACACACACAGAGACACACACAGGCACACACACAGAGACACACACACCAAGACAGAGACACACACAGAGACACACACAGAGACACACACAGACACACACAAACACAGACAGACACAGACACACACACACAGATACACACACACAGCAACAGAGACACAAAGGCACAGAGACACACACAGAGACACACACAGAGACACAGACACACACAGACACACACACAGACCCAGAGACACACATACACAGACACACACACACAGACACACACACACAGACACAGAGATACACACACAGACACACACAGCAACTGAGACACAAAGAAACAGAGACACACCACAGAGACACACACAGACACACACACATACACAGAGACACACACAGAGACAGATACACACACAGAGACACACAGAGACACAACACACAGACACACACAGACACACACACACAGAGACACACACAGACACAGAGACACACACAGACACAAAGACACAGAGACACACACACAGAGAGACACACACAGAGACACACACATACACAGAGACACACACAGCCACAGAGACACACACACACAGACACAGAGACACACACATAGACACAGAGATACACACACAGACACACACACACAGCAACAGAGACACAAAGACACAGACACAGAGACAGAGACACACACACACAGAAATGAGAAATATGAAGAATGGGACAGTGCAAACATGTAGGTTTATGCGGCGGACCTGTTAGGAAGCAGTCTTCATGATAAATATGAAGAATGGGACGGTGCAAACATGTAGGTTTATGCGGCGGACCTGTTAGGAAGCAGTCTTCATGAAAAATATGAAGAATGGGACGGTGCAAACATGTAGGTTTAAGACCAACACTGTACCGGTGGCTCCACCTACCCTCTTCGCCTCCACCGGATGTAGACCAGTGTCAGTCGCACCGGATGATTTTTCATTATAAGATATATATATTCTAAGATTAACACCTTTTCTATATATATATATAATAATATAGTGTATACCAGTAACTATAACCGGCGAAATGAAGCGTATACCAAAAGTAACAAAGGTATTATACCAAATGCTTACTAAGTGTCAGATCGATCAGGTAAATAATTCGGAAAATTATGTTAATGAACATTTGCTGTGAACCCGGACAACTAACAGGAAAAGTGGGTGAGTCTGATAGAACTCTGTGTGTGACGTCATAGTGCACGTCAGTAACACGTCTCTGGTTGTCGTATTTGTATAATGTTGGCTGCTACTAGTACTAGGCGTATGGTGTGCCTGGTTATTGATCTAGGCATATATGTATGTTTATGTTAAATATAATAATTCCGGGCATACATGTGTATTTGTTGAATATGCCTTGATGTTCACTGTAGAGTTGACCTTACTACACTCTGCGTCGGACTTCCACGGCCTCGAGTCATAGGCTTACCAAAGTCCAATGACCTAACTACTATTAGTAATAATAGTATTACTGATATTAATGACTGGTACAGAACTACTCCCACCACCTGTCGAATATTAGGGCTACACACCCATTAAATGTATGTTGAAAGAAGACCGCCAGGGTAGGTTTCCTACAACAACCTGTAGGCCCTACTGATTTTACGCTGTCACGATCGACAGTCGCGGCCTACGGCCGGTGTCACAGTTTGAGCGCCCTGCCAGTTTCAGCTGACTGCATACACTCAAACTCAAGGCATTGTCAATGGTCGTGAGCAATCTTCATACAGAAAATACAGGAAAAGTGAAATATCTCTAAAAGCACACCACCTAGAAACAAAACGCTTGGTACACATATAGAAAACATCTTTACCAAAAACATTATATTAAATTCATAAGGTTAGTGACGATGCTGTTAGATTTTGATGCATGCGCATGAAACTGACAGTCAGCTGAAACTGGCAGGGCGCTCAAACTGCGACACCGGCCCGAATCAGACGACTACTCTCGAGCCTTTTCAAATGGCAAACATTGTCTGCGCATGCGTGCACCCCAATCTCAATAGGTGGCCTCATCAGTACCTAGCCTAGCCAACCACTTACCAAATTTATACATGACGAAGCTTTGCCTGGCGGTCGGTATGACCAAGGTAGAACAAAGACTGTGTCGCTATTTTCATACGTCGTACTATGACAAAGACTGTGTAGCAGCCTTCACCAGGGGCAAACGCAAGGGGGTTTCCTGGTTGCCCGACCCCCCCCCCCCCCTAGCCCAATCTTGTAATAAAAAATCAGAGTAATTCTAATAAAGACTTGTATTTATGTTGCTGATTGGCAACAGCATTTGCCTCCATTGCATAAAATGGTCATGAAATTGGGTTGTGGGTCACCATGTGGGTGAATACCATCGACTTGTGAGCACACAAATCATGAATTGCTTTAAGATGCGAATTGCATTACAAACGGGGGAGGGGTGCGAGTGAAACAAAATTAGGACCCCCCAAAAGGCCAAATCTGAACCCTCCACTGCTTACAGGCCTGCCATTTTTTTAGAACGAAACACCTCTGACTTTCTGCGTTCGCCCTAGATACAAGATTCACCCCGTACTGCTGCAGTAGCCACAGGAGGGGTGCATACCAGCCCTATGTAAAAGCTGGCGAAAAAACGGGTCAAAGAATTGAGAGCCTAATTTAACAAACTAAGAAGCAACAATTATTCTTTACATATGTTTTATTATTTACCCGCTACCTTTGAGTTGAAAAATATAATACAATATATAGTTTAATAAGATTTAAAAGTGAAATCGACGGCGTTCTGTGGCCGCCATCTTGTCTTTTTTGCATTCTCTCCCATTTCACCAACTCTGTGCCTATATGCATAATATAGGTAGCCATTTGATACTGGAGCCACATACTGTAGCCTCACTTCCATATTAATGCTATTTTCCCCCGTATTTATATAAGGCTGGTCTTCACCCGTGTACTACAAGTACCGGGTGAATCTTTTATCTACGTTCGCCCCTGTTCACACATCACATAGACCGAGGACTATACGAATCATCTGCGTGGGAATTATTGTTATTGTTACTATTTGGTTTGTCTCATTTTTTGTTGTATTTATGTGAAACTGATGCGAGTTAATCTGTATAAAAGATGTTGTTTATTACATTAGTTCTGTGACTGAGGTTTGTCGTGTCCTTCACACTCGTACACAACTACAATAGACAAATGTACCATGCCACCCACCCAGTTTGTTTCATGCATGGAAGGCAAAAGTGCCTTATTTAATGGTCAAGCTCGGCAGTGTCATGAAAATGTGAAGGGCATTCAAGAAGGACTGGTATAGAGAAGAGGGCCATGGTAGCGATCTCTATAAATTAGCATGCACAAAGGCTTTAATTGTGGCATATGTGTCTGTGGGGGGGGGGGGGGGACTTGCTATATCATATTTGATGTATTTAAAGGAAATATTAAGATGTTCATTATAGGAAATATGTTCATCGTTGTAAATTACATTTATGTACAACTTACAAATAATCCAAATATTTTCAGAAAAAATCAGCTCTTAGTGCTCATCCATGTTGCTAGAATATTTGTTGGTCTCTGAAACAATAATGCCATTTTATAATACGCATAGTGAGAGTAAGAATAATCAAATTCAAATCATAATGAGAAACCTAGATCTTTTACGAGATTAGTTGTATTCAGCACTAGATTCCAAAATAATATTGTCTAAAATTAACTCTAAAATATATCGTTTTTTGACAATGTAAGTTGTTATCACACTTCACAGTTGTTCAACTAACACGTGCAACACATCTTCACACGTAGAATATTAGTGAGAGTATTTAGATGAAATTTATACACTGGCTATGCAAATAGAACATTGTGCACATGCATATAAAAATGACAACACAAATGCACATGCACATGCATGAATGTTCAATGACAGACTCTTCGGTTTATAATTTTAGTGTTTCAAAGGGTCACAAGATTTACACAACGAAATAATCTAGACATTGTAAACTTTACTCATTGTAGCAAAGTTATTCATAATAGAGGAACATTTTGACGAAAAATATAGCAAATCATTTATTCCAACCAGATAAGGCGTGATTGTATGTACATTATACTTCTATTGTAGAATTCATGTATACTGATTTGAACTAATTTAGGTAAAATTTGCCCATAATACATTACAAGTGTCTAATGGCTCTGCCCGCTAACTTCCCCACCACTCTGGGTGGTTAAGGCGACCACCTACCGCTTTTATGTTGGGTCTGCACCCGCTTCCTTCTATGCGTAGAGTCTTAGATTATATACTATATACGACGATGTGAGGGAAGCTGCAAGTCTATGCTCAGGAGGGGACAAGTCACTGAGCACATAACGGAAGCATCACCGGGTCGAGCAGATGGGGATTTAGCCATGTCTAAAGCTAATGTTGAAATATAGCTTGACTATACCGTTATGTAAAATCTCTCTAATTCGACCGACCATGGGACCGAGTTTAGATGGTCCATTTATGGAGGTGGTCGGTTTGAGTAGTTTTTTTTACCATTACAATGGTATTGTATGGGCGATCTTGTGGGAACCAAATAAAGCGATCGATATAGGGGAGTGGGCGATCTGTGGAGGTGTTCGCTTCCCAGGTAGCACACAGCCGGCGGCCGCTCCGTCGGCCCAACGGAGGAAACCGCCGTCGGGCCGACGTTGTTTTGTCCAACCTCCCGCCGTCGACTCGACGGCGGAAACCGCCGACAAGCCGACGGCGACAAAACGCCATCGGCCCGACGGCGACAAACGCCGTCGGCCCGAAGGCCATCTTGGTGTTTTTCCGAGAAGACACTGTCACTATAGTGTCAATACGTACAGGTGCAAAAATATTAGTTTTATTCAAAATTAATAGAAATCGAGAACCCTAACCTTATAAATTTAATATAATCTATTCAGAGCCTAAAACTATTTAGAATTACTTGAAAATATCGCGTTGGAGACACCGGTTCCCCTCCACTCATTGAAGTTATGCAACGTTGTCATTTATACCCCTGTCACACTACGACGTAACGAGCCAGCATAAGCCTGACGTGGTCACTTTTCATCATTACGTTGATGTACATTGGATTCCGTTATGACATCAGAATGACGTTAGACTGATGTCGAGCTATGTCACGTTACGTCGTGTTACGTCGGCGCGCATCAAGGTTTTGAACCTGTTTAAAACTTTTGACGTAACTCGAACGTAAGGGTTTACGTTCACCATACGTTCTGTACACGTTCGGCAAATGTCAATGACGTTAAACGGACGTTAGTCAAATGCTGCTCACTACGTTCCACTAGGTTGACCCACATTAAAGCCGGTGGAAACGTCCACGCGGCATAATGGGAACGTCAGAACATACGCCGAATGTACGTCCAATGTACGTTCAGCGTTTCGCCAACGTTTAATGACATAAGTAACGTAAGGTAACATAAAGCAACGTAGTTCTGGCGATGGAATAATGTTCATAACGTTCCGTGAGCGTCATTACGTTGTCCTCTCTCGTTGAATGATGCTATCACTACGCTTTACCGACGTTACGCTCTCGTCAACTCCGCTGCATCCACGTTCAACTTGTGCCCAAATTTGCATACTATGCCGAGAAGTTCGACGTTTTTCACGTTCTCCCTATGCTGACATCGTTACGTCGTAGTGTGACAGGGCCTTTACACTCATCAGTATTTCAATAAGATTTTGAACTCCTATTTAATTTGTTTGATTCTAGCCATTGCAATTAGGCACCGTCAAACTGGAAGTTTGAGCAGGGCTACGCCAACAGCTGAGTCAATAAGCATATCCTGGATGTATTTAGTTCTCTGTTGTGATATACATGAGTAGTGGAAATACTAATGTTGTGGGCTTGCTTGGATCACGTGACAGGTCAACATGACGGTTTGCCGGGTCCGCAGGAATTTCGGGTCGCCCTTCGCTTTCACTGACCGCAACGTGAACAACGCTAAAGACGGCATGGTCGACTGTATATCCTATGAGGACAGCGGGTTTGCGCTGTTGAAACTGGAACTTAACATGGGAACACAGGTATGCGCCGTCTTATGATTATAGTTGAACTGTCTTTTCCCCCTTTTTTGTGTGTGTGATTGTGTAGGCTATTTATGCTGGCCATAACAGTTAAGTCAAAAGACATTATCATCATGACCGCGAGGGTCGTTGGGGAACCACAGATGACTTTGCAACCAGTTAACTGTTATCAACTTGACACTAGGTCACCATTCACTCACTGTTCTATGATGGTGACAGGCTGTTCCTAGTTTCGTGGACGTATACATGGTCATTAGTTGTTACCAACTTGACACTAGGTCACCATTCAACCATTCACTCACTGTCAATGTCACACACTATTCTCTGGTGACAGGTTATTCCTAGTTTCCTAGATGTGTAGATGGTCATAAATTTGACACTAGGTCACCATTCACTCACTGTTCACTCACTGTTCTTTGGTGACAGGCTGTTCCTAGTTTCGTAGTTGTGTATATGGCCATTAACTAATAACTGTCACCAACTGGACACAGTCAGCATTCATCCATTCACTCACTGTCAGATAGTACTCTCTGGTATCAGGCTGTTCATAGTTTTGTAGAGGTGTAGATGGTCATTAACTGTCAACAACTTAACACTAGGTCACCATTCACTCACTGTTCACGCACTGCTTTCTCGTGACAGGCTATTCCTAGTTTCGTGGATCAATCATCACAGACAGACTGGCGCTATCCACGTAATGCTTCAACGCAGTACAACGCCCGGGTGTTTTCCAGTGAAGAGCAGGATAATATTTGTAAAGAAAAAGAACTTACGGAATTTGTGTCTGCTTCTCTGCCCAGGTAAATAGCTTGTACACATTTGCAGTATCACTGAATTTAGAATGCTGAATGAGGCTAGCGTGTATCATTGTAATATATATTCACTTGTTATTAAATTCAGTGCAATTCAATCTTTTTTCAGTAGCGTTTTATTTTTCGGTCATAATAGGTCACATTGAAACTTTTTTGGTATCATTAAGTAAAGCTGGTCCAGTTAAAATGTTTTTTTTAAAAACATGCTATTGGCTTAAAACTCTGCTAACTAGCTATACACTTGAATTTTGCTGACTATCCTATGAGAATAGTTCACATTGATATAATGATATCAAATATGAGGATTTCTCCCAACAATATTCTTTGGGAGTTCGAAGCAATGTAAAAGCTGTTAGTCGAGGGAGTTATCCAGACAAGGCTTGATTTGTCAACCCAATTATAAAACCCTTTCGTCAGGCCCACAGGTACAAGTGTGACACTTGTGTCCCGGGATATCCCACCTTTACCCGTTAAAATATAAGCACAAGCATCGCGGCACTGGCCGCCCCACTGTTAACACGATGGCCGCCCCACTGTTAACACGATGGCCGCCCCACTGTTAACACGATGGCCGCCCCACTGTTAACACGATGGCCGCCCCACTGTTAACACGATGGCCGCCCCACTGTTAACACGATGGCCGCCCCACTGTTAACACTATGGCCGCCCCACTGTTAACACTATGGCCGCCCCACTGTTAACACGATGGCCGCCCCACTGTTAACACTATGGCCGCCCCACTGTTAACACGATGGCCGCCCCACTGTTAACACGATGGCCGCCCCACTGTTAACACTATGGCCGCCCCACTGTTAACACGATGGCCGCCCCACTGTTAACACTATGGCCGCCCCACTGTTAACACGATGGCCACCCCACTGTTAACACTATGGCTGCCCCACTGTTAACACGATGGCCGCCCCACTGTTAACACGATGGCCGCCCCACTGGTAAGACTATGGCCGCCCCACTGTTAACACGATGGCCGCCCCACTGTTAACACGATGGCCGCCCCACTGTTAACACGATGGCCGCCCCACTGTTAACACGATGGCCGCCCCACTGGTAAGACTATGGCCGCCCCACTGTTAACACGATGGCCGCCCCACTGTTAACACGATGGCCGCCCCACTGTTAACACGATGGCCGCCCCACTGTTACCACGATGGCCGCCCCACTGTTAACACGATGGCCGCCCCACTGTTAACACGATGGCCGCCCCACTGTTAACACGATGGCCGCCCCACTGTTAACACTATGGCCGCCCCACTGTTAACACGATGGCCGCCCCACTGTTAACACGATGGCCGCCCCACTGTTAACACGATGGCCGCCCCACTGTTAACACGATGGCCACCCCACTGTTAACACGATGGCCGCCCCACTGTTAACACGATGGCCGCCCCACTGTTAACACGATGGCCACCCCACTGTTAACATGATGGTCGCCCCACTGTTAACACGATGGCCGCCCCACTGTTAACATGATGGCCGCCCCACTGTTAACACGATGGCTGCCCCACTGTTAACACGTTGGCCGCCCCACTGTTAACACTATGGCCGCCCCACTGTTAACACTATGGCCGCCCCACTGTTAACACGATGGCCACCCCACTGGTAACTCGATGGCCGCCCCACTGTTAACACTAAGACCGCCCTACTGTTAACACTATGACTGCCCAACCGTTAAAACTATGGCCGCCCCACTGTTAACATGATGGCTTCCCCAATGTTAACACTATTGCCACCCCACTGTTAACACTATGGCTGCCACACTGTTAACATTATGGCTGCCACACCGTTAACACTATGGCTGCCATACTGTTAACACATAGGGCGCCCCACTGTTAACACTATGGCGGCCCAACTGTCAGCACTATGACCGCCCAACTGTCAACACTATGGCCGCCCCACTGTTAACACTATGGCCGCCTCACTGTTCACACTATGGCACCCTACCTGTCAACTCTATGGCCGCCTCACTGTCAACACTATGGCCGCCCCACAGTCAACATTATGGCCGCCCCACTGTTAACACTATGGCCGCTCCACTGTTAACAATATGGCCGCCCCTTGTTAACACTATGGCAGACCCACTATTAACCCCAAGGCTGCCCCACGTTCTAACACTGTTGCTAGCCACACAGCAAAGCAACGATAAGTGCTAGACACTTATCGTTGCTTTGCGGTGTGCTTTGTAGGTTCGAGCTTGCCATGCAGCAAAACGAGATAATGAACGTGTTCTACGACGACTGGATGGGGCTCTCGGAGGAGGACAGCAGCTTTGGCAACAAGGCTGATAACCATCTCAAAGAGTACCAGTCCTTCACGGACCTTAAATTCTCCAAGGACAAGTCTATCACATGGGTAGAGTGGCACCCCGTCTTCAAAGGTTCGTCACTTAAATGCGCTCTTTCACAAACTATTCCACGGAGAAGTTTCCAGCTTTAGAGCCGTTTGCAGGGTTGCCAACCATCACGATTTTTGCGGAATCATTACGATTTTCTGTCTTTCATTACGCCATTACGCCTGTATTCTGAAGCATTACAGTAAGTCCTCATTTTTCCACACTTACATATGTGTATATATATGTATACATACAGCAAAACCTCTAACCGACCACTTCCACAGATCGACCACTCCCCTATATCGATTGCTTCATTTGGGTCTCAAATGATCACCCATACAATACCATTGTAACAATAAAAAAAACCTCATACCTCCCACCTCCCTAAATGAACCATTTAAAGTCGGTCCATTTAGTGAAGTTTTACTGTATATATATATACATATACATATATATATATCTATGCATATGTCATGGGGGTGATGAAAATGGGAAATATTGCGCCTAGAGCGGGACTCGAACCCACATCTCTTTGCATTCCGGGCCAGTGTGCTAACCATTACACCACCTAGGCTCCCTGATATCAACACACTACCCACGCCTACCTGTCTATGTGGTTACTTGCCTAAGAGGTCAGTGCAGACCACTACACTCGTCCCCCTGGAATTGTAAGTCTTTTAATGCTTACAATTACATACATAAAGGCAATGCACTAACACATACATACACAGGGTAGGTTCAACAACCATACAGCGCAAAGCTTGTACAGGATCCTGATCACGGCAACCAGTGTCATGGGGGTGATGATAATAGGAAATATTGCGCCTAGAGCGGGACTCGAACCCACATCTCTTTGCATTCCGGGCCAGTGTGCTAACCATTACACCACCTAGGCTCCCTGATATCAACACACTACCCACGCCTACCTGTCTATGTGGTTACTTGCCTGAGAGGTCAGTGCAGACCACTACACATACATACATACATACATACATACATACATACATACATACATACATACATACATACATACATACGTACGTACGTACGTACGTACGTACGTACGTACGTACGTACGTACATACATACATACATACATACATACATACATACATACATACATACATACATACATACATACAAGTGACTAAATGCTTATATGCATATGTAGTGTATGGTGTTTTTGCAAACAAAGGGAAACATGACGACCAGAGTAGACCTCAAACCCACACTTCTACCATTCAGGGGCTAGGGTCCTAACCATTAACATTAAGCTCTCTGTGCCACACATGCCAAGTGGAAATGTGCTATGTGCACAGTATGTTGCGATTAACCCAATGCATGTATGTTGCAATTCGTGTGATAAAGATTACGCTTTCCCATTTTCAAATGTTGGCAGCTGTGCATTTGTGTCTGTTTGGTGACTTAATACTTGAGCATGGAAAGGACCTGCTGGAGAACTCACCTGACTTGTTGTCCTCCACCAGGTATCGTGGCGACGGCACTGGCTGAGCGGCTGTCGTTCGATGAGCGGATTGATGAGGCTCAGCGCGTCATAATGTCACCGTCCCTCATCCTGATCTGGAGCTTCACAGACCCCATCCACCCACAGGTAGGTATGTCAAATATGTTCAGGCTCCGCCGAGCTTGCATGTATCCATGGATAAATATGGCTTTTCTCGAAATGTAAAATAATAAGAGTAAAAGTGAGACAAAGAAGCATGTCATAATACAAAAGTGAATTATGATTTGTTGAATGTTTGTTGATGGACTGTTATCGCCATTGGTATGAATAAATAAATAAAAGTAAATAGTTTTCTCTAACTCTTTAAAAAATGAAAGTAAAGTTAAGAGAGAAGCAGGTAATACAAAATGTGTGATGTGAATTATGTCATACTTGTTGGTGTATTATTATCGTTATCATTGAAGTTCGACATTACTAGGATAGGGCGAGGCCCAATGGGATGAGGAAGGCCAATTGTCCACAATTGAAAATTCCCTTGCTTTATTACCTAATGTACCAACAGCAAAAAAGAAGACTGTACTTGTTTTTTAAATTATTAAGGTTCTTTGTAGTTGTTTTCATGTTAGTTCAGTACAACCTATCTAACTGGTATATCAACATGTAGCCAGTTTTCATACACAACCATAATAAAACAGAAAATCAAATGCTTCTTTTACTTACTTTGTCCAATCCACCGTATCTAACCAGCACACACCTCACTACCCACAGGACCCTCGTTGTCGACAGGGCATGCACTCGCCATCACTCACCCACTACCTAGTTCACTGATTCGGACAGAGGAAGCCTGAGACTGGTGTGGGAGAAAGGGTTTTATTAAGTACATGGGGAAAGATTACAACCGGTTATGAAGAGTTCTATTTCTTAATTGGGGATAGTTCAGTCCATTTGGTCAATGTCAGCTGATGGTAGAGGGAGGACCTGGGAGCCCGAGGAGGTAGGCCGGGGAGCCGATCCAAAGCACAAAGCCAAGGCTCTCGCGGGGGGGGGGGGGGGGTCTGCGGGCACAACAGTGTCGGACTCCCAGGTCCCCTGGGCCATTATGGCGGAAAGATCGAGGAGCAGGCCTGGTCGGCACCCCTGAGAAGGCCATGCAGGGTCAGTGGTGTGCCGGCACGGGCCAGGAACGCTGTGGCATCCCCATTGCGGGGACGAGGGGCAGCACCTGCTTCGAGGTGCGCATGGGGCACATGAGCAACCTGGGAAGTGCCGGGACGAAGAGCGAGACCGCCTGCGCTGGGGAGTGGATGGTCTGGCAGGATGAGATCCTGATGGGTAGGCCGCCGGCAACGCGTTGGATGTCGTCTCGGCGGAGTGTGTGAGGGTTGGCCCATAGGGCGTGGGAAGGAGCGAGCAGGTTGTATTGTCTTATGAACGAGAAGTAGGCGATGACGATCGTCACCCAAGGGGCGACCCCGAGATGCCCCAGGGATCGCATGTAAGCTAAGATCTGGGCAGCATCTCAGGGGTGATGGCGGGGGCCCTCCTAACCGAGATGGTCAACAGCTTCTCGGCCCCTTTCCTGACCTTCTCCGAGAGTGGGGCGTCAAAGGGGGCAAGGTCACCGCCGGCCTCACAGACCCAAGCGCGGGCGCCCGACAAGGTGCTCGCGACGGATGCGGAGGAGGGGAGTTCTCGGTTCAGATGGGTGATGTAGTGGCCGATGTCGTAGAGAGCGGGCGCCATAGGGTCGATGCCCCGCTGGAGCATGAATTGCAGGTGCCTCTTGGCGTGGTGCTCGGGGTTGCGCCAGGTTCCGGGGACAAGGGCTGCATAGTGGAGGGTCATGAGGTGCTCGTGTGCCCGCTGGTTGTAATCTGTGGAAGACAAAGTCAGAGGTCTGGTGTAAACAAAGCGGGGGTGTGCCTGGCCCTTATGCGGGAGATTCCCGTTACACAGCACTGCTCATGGTTATCGTGAATGAGCGAGCACCGTGATCATCCATTATCAGTGTTGACGATTATGTCGTACCCCCACGCGGCCTCAGGCCTGAGCAGCTGCACCACAAGGACGAGGTTCACAGCCTCCAGCATGTGTATGGTAGGATATGCCGCCATCATGTCCTTGTCGTAGGACTCCGAGAAGCATCGGTCCCGGGAGAACGCGCCCCCACTGGTAAGGCAGGAGTCACATTCAATGAGCCAGCGGGGGCGGGACGAAGCAGACCCCATTTCCCTTAGTCGCGAAGTCGCGGAACCAACGGACGTTACGCCTGAGGTCCGGGTCCACGTCAGCGGATCCGTGGGCAGGGGCGGCCTGCAGGCTCCGGAGGATGTGGCACATGAATTTTCGCGCTGGCGGGATGCAAGTGCTGACGTGGGCTATCGCTGATGACCTCCTCGAGCTTCTGGTCTCGGATCCAGGGGACTTGGGCCTCTCAGTCGATCTCAATGCCAAGCCAGACCAGTTTTACGGTTGCAGGGCAGCACTTGTCGGGGGCGAGGGCCATCCCGAGGGTGGCGCAGATGTCACGGAAGGTATCGAAGGCGCACATCACGTCCAAGAAAGATGCCTACAGCCAACAAAATTGTCCACATACACAAGGCTGAAGAAGCTGTGTTGCTTGAGAGTCTACGACACCGCCGCGGACACAGCCAAAAGGTAGGGCGATGTCGAGGTACAAGCAGCCTTCAACGATGATACAGAAGAGGGGGGTCGACAGGGTTTGGCCCGGAACTGAAGGTAGGTCTGGGACACGGCCCCGGACAAGCAGAAGGCTCCTCGCCACTCCCAGGCGATGGCAGCTTGTATGCGTGCGGGCGCCCCAGGTATTCCCTTCTCCGAATGCCCGAGTTGACGCTACGCCCTGGTGGGGTAGGACAGGTCAACGATAATCCGTCTCTTCCCGTGGGTGGACTTGGGACGCGTCATTATGGGGTTATACTGCACCAAGGGGAAGAAGGGGGGGAACCGGGAAGGGGCCCAAGAGGCCGCCCTTGCATAGCTCTTCTCCTGCGTAGACCGTTATGTGGTGGGGGTTGTCGGAGTCCTCGTGGTGGTTCCGGAAGGTGGGCGGAGGCCTGGCGCCGTGTAGTTCACGGGGAAGCCGAAATCCAGGTGGTCGACTAGTAGGGGGTCGTGGTGTAGCATCTCCCGCCACGCAGGGATTCTGAAGCCAGATTTGACCGGGACTCGGGTGGCCAAATAATTAAGAAGTGCCGGGTGGCGGTGTAGGCCACAATAGTCGGGCTACTCGGCCCACTTCTCGCCCGATAGCATCAGCCAGAAGCTGTCGAGGATGTTCTTGTATTCGACAGATGATGGGACGCAGTCGGGGGTGGCTGCTAGAGTGTCCTGTAGCGTGTGGTCAATGAGCTAGCCGAGCGGTGCGATGCTGGGGGGAAGGAGACGGGGAAGACCACAGACTAACCCAGCTCAAGTGGCGGACGTCTTGGCTTTCTTGTGAGTGTGTGCGGCCTTTAGGGGCTATCGCCAGCGGGGATGCTGGCAACAGCGTCCTGGCGCGGTGGTGGCGGTGCTGGTCAGCTGATGTGGTATGGTGCCGTGTCTGTGTCGTGGGCAGCGTGGAGGGGCGCATGTTGTTGGTGGACGCATGTTGTTGGTCGCGGCCGTCAGGGCGGCGGTGACTTCTTAGCACCTTCTGCTGCTCAGCCATGGCCTTGTGTTGTTGTGCCGCGTGTAGCTCCAGCACGTCCCATTGCTTCTCGATCGTGTCGATCGAAGCCTGCATTTTTACCACGCTGTCGGCCTGCTTCGCATTCACAGATGGTTTCTTCGGGCGGAGGGGTGGCTACGCGCGTGTGCTCCGCCCCGCCATCTTGCGATACCATTGAGTAGCTCGGGTCGGCTTCGGGTGTTGCTTTGGTGGAGACGGAGGTGCCGGTGGGTAAAACTATATGCTTTGAAATCCGACCCCCAATGCAGGTCAGGAGGGGAGGGGAAGGGAGAAGGAGGTGGGGGAGCGCGTATGCGCCGCTTGGTGATGTGAGCATCTCAGGCTTCCTCCGCCGGATCAACCACAATTCAACCAATGGTTTCATTTTCCTAATTCGCCATAATTATGTAACCAGAATAACTATAGTAGTTGTACATGAGCCTCACCACCACATGGTGGTGACAGAGACCCACGCCGCCCACTGTTTCCGTTCTACTGCGACAGGTGGTTGCAGGCAAGCCGGAGGGTATGTCCTTGGGTGGATCGCCCCCCTACTGCCTCCTACTAGTGACTACCCCAACTTTGTGAGGTTGGGTTTCCTGCGACCTGGCTTATCAAGCGGTCGGTCACTTGGTTCTGTGACGCCGCAGTGGGTGGAGATAGTGAATAAAGTGTGGAACTAGTTGTCTCTTCTTGTCGTCCTTTCTGCACTGTGTTCAACAGACAGACATTGGGGAATCGGCATTACGCGGACTTCTACAATACCAATTAATGTCTGGAGTACACAGTTTGCCCACTCAGTGCACCAATCACAGCCCTAGCTAAGAAATATATAAATAATGGTATGCACTTCATCTACCCAGTCCACCTCACCTAACCGTCCTGGTATGACCTTAGATGTTGCCAGGACGTAAAACCCTAGCAACCCAACCAACTACCCTAGTTTGTCAAATACAGTATGTATCCAGTCTGCTTAACCATAGTCTGTCTCCTCAAAAGAAAAGACCTACAAAAATAAACTCAAACCTCAGTAATCGGACAGTGGCTCTAGGCCTGATATACTAAGCCTAATACTGTCCTTAAAAATGGAAACATTGCATTTAATACATGAAGAAGTGCCTTTGACATCTATTTCACCGAGAAAACTGAGAAAAAATCTCTCAGCATGCCCTGGCCTGCATCACTCAAACAACCGAGAGATGGCCATTAGGGTTGAATGACTAATAAGTAATAGTCAAGTTTGACCACATAGAACCCCAACTTTGCTTGGACCCTAAATAACTCCCGGAGTATAGGTTCGGCTTGTATATAAGATAAACAAACCATGAATAGTCTTATTTGATCGAGGTAATTCTGAATAAATAAAGCTTTCTTCGTCATGTTACTGCACCTTTAAGTGGCTACTTGTCCATTTTGTTTCAGCTGCTGCTGGAAGCGCCAGACGACATTTACTGCTTCAAGTTCAGCCCGACGGATCCAAACATCGTGGCGGGTGGGTGTGTTAACGGCCAGGTGGTCATGTGGGATATAACCGCACACGTGGATAGACTCAAGACCCAGCGAGGCGGCAACAAGCGCAAGGAGGTCAACACAATCGTGAGTATAGCCACCGACTGGGTACCCATGGACGGCCGCGCTAAAAAAAACGCGCCACAAATACCACTCAGAGAGGGAAAGCAAAGAGAAAGTTATGTTTTTTTTGGGGGGGGGGGTTCTTTTGTATTTTCTTTTTGTGAATGACCAATTGACTTGTGTCCGCATATACATATTGAGCTTCATCTGTAGTTCAACAATGTCACCAGTTTTGCAATCTAAGTTACCAAAAGCGATGAAATGCACACATTTAAGTAAAGTAATCTTAGAGAAATCACTAGATTTTAATATTTTAAATTCATCAAAATACACACTTTTTGTCTTCCCGCCATTACACTAAATTAGAGATATTTAAGTACGAATGAACTGAGGCGCTTACATCAATTTTCCTTTATCTTTTATAGTTCAATTGAAGGATTCTGGGTTAGAACAACAGATTAGCTATCAGATATATTGTTTGCTAGTGTATTGTGTGTGCTTCGTGATTTTACAGGACATAAGTTATTGATGCCATCTTGGCTTGAGTTCAATACTACTAGTACTAGAATTATAACAAGTTTATGATATACCGACATTACGGTGAATATTAATGGCAGTACTTACTTATTATCAAATAATGTTATGTCTTATGCCTTTGTTGAATCAGTCTGTGGATCGGGTAGGTACTCACTGATGAATGCGCATATTTCACGGGATCCCCTGGAGCAGACTAATACTCACACCCAGGGCACTATGCCACTAATGTGTGAGGAGATAGCAGGTTGTTGTCCTAGCCACTGCAGTACCACAATTATAGCAGTAGGGCAGCAGACTGCAGCTGGTATAACCCTCGGTGACAAGTTTTAATCAATTATATCCTCTGGTTGACAACTAAAAGACTCAGTAACCTATTGGCAAAAGAAGTTATTAAAAAGTAAAGCAGCAGCAAAATGATCATTGGAAAGAAAAATACATCCAAAACCTTGAATGGTTAACCAAAACTCACGTGGACATATTTTAGATCTTAGTCTATTTAAAATTATATCTTGTCCATGTTAATCCTCATGTTGCTCATGAAGTGTTCTGTGTCACTATCACAATTATTGTAGCCCAGTGTTACTATAATACTAATCACATTCACCGTAGAACAGGCATGTCCACAATTTGTTTGGGTGAATCTATCTCATTAATCCGAATGAAACTTTGTTCAGCATCACTTAAAGTAATAAACAAAACCACCAAAACCCAACTGCTGGGCTTAGACAACCAGCAAGTTATTTCACAGTAAGCATGCAGTAGACAAGTGACTGGCATGACATACATTTGTTAGTGATCGTATTTGAAGATGGCTTATGATAAAAGCTGTGTACACATACTGTAATTTTGCGCCATTGGTTTCTTTTCTGTAATAGCTACACTGTCTGATAAAGGTATAGGCCTACAGTAAAACCTATATATCGACTGACATCAGGACCGACTTTCAATGGTCCTTTTAGGGAGGTGGTCAGTTTAGGGAGTTTTTGTTATCGTTACAATGGTATTGTATGGGCAATCGTTTGGGACCCAAATAAAGCGATCGATATAGGGGAGTGGTCGATCTGTAGAGGTGGTCGGTTAGAGAGGTTTTACTGTATATCAAATATAATTATTCCTTTTGGTTTAGTTTAGTCTACTTTCTGCTGAATAGGTTCTTCTTTCAATGCTGAAGCATTGGACTTCTCGGCATTGTTTAAATCAAGATTCTTAACGTAAACTATGGTAAACTAGTGTGACAATGACAATATTAGAAAGATCTGTGTGAGTAATGTCATCACATTCAGCATATGTGCAGAAGTTATCTGTATTCACTGCAAGTTATGGTTGGTGCTATGTTAGATCTTAATGTAGGTCATAGCATGCGCAATCAGCCATTCAACTGGAGTTAGATAAGGAGTAGATGTATGGCAGTTTGATGAGAATATTCTAGTAGTATCTCATGTTGGATAGTTATGTGTTTGTTAGTTGCAACTTAGCAAAACTGGAGTTAGATAAGGAGTAGATGTATGGCAGTTAGATGAGAATATTCTAGTAGTATCTCATGTTGGATAGTTATGTGTGTTTGTTAGTTGCAACTTACCAATAATTATTCTTCTGCACATAAATGGAGGTGGATGGAGCCCTGAAGTCATATAATTGTGGGTGTCCTCTCCAATGTCTATCCAGCCTTCTCTCAAATGCTTCTACTGTTGGTGCTTCAACCACTTGGTCTGGAAGACAGTTCCATGGATCTATCACTTGAAAGAAAAATGAGTGTTTCCTGACCTCAAGTCCGGGCCTCTCCTTGAAGATCTTATACGGCTGGCCTCTGGTGTTGCTGTCATTTCTGAGGTAGTAATTGCTGCACTTAACATTGTTTGGTCTGCTCTTGGGGTGGGATCATTGCTAATTACGTTGGGCCTGTTGCAGCTGGTTATGTAGCGAGACTCGCCCGGTTACTTATGCTACTTATGTATTACATTCGGATCATAAGTGGTATGTCTGAGAATGAAGTTTTGTCGGAAGGTAGATACTAGATTCAACCCTATCCAGATTAGCGGTGAATGACAACCCTGCCTAAAGCCGAACAAAAACTACTTCAGTAGAAATTAACTGTGGAGATGTGCACAGTGTTGACCTATATTGGCATAAAGTTAAGAAATTGGGAGGGTATGCAAAAAAACAACCCACCAAGATGGCAGCCACAGAGTGCTCTCGATTTTGCCTTTAAGGTCTATTACTTCATAAATTATTCACCCCAAAAAAGGATATGATAGATAAGTATTTGGACAATATATTCAGCATATTAGATTGCAAAATCGTGTTGTTATTTCTCCACCCCGGCCTTCGACATTTTTTCTTGTGTATTGTTTAGCAGCCATGTTCCGGAGACTGCTGCAGGATAGGATAGAACTGCAGCTGAGGGTTGGTCGCTACCTGAGTAATTCTCAGTCATACCAAGGGATTTCCCAATCTGATGAACTCTTAGTGACTTTTAGAAATCAGCGTATGAGGTTGTTGTACTGGTTCTGACTAGTAAGTTATTCCACATCATATTGAATAAGTCTCAGTGATACCAAGGGACATCACAATATGATGTACTCTAGTGACTTTTAGAAATCAGCGTATGAGGTTGCTGCACTGGTTCTGACTAGTAAGTTATTCCACATCATTTTGAATAAGTCTCAGTGATACCAAGGGACATCACAATCTGATGTACTCTTAGGGACTTTTAGAAATCAACGTATGAGGTTGTTGCACTGGTTCTGACTATTAAATTATTCCACATCATGTTGTCTCTGTATATTGGTGCTCCGGTTAGTTTATTCGTGGAAGGCTTCATGACTTTGAGTAGAGTGGAAATAGCCCTTCCAGTATTTCTATTTGCGCTTTGCCAGCTTTTCAGTGCATGGACGATAGCAGGTGTGAATCACTTCCATCGGACAGGTATCCTAGGTTTGCTTTCGTAGTCATTTCTTTTATGTTTAATGTTTTCTTCCAGTAGGTTATTCTCAGTGCCCGATTTTGGATTCTTTGTACTTTAGTCAGTTGTTGCTTGATTAGCATTCCGTAAATTACATCGTTATAGTTTACTATGGGCTGAATTAAAAGAGCGATGGTGCACTACAGCATTCAACTATAGCTGATGGTTGCTGAACCTATTCACTCAAACCATGGAAGCTAATGGATTTGATTCTTCAGTGGGGTGTAAAATGATACAGTCATTGTTGTGAGTGACGCTTTATTGTAGTTTCTACTTTTGTTTGTATACCTATGTATGACGTAAGTCCCTCACTGTACCTCACACAACCCATATACGCGCGTGGTTAAAAAGTAGGCACTTTCCATAACGTGGACAGCACCCGAGTACACAATTCCGCTTAAAACAGGTTTCACGCATCTCAATAAATCCCTTGTGGATATTTGATATTTGATTGAAAGCTTGGATATCTAATTGAAAGCTCCCTTTTGTTTCTTACATGGATTTTTATGAGGAACCGGATATGCAGTGAGTGGAATGCAACTCTGCTTATGAATTATTGATAGATCCTATAAAAAACTACATTGGTAAGTGACCATCGGCTAGGACCTTTTTATAAATCAAATTACTCTATAAAAACTACATTGGTAAGTGACCATCGGCTAGGACCTTTTTATAAATCAAATTACTGTCATTTTCTACCAAGCCAAAATTGGAGATGAAATTGATTTAATAGTGAATATTCACCACATATCCTATTTGTATTTATGTAGTTAAATCAATACAGGTGTCGCTAGGTTTGAGTAATTGCTGTTACCCTGATACAGCAGTTTAATGGGACTGTTTGTAGAGTGCTGCGTTGTGGGAGACTCGTTGTAAGCTAGCTGCTGCTGTTTCAGCCTGGCTTTGAGGATGAGCACGCCCATGACACTCCCGTGGTTCGCTACTGCGCAGTATCCAGCATCGAGCACAGCCACCTCGCAGCCATCACCGACATACAGTGGCTGCCGGATCACTTCGAGGTGGGGAGGTTCACTTGGCAAACCAGTGACAAGTTGTGTTCAGCTTAAAGTTACATAGTATGATAAAAGCATCTCATTTTGTTTAAAAGCAAAATACTTATCTAATCTAGATTTGATTTTACATATCCAACATAGATACTGGTGCACTTATTAAATATTTTTTTTGCTGCATAGAAGAGCCATACTATGTCAGTTTAATAGAACCTGTTACTACTGAAGACCCTATAATACTAAGACAGCTCACTCAGCCTGTACTGTGTAATCAAAATGATCAAACCCACCACTTGGTGCGCTGGCTCTTCTCTTGGTTAAACAGGTGCTCTATTATATGTATAAATGTATATATGAATGTGAAAGATGTGTGATGATGGCGATGCTGATGATGATGTGTATTTGTTCATAGCAATTTCATATTGATGTGTATTCATACTTACCTATCTCATGTATAATATAATTGTATGTGTTTACATGTGAAACACCATCCAGCAGCCGGGCTGATCGAACCCACCACAAGGTGGCACTACGAAATTTACATTACCATGGGAGAGATAGGGAGTGAGCCGTCTTAGTATTATAGGGTCTTTGCTATAGGGCAAGAATTTTGACAAGCATGTCAAAAGTAATTTAGTGTATTTTCACTTCAAATATCTCCCAAGCTAGTCATTTTAAAGCAAGGTTAATTCAAACAAAGTAAAGTAGATTATCGTCATCCATCTAATATATTCATCCCAGAAAATGACAGAGACTTAAAACGATCGGATTATGCAACTTTAACAAAATAAAAAAAGAAACAGCCTTCTAATTCAATGTTAAACTGACGAATTTAGAGTTCTCTCTTTATATACAGTGCTACTTCTTTTATCTTTTGTATTTTTTATGGACCTAAGAAAACTGCCAACTATTTATAAATATCTTGCTCTCTTTCTGAAAGATGATGTATTAGTGCGTCATCATTTCAAACATGTGTTCGATCAAATCGTCCCCAAGGAGAATATAGAAGTACCCGTCTTCAAATAACAGGTCTGCATCCAGACTCGTGCTGTCCTGACATAATAGCTGTCCTGTCATCGGAAGGATTGAAAATTGTTCACACATGGGGGGTTTGCCACAGGCATCGCTGAACAGGCACTTCTGTATCTGTCTACCCACTAAGCTGAACTTTTTAGCCATTTACTTAGGCACTTTTGCCTGATCGGAATTTCGAATCCCAGCCGAGTCAAACCAATGACTTACAAAATTGATATTTGTCACTAACTAGCCTAGTGGTCGGCAGTACTATGGATAGGGCAAGGACTGGTATTTAAACTGTCTTCCTTTCCATTGTCAGATAAACCGAATGGGAGTTCCGCAGGAGAACAAATCCGGCCAGTGTTGTCAACTCATGACGGCAGCTACTGACCAGTGAGTACTGCACTTAATATTTATAAACCACACACCTCTCTATCGTCTTATCAATAAAGTTAGTGGATTTTCTAACAATAGTAATTACCCACCAGTGATAAATACTCACTGGTGACAATCGCCACATCAATTGTAATTACCCACCAGTGATAAATACTCACTGGTGACAATCGCCACATCAATTGTAATTACCCACCAGTGATAAATACTCACTGGTGACAATTGCCACATCAATTATAATTACCCACCAGTGATAAATACTCAATGGTGACAATTGCCACATCAATTGTAATTACTCACCAGTGATAAATACTCACTGGTAACAATCGCCACATCAATTGTAATTACCCACCAGTGATAAATACTCACTGGTGACAATTGTCACATCAATAGTAATTACCCGCCAGTGATAAAAGCCCATTGGTGATAATAGCCGTATCATCTGTAATTACGTACCACTGATAAATGCTCCCGAGTGATAATTGCTACATTAGCTGTAATTACCCACTAGTAATAAATGCTCACTAATGGCAGTTGCCACATCTAATTGAATTACCCACCACTAATGAATGCACACTGATGATAACTGCTACATCAACTTTCTTACCCACCATTGATAAATGCCCACTCGCGATAATTGCCATGTCATTTGTAAATACTTACAGGTGATAATTGCTGCATCAGTTGTTATGCTGACTAGCCATATTAATGATAATTGCCCCAATTACCTTTTCACTTTCACATAACTACTCCCTCTCCCCATCCTATGTGTGTACCTAATCACCCTTTCCTGCTGACCAATGGTTGTTCCCGCCTCAGCCAAAAAATTCCATTTCAATGATAATTGCCTCTCCACATACCCCCCTCCCTATGTTGGGTGCATACCTAATCACCCTTACCTGCTGATCATAGTTCCCCCCCCCCCCCCAAAATAATCCACAGAAGGAAACCTCCCCCCCCAAAAAAAATACATAAAATAAAAACACAAAAATCAGCAGGAACAACAGCAACAAAAACAACAACAAAAACAAATAACAAAAACCCACGCCGTCGGAGACTGCTGCGGTGTACCCGTGTCCAGGTGTGGTGACTGTGTGCTTCCCTTGTTAGCCCCTCGCTACACTGGGACCTGTACAGACAGAAGCACCATGACGAGGCTGCCGTGCGGTCACGTGGTGGCGGCCCTGCGCGCGCCGACACTTCGCATGACGAGGCTCTGCAGCGTCTGGCTGGGTAACGGCGCCGGGCGCTATGTGCACGAATGGCTTCCACCCTGCAGCCGCCCTCCTTCACGTGCATGCCCTCCTCCCCTCACCTGCTTAGCCCTCTCTCTATCCACACCTGTATATGTGACGGTGCCGGAGCGTCATCCATCAGCCAATGTCTTTTTTTCCAGCAGCAGCACCGTAGTGGATATATTCAAGCACATATGGCACGCAATGTACCCTTGGTGTGTGTATGTAACAAAGTCTGTACGGGGCCTGGAAAGTCTTGACAAGTCTTGGAATTTCATTTGCCCCATTTCAAGGCCTTGAAAAGCCTTGAATTTAACCATTTTGCATAGTTAGTTTTGAAAAGCCTTGAATTCGATTAAACTGTCCCCACTGATCTAAATTAGTCTGAAATTGCCTTTCGCCATTGGTATTTTTTTCCCTGAAATCCAAATGAAAATAGTCTTGAATTCTTATAAAGAAAGGCCTTGAAATAGCTTTGAATTCCATATCTTCACACATGTACGGACCCTGATTTCAGCTTTTCAGAATTCGGTTACCCCATATTCAAATCCCAAGCTAGTGTGGAAAAATCACGTCCTACTGAGTATAGGAGCTCACGAGTGTGTCACTACCCTACACAATTGGTGTGACTCAAAGACTACCACACGGGGGCGCCATTTTATTATTACATTGTTCTGTATGTGTGTGTGTATGTGTGTTTATGAGAAAAAGAACACTGGTTGCATCAACACCCCAACACCCATACCTCATGTTATACAGTGACCATGTTCTGCCACTCATTCATGCAGACTCACCACCTGTTGATCAGGAGCACATAGAGTAGTACTTATAGACAACCCTGGCAAGGGCTTCACGTATTCAACACTAAGTGAAACAGGGGGAGTAAATATAATAGGCATCTCATTGTTTTATAGGAACCTATATATTAAACATTGATGGCATATAGACATATTTTATTAGCTACGATCAATTTATGTAGATGTTCAAATATTAGGAGAAAGATGTATTTTAGAAAAATTCCTTTGTCATATTGATTATACGCTCAGTTAAAATGTAAATTACGTACGAAATATTAAAAAAACTATCGTCTACACAAAGAGATCTGCGGTCACATTAACATGTTTATCTGTGATTTCCCTCTAATCCTAGCCTTGCTTTAAAACTGGAAAATCCGGATTGTCGAGTGCCTTCTAATCAGACTAAAGCTATATTCTTTAAGAGCATATTATTGTGTAATATTTCCATTTCAAATCTGAATATTTAACAAAATAACCTTGGTAAATTGGTGCATTTCTACATAGGAGAATTGCTACAATGAAACCACTGAATCATAAATCATCGATATGGATCACCAGAAGACTGTTCAGGGGCCGTCTGCTGGAGCTCCTATTTGCAAACCACTGGCCTACTAGATTCAAACATAGGGGCAGTGTGATGACTGCATTTAGTTTCTCAGTGTGTCGAAATAAGGTCAAACTGCACTTGCTCACGTGGATGGTCTATGTTCCAACACAAGTTATTTATCTGGAAACATTCAGCAGTGTCTTATCAGCAGCCTCTAATTAAATAGACTAGATGAAGTTATAGGTTATGATACCAGAATTATAGCATTTTAGCTGCAGCATCTTAAAATGTTTAAATCACAACACTTAACGCTACTGTGAAAGTACAACGTATGAACACTGACTTCTGGATACTGAATGGTTTATTCACGTCCAGGGCTCGCTGAACCGCCGGCTAAACTTTCCATGACGTCATCTCATTTACATACTCCTTTGTCTCACTCCCCGTCTAGAACCTCATGCATCTCATTAGCATATATTACCCACATGTCTGTACGTCTATTACGCATATATCACAGCTACCAGCCTATCACTAGTACCAACAGTTACCAGCTTTCCCTTCTCCACCTCTACCATCTTACTGAGTATTGTATAGTTACCTGTATTGTGATAGGACCTAATTAACATCATTCTGAAGGAAAGTATTGCTAAAAGCTTGAAGACTAATCGATTGTTTTTTGTTGGGGCTTAGCAACATCTAAGGGCATATCAGCGTGGGCTTAAACAGTGACGATAAGGTATTATTTCATTGATATGCATTACATGCTGATATTGCACCATTTTATATTATATTAACTAGCCAAAATATTATTAGAAAATTGACTTATTGACTTATAATTTAGGGACCAGCCAACGTTTTCAGCATGGGTCGCATATAGTATATGGGGGGGGGGGCCGAGGGGGTGACAGTCAAGTATGACAATTATCATTTAATAAAATATTGATATTTAAAAGATTCACATTCTTGTTTTATGTTCTGTAGTAAAATGGTGATGTGCAGAGCTTTTGGGGAGTGTGGACAAGTAGTATGCTTTGTATGACCGTGAAAATATTGAAAACTTTGGATGGCCCCTTAAAAAGTGATAGGGCATCATCATCTACCTAAAAGTACAATCCCACCTTTCAGCGGTGACTTTATACTGGAACCTTATGTATCAAAGGCAGGGTGCACTGATTATGGCATGGGACTATATGAGAGCGGGACCAGGTGGGTGTGGAGGGGTAGATACCCAAGTTAGACAATCTAAGACTAGTTAGACAATCTAGGACTGGGTGTTATTTGTCTATATAGACCTACTCATGTGTTGTTTCCTTACCACCACATTCTTAGTAATGGAGAAACAACTTAATTCGTTCTACTCTGCAAGGCTGTACTGTAACTAGGGGGGAGGGGAGGGGTCCTTTACATTACAGGGGGGGCATTTCCACCCCCCAGAAAACAGTATGTACCCTCCCTGAAATTGAAATATCATTTCAGAGCCTCTAGATTTCAAAAATGGATGGGTGGGCGTGGGGGTCATACTCCAGACCTCCCCCCCCCCCCACACCCCTACAGTGCCTTCAGCACTCGTCTGGTCCAAGAAAGTTGCTAGTTCCGGTGACGCAGTTTCAGCGCCCGGTCAGTTTCAGCGGCCCGTATAGACTCAAACTCAAGGCATTGTCAATGGTCGTGAGCAATCTTCATACAGAAAATACAGCAAAAGTGAAATATCTCTAAAACTACACCACCTATTAACAAATCGCTTGGTACACATATAGAAAACATCTTTACCAAAAAGACTGTATTAAATTTATAAGGTTAGGGTTCTTGATTTGTATTAATTTTGAATAAAACTAAGGTTTTGCACTGCGTGTACCGTCAAACTCAAGGCATTGTCAATGGTCGTGAGCAATGTTCATACAGAAAATACAGAAGAAGTCAAATATCTCTCAAATTACACCATCTAGAAACAAATCGTTTGGTACACATATAGAAAACATCTTTACCAAAAACATATTAAATTTATAAGGTTAGTGACGATGATGTTAGATTTTGACGCATGCGCATGAAACTGACCGGGCGCTGAAACTGACTGGGCGCTGAAACTGCGACACCGGCTATGGCTTGTGCGGCGTGGATGCCTGCCAGCGTGTTGGTGCGCTGCAGACTGACCCCTCCGGCTCTTTTGCCAACAGCTCGGTGCTCTTCTGGGAGACGCGGCCGCCGAAGGCCTCCAGCCTGCAGCCGCAGCCGGATAAGAAGAAGCCGTCCGAGGTCAACAACCCCCTCGGAGTGCCCACCACCTTCAAGCACCTCGACCTCTCATGGAAGCCGATGCTCAAGGTCAGGGTCAAGTTTCAGCATGAACCATGACGTTCCAGGATCAGCTGTTCTGGGGAATGTGTTTGTGTGTTGGTGTTTGACATCCTGGCAACATATGAGGTCATGTCAGGATGGGTACCGACTTGTGACAATGTGCACTCATGGTGACTTCATAGTACTGCCCTACTGGGAGACCAGGCCGTCAGCAACAGGACCTAATAATATCCCACTCAGTCATGTACTGATACTGAGCTAATCAGTCCTTGCTCTATCCTATTAATGACGAGCGCCAAGCTGGGTTGTGACATGTATCAATTTTGTAAGTCATTGGTTTGACTCAACTGGGATTAGAACTCTCAACCTTCCACACTGGAAGCCTGCATTCTTACCGATTCAGTCACGACGTCTGGTCGCTGGGGAATGTGTGTATAAGTGTGTGTACGTTCACGTGTATATGTGTGTCTGTTTTAGTGCCAATTTTTACGCAGGGTCAGTGTCACAACACAGTTCAAGCCAAATCGGTAGAGTGCGGTCCTTGCATGCGGGAGATCGGGAGTTCGGTTCCCAGTCGAGTCAAACTAATGACTTATAAAATTGATACTTGTCACTTCCTAGCCTGGTGCTCTGCATTAATAGGATAGAGCAAGGACTGGTTTGCTCAGTGTCAGGATAATGTGACTGAGTGGGATATCAGGTTATGGTGGCAGTGGCCTGATTTCATAGTGGGGCAGCACTATAAAGTCACCGTGAGTGCACACTGTCACAAGTCGCTACCCGTCCTGTTATGACCTTAGACGTTACGAGGACATAAAACACAACAAGCAAGCAGTTCAAGCCGTGTCAGTGTCAACAATTTTGGGGAATGCATAGGGGAATGACAGCTTTCGAGATATGTTTTTAAGTTAGAATACTCATTATATTATTGTGTACAAATCTCTTATCATGCTTCCCTTTGGTAGATATTTGATTTTTTTTTAAACTAATGTGGCGTCAGCGATCCTTTCATTTGTTTTGTTTTTTGTGATAACTTGTCTCTGACGTGATTCATTCTTGTCAGATTACAGAGGTTTCAAATGGTCAAATATTGATTAAATGTTTAAAAACCAGTTAGGCTAATACTATATAACCATATCTGCTTATATTCTAAATGTATTATTTAGATATAATAGCATTTTAGATATAATAGCATATTTATTTTATTCAGGGCTACCTGAATGACATTTAAATTCTGAGTTATGTAATAAAGTAGTAGTTTTAATGTTCAGTCAGATTATTTCTCAACCAACTAATTCCAGTGTTTGGTTATGTTATGTAGCTTATTAGTAGTTAAAAAAACATGATATAAAGGGGCATGCTCCATTATAGTAAAGGGACAAGACAATGAATCGAGTGAGTGACAATATTCGCGCCACTGGTGAAGGTTTCGGCCGCTGGTGGCGCCACCGGTCCCAGGGTGGGTCACCCATAGAGTAGTACACAGCATCGCAGTGGTTAATAATAAGATAATATTAGGAACATCTCTTATGCGCCTTTATACTCGCATAATTCATATACATCACATATAGGTGGTATGTACGTTTTCAGTATTCTCGCGGGTTAACGCCCTGGGAGTTTAAATTGAAAAACCACTGAAATGGGGGTGAGCGTGGGTGTTTAAGGGGTGGGTGTTTATGAAATATTGGCCAAGTGGGCGTTAACCTGTGAGAATACATGGGCGTTAACCTGCGAAAATGCAGTATATATGGGAATTTGGAATTACACCATTTAAATTTACCTTAGATGCTTCATTTTGTTATCAGGTGAATCTACCGAAATCTGAGCCTGGCGGTGATCACAGTCCGGTTAGATTTAGCATCCAAGAGCGTCAGGGCGACCGCAGTGTGTGTACGTATAGCCGACTGGTGTGAACTCAATGACTCACCAGCTTCAACTCATATGTCACAAAACTACATTGCCCGTATCATAATAATAGTTATGCTCTTGTTACAATATAACTTACATCCTGTCCACCTGTGTATTAGCCACAACCTCTAAAACAAATTACACAACGACACATCTTCTCCATATACTACTCACGCCCCATCTTTTTTACCAACTGAATCCGACTATAACACAAGTTATTCTACAGTAGAATTATATGTAGCCTACCAATAGATTTCCGTCTTTTTACGTTTACGCTTATTTACATGGTCATTTTAAACAGCAAGCTTTAACCAACAGAACAGATTAAAGTTGCATAGATCGATGGTTTTGAGTTTCTGCCGTATTTCTTAAGATAAATATATTAGGTTGATCGCTATAATCTACCTTACTTTTGTTTGAAGTAATTTGTATTTATAAATGGCTCACACTAGGAATATTTGAAGTGAAAACATGAGAAATTATGTTTGCTATGTGCATCAACATGCTGCACACCGAACGTTGTAGCAATAAGAAATTCTATTAAATTGACTTAGTATTTCTTTTTTGCAGCAATAAATTGGATATGTAGGATAGAATTTTGCTAAGTATTTTGGTTTAAAGATTTGATACTTTCATCGGAGTATGCAGCTTTAATTGACATTTTAATTGACATTTTATATTACATAATATACTGGTTAGCACGGTATCAGGATAATGAGACTGTTTGATATTGGGTCATGGTGCTGGCGGCCTGATCTTCCAGTGGGGCAGCACTATAAGTCATCATGACTGCGCGTTGTCAGAAGTTGGTACCTGTGTTTGATATTGGGTCATGGTGCTGGCGGCCTGATCTTCCAGTGGGGCAGCACTATAAGTCATCATGACTGCGCGTTGTCAGAAGTTGGTACCTGTGTTTGATATTGGGTCATGGTGCTGGCGGCCTGATCTTCCAGTGGGGCAGCACTATAAGTCATCATGACTGCGCGTTGTCAGAAGTTGGTACCTGTTCATTTGTGGCCTTATGTGTTGCTGGGATGTAAAAGTAAACAACAACCAACCAGCCAACCTCCTCTAGCCCTCTCAGACTGGGGTAGGGCTCCTTATTCTCTCCACTCCCTTCATGCTTTCCCGCCCATCCACCCCTTGCTCCCTCTGTGATAACTCCAAACACAACCCACCGGAAGCCACCTCCCTGTCACATGGGGCAGCCTTTGGCGGTGTCCATGCAGTGCTCCAGATTTGCAGCCTTCAGTGTGCCAACGTGACTGAGAACTCCCCAAAACTATATATAGGTGTTTATCATCCTGGCAACATCTGAGGTAATGTCAGGACGGGTACCGACTTGTGACTGTGCACTCATGGCGACTTTATAGTGCTGCCTACTGGGAGACCAGGCCGTCAACAACAGGACCTAATAATATCCCACTCAGTCATATTGTACTGATACTGAGCTGATCAGTCCTTGCTCTATCCTGAGCCAGACGGGATGGCCGAATGAGTTAGAGCGTCCGTCTCCCGTGTTGGTAGATCGTGGGTTCGAACCCTGGTCGAGTCAAACTAATGACTTAAACATTGATACTTGTTGCTTCCTAGCCTAGCGCTCGGCATTATTAGGATAGGGCAAGGACTGGTTGGCTCAGTGTCAGGATAATGTGACTGAGTAGGATATCAGGACATGGTGCTGGTGGCCTGATCTTCCAGTGGGGCAGCACTATAAAGTAGCCATGAGTGCACACTGTCAAAAGTCGGTACCCGTGCTGATATGATCTTAGATGTTGCTAGGACGTAAAACAACAACAAACAAACAACATTCTATTAATGCCGAGCACCAGGCTGGGTTGTGACATGTATCAATTTTGTAAGTCATTGGTTTCACTCGACTGGGATTCAAACTCTCAACCTTCCACACTGGAAGCCTGCGTTCTTACCGATTCAGTCTATACGTGTATATATAATGGTGTCTAGGCTTTATGCTACTTATAATGGAGTCATGCTTTTGTTCTGCTCTTCGCTACAAACCTTGCAACTAGCATTATAAGACCAATGACCTAGTTGCATGGCGGGTCCCATTGACTATTCTGTATTTACTAATGACGAAATCAGCACACAATGTCCATTTGCTGTAAATACTGGTTTGGCGCTATAGATCAACGGTATTCGCCACATATTCCGACTGTGGGCTTGCAAATCGCTTACATGTGTGATTTTGTCATTTTTCAGTGAAAATAGCGACAGAAGAAAAAAAGGATTATAGTAGTTCATATGGCGGTAAGCCAGGGTCAGGGAGACGCTCACTGCCGAGCGTGAAGACACACTTCTATATAGGCACAGAGGTGAGCATCGCCAGCAGTTTAACCTCCACTTCATTTCTTATCCACTACTTATTTAGTAGGCTGCATGTGTACAGCGCATCGTATTCTCAGGTGATCACGTCTAATAATGTGTGGCGTTCTCTGTGACGGAGTGGTTAGAGTGACCTTTTTCTAGGTCATACTCCTAATCTGAGGGTCGGCGGTTCGATTCCACGTGCCCCCAGCTCTACCAATTTGGATTTCCACCGCTGTGTATAACTTCCAGCGTCATCAAAGGCCGGTTGCTCTCATACCATGTCTATGTGGTGTGGGAGGTTAAAAATCCCTTGGGTCGGTAAAAGTGTAGGCTTGGGCTTTCTATCGACCAGCAGTGGAATGAGGAAGACCAGTCATCTATGACTGAAATTTCCCCTGCTTAAACAACTAATGGACCAACAACAAATTTTTTTTTTAAATGCTCAACATTGCTTAAAGGCACTTATATGAAAAGCCAGCCCTTTGCAATTTAAGCTATATATATATATATACACTTAACGGCACACTCGGCATGTCCGTAGTTAGGAAAGCTGGCGGTGGTGGCGCCAGTGGTCATGTGAGAGGGGTTACTCCACACTAAATGATACAATGAATGGCAGTAACAAATAGAATAATAATAACTCCCTTCCGCATTGATACCATCTTCTATCACAAATGAAAGATTTCGGCGATTTCACGGATTTCGGCGATTTTATATTCACCGATTAACGGTCACAGAATGCCGATATATGACAGCAATTCTTACTCCATCTTCTGAACACTGGAAGTCAAGGCCAGGGGAGAGGGTATAGTCAATGCCAGACCTGACCCCAGCCAGTCGCAAGCTGGCAGCTGGACCGTCAGCGCGGACTAGTTGGAGGTAAGTAATACGCATGGATTACTTAGTCATTATATACAATGGTTTATCAGTCGCCTTTGGGTTTGTATTTGATATTATTCATGTTGTGGCCTTGTATACTAAATGTGCGACTTTATGTTGCAGAGCCTGACAGTTGATGAGAAACTTCTGTGACACACTACACAGCTCGTTACGTCGGTCCCCAGTAAGCCAACCCGTGCAGTCTTCCACGGACAGTTGAAGTGGATGGTGCACTGTCACTGCTTATGTCAATGGCAGATACGCAGAGGTCAGAGCTACATGCACTCAGTGACTCCGAAACTGAGTTGCAAGTTGTGGTGGGAAAAGAAGAAACCGACCCACAAGCCGAAAATGGCGCAAGAAACCGGCGGCAGCCAGGGCCGAGGCGGGCCATGCCCCCCATGTGTGGGGGCGGGGCAAAGGCGTGCCTGCGAGCACTGCGGCTGTTGGAAGACATGCGAGAAGGTACGTTGCATAGAGATGAGAAAAAGAGTTGCATATATCACATGAGTTGCATAGAAAGATGAGAAAACCTGTGCAGCCAAGGGTAGATATTGATGATAATGTAGCGGGGGCTATTGCCCATTTCTATGCATATGCTAAGCCCAATAAAGCGCTGAATGACTTGGCGAGGCAATACACTGGGATAAAAACAATCTCGGAACGGCCTAGCACATGGCGGCCCATACCCAACCTGGAATACGTGACCAGAGGGCTAGGCTGATCGCTACACTAGGGCGGCTGACTACGGTGGTGCACTGGCCTACCAGATGGCACAGAGGGGAGCACAAGGCAGAGGCGCAGCCCCAAACAGGGGTTTTCAGAAGTAGAGTCATTTAGACAGGTGAGTGAGTCTACTGTGAATGTAAAACTTGAAAAGTGTCAAAGGTTTAAGGCAGGAAGTATTACGAAATGTCCATTGAACTGGTCAAATCTGACATGCATATTACTCGGTGCCTATAGCATTAAATTATAGGAAATATCTGTTTTCAATGGGGAAATTGCTTATTTGAATACCAAGCTCTCCCGAATGGATTGCCACCGGGACCCAGGTTGTTCACTAAACTATTAAAACCAGTATATACACGTATGGGTGAATTAGGTAATTGTGCTTCCCATATATAGACGACAGCTTTATTGTGGAAAATTAAGAAGTGGAATGTAAATTAGCAATTGAACAATTGACAGCCATGTTTAACGAGCTGGGATTCATGTTAAATATGAAGAAATCTCAGCTGAGCCCAAGCACTAAGCTAATTTTCTTAGGATTCGAGATAGATACACTACCCCCGTGGGGAACCGGGGTAGAATAGCTCCCTTGTACCCCCTTGCAGATCGTAAAAGGCGACAAATGGTGTGACTCGTTTGCCGTGAGTCGCAACTCCTGTCGGTGGAGGAAGGGATCCTGGTGCATGAGGCGCCTTGTGGACCAACACTGCACTTTGGCCCCGACTTCACCTAGATGAGGGATTGGACTGGCCCGGTCCAATCAATCGTCTGGTCACGCCAAGCCCTAGGAGTAGAATTATGAAGGATGACCTTATTTACATCACCAATTATATAATATATATCATATAATATTTACCTAGAAAATTCTCCACTACTAGAAGGTGGTGGCTAGGGTCAATCTGGTATCGGTTAATGCTTTTGCAACTGTACTGGAGTATACTATCCTCGTATCGCTGGGACCAGACGGATGGCCGAATGAGTTAGAGTGTCGGTGGTCCATCTCCCGTGCTGGTAGATCGTGGGGTCATGGGTTCGAAACCTGGTCAAGTCAAACTTGGGGGAGTGAGTGATGATGAGATTTGTGAAAACTTATCATCACAGGGCATTACGTAAGTGAGGAGGATAAGTATTTGACGGAATAATGACTTGATTCCGACAAATACTTTCATCCTTACTTTCGTCCGCCCCACAGTCGTGTGTCAGACGGACTTGACGTGGTTGGCTGGGGAGAAACCCACTGCTACCATCCAGGTGCCAAACCAACACACAAACCAACAAACTCAATCGATGATGATGCAAACGCCTGTCGGCAGAAGCAATCTGTCGATTAGGTTGAGCGCTGGAGTGCCGGCTTCCACTGGCCCCATTCCTCAATTAAATACTGAAAGGAAAAAGATAGAGAATGACCGTTCATCGGGACGGCTTAAAAAGATCGAATGGCAGCTAGTCCCCACTAGCAATGCCTTCGATCTTCTGGATTAGGACGTGGAGGCCATGGACATTCCGTCCATGGACCAACCACAACCGAAGCGTCCACCTCCAAAACCCAAGGACAGAGGCCCAAAAGGGTCTATGGCCTTAAATCAAACCAAAAATCAGGTGCTGGAAGAAGTAGAGAGGACTGAGGCCTCAACTAGTCGAGGTCACAGTCTCCCCCAAACCTAAGGGGAGGGGGAGAACGCCTGTCACTGTCCCGAAATGACAGTGACAGGTGGTTCTCTTATTCAATGGAATTGTAGAGGTTGCAAGAGCAGCATTGAGGAGTTACCTCTTCTGTGCTGCAACCTCAACCCTCTTGCCCTTTGTTTACAGGAAACTCATATGAGAGCTTCTGAGAGTTGTAGTCTTAAAGGCTACATCAACTTTGACATGTCCGCACCGGATGGAGACCGAGCCGCTGGCGGCTCCTCCATGCTGGTTAGACGTGATATTGTATGTACGTCAGTGACGTGAGACACAACACTACAGGCTGAAGCTGTTCATCTGACTCTACATAAGACTACAACTCTCTGTTCCATTTATGTTCCTCCAAGCTCCATTCTCAATTTACAAGAATTGGATGCTCTTGTGAGCCAGGTACCGTCCCCATATTGACTTATGGGTGACTTTAATGGCCACAACCAACTGTGTGGAGGGAGGACTAGGAACGCAAAGGGCAAGAGGATTGAGGACATTGTGGACGGTCATGCACTGTGTGTACTGAACGACGGTTCATGCACATATCTGCATCCCGCCTATGGAACATACTCTGCCATCGACCTCAGCATTGTTGAACCAGAAATGGTGCTGGACTTTTCGTGGAGGGTCTGGAATGACCTCTGTGGGAGTGACCACTTTCCAATTATTCTTAATTGCAAGAGGTCTTCTCCCGTAGAGCGAGAGATGAGCTGGCAGCTGCGTCAACCCGACTGGCCCTCCTTCAGGACCCTATGCCACAAGGAGTTCACTCCAGACATCAGTGACATTGATTCCTTCACTGAGATGCTGAGGTGGATCGCAGAGAAAACCGTTCCGAAGACTTCTGCAACTCCCAAGCTTCTGACGCCTCCATGGTTGGATGACAGCGGTAAGGGTGCTATTAAGGAACAAAAGAAAGCTCAGCGTAGATTCTACAGGAGAGCGACTGCTGAAAATCTGGCACTCTTTAGAATTCTGCAGTCTTGCTCGCAGAACAATCAAAGAAGCGCAGAGGCGGTGCTGGAGACGATTCCTTTCCGGCATTACCATGCGCACAGAATTGGGCAAAGTGTGGACGATGATCACAAGAATACAGCGAAGGGGAGATGATTCTTCTGTAGTCCAGCACTTGAAGCACAATCGCACCATTCTCACATCACTCAATGAAATAAGTGAAGAATTGGCTCCACCTTTGCCAGAAATTCATCTTTGGCAAGCTCCCTCCCGGGCTTTCTGGCCGTCAAGGAATGCTAAGAGCGTAAGCTCTTGGACTTTTCCTCTGATGACAGGGAACACTACAACTCCCCATTCAGAATGGGTGAGTTGAGGTGTTCTCTGGAAAGCTCGCATGATACAGCAATTGGACCTGATGGAATCCATTACCAATTCCTTAAGCATCTCCCCAAATCTGTGCTGAGACTGTTGCTTCAACTTTTTAACAACATCTGGGAGTCGGGTGTCGTCCCGGCCTCTTGGCAGGAGGCGACAGTAATGCCGATTCCCAAACCTGGTAAAGATGAGTGAAGCCAACAACTATTGTCCTATAGCCCTCACAAGCTGCATCTGTAAAACCATGGAGTGTATGGTTAATAAACGCCTCGTCTGGCTACTGGAGTCAGGACACCACCTGTCTGAGCTCCAATGTGGCTTCAGACGAGGACACAGCACCCTCGACCATTTGGTTCGCATGGAGACCTTCATAAGGGACGCCTTCCTTAAGAAGGAGCACATTGTGGCTGTCTTTTTCAACCTCGAAAAAGCCTATGACACAACGTGGCAGCATGGAATTATGGAGGATCTCCATGTGATCAGCCTTCGTGGTCACCTGCCAAATTTCATTAAGAATTTTCTAGCACTCATGCATTTTCGCCTCCGCTTCAAGACTACATATTCCAGTCTGCACTCACAGGAATTGGGAGTACCCCAAGGCAGCATACTGGCAGTGACTCTTTTTGGAGTCAAGATCAACGGTATTGCTGCCACTGTTAAAAAAGGGGGTCTCCTGTAGTCTTTTCGTGGACGACTTTGTTTTGTACTGCAAAGGTACTTGTATGAATGTCATTAAGAGACAGCTTCAATTGTATATAAATGGGATTCAGCGATGGTCACCGATGGTGCATGCACTCTGCACCAGTTGCGCAGAGTGCATGCAGAACCAGAGCTGACCCTCGATGGGGATCCCATAAAAATAGTAAAAGAAACCAAATCTTTGGGTCTCACTTTCGACACAAAGCTGTTTTTCGTGCCTCATATCAAGTACCTAAAAACATGATGCCTGAAAGCACTAGATGTTCTGAGGGTGCTGTCCAGTTCGGAGTGCGGAGCGGACAGAAATGTTCTGCCCGCCGTGTACCGAACCCTAGTTCGGTCACAGCTAGCATAATATACGGTTCCGCAAGGAAGTCGTATATTGGGCTGCTAGACAGTGAATCACTAGGGACTGTGTCTGGCCCATGGTGCCTTTCGCACCTCTCCAGTTCAGAGCCTATATGTCGGAGCCAACGAACCACCACTTGACAATAGCAGAACCAAACTGGCTATGCAATATGTTGTTAAATTAAAAACAAATGCATTGAATCCTGCATACAATTCTGTGTTTGAGATGCACAACGTCTCCAAGTATGAAGCCAAGCCAAATTTCATTCGGCCCCTGGGGCTCCCAGGGAAACCGCATTTGGAGGCTTTGTCCTTCGATCTAGATGTATTGGAGGATACCCCAGGTCCCAGAAAATCCCCCGTGGTCACTGAGGAAGCCATCGGTCATCCTCCGACTCACGGAACTGAGGAAGTCTGGGACACATCCACTTGAGTATCAATGACTGTACCCAGAGATTCAAGGCCAGTTTGAAGACCACTTCTCCATGTATACCGATGGTTCGAAAGACCTAAGCCGGGCAGCTGCTGCGGGAGTTTGATTTTTACGGCGGAAGACCGAGCACGCCTTCTCACATTGGAAGTCATTGAACTATCCAACTACACTAAATATGTCATATACAGCGATTCATTTTCCTGCCTGCAAGCTGTTGCTTTGCTAAAAATGGACCACCCTTTCATGGCAAAGGTCATTTACAAAATGAACCAGCTGGCAACATATGGATATGACATCCACTTGTGTTGGGTGCCTGGCCATGCCGGCATTCAGGGAAGCAAACGAGTTGCGAAGGAGGCTCTGAACTATGATGTTGAACCATGTCTGATACCCCACTCTGATCTGAAACCACTAATAGCCACCCACATCAAATCCAAATGGCAAAATGAGTGGGATGAAAACATTAACAAATTACATGAAATTGAACGGGCTGTGGGAAAACCACCACAGCACCTCATTTGGGGGGTCGGCAGGATCAAGTGGTCCTTAGCCGCTGCCGTATTGGCCACTTGTGGCTAACACATGTTTTCCTGCTCAAGGGGGACCCTCCCCCTGAATGTATTGGATGTCAGTCCCCACTGACATTCAAGGATATTTGACTAAACTGTGTCGATTTGATGGCACTGCGCCAACAATTTTACACTGCAAACAGCATGCATGACCTTTTTGCTAAAGTAAAATAAGAGCAGCTGGTCTGTACCACCTCATATAGTTCATTAAAACAATTTTTCTCAATTAATTCTTTCATCTATTAGAAAATGTGCTAGCCGACTTACGATCAAAAAAAATTCAGGGATCAATTGGAGTGGTCGTTAAATCCAGATATTTTCAAAGAATTGTGTGAAGACTTTGGAACCCCAGAAGTAGATTTCTTCGCTTCTAGATTAAATGCAAAATTGCCAAAATATGTCAGTTGAGAATCGGAACCTGAAAATTGGCATACAGATGCCTTTACATTCCATTGGACTCAAATGTATATTTACTGTTTTCCACTGTTCAGGATTCTCCCGACGGTAATCAAGAAGGTTCAGAAGGATGGTACTCGAGCAATCAATGTGGCATCTCAGTGGCCCAGACAACCCTGGTTTCCTCAGCTACACAAACAGGCAACAGATGTGCCCAATGATGTCCGGACAACCTCGTTGGGCAAGGACACCTCAAATTAGAGATAAAGGCTGAGTTAATAAGGGCTACAAGATTAACAGGCTAACTTTTCTGGCCCATGCATTAAAAATCTTTAATTTAAAGAAACAAAGGTTGGATTATTTTGCCCACACTTGGCATCTTTCTACGTTAAAAAGTTACGTAACTCATTTGAACAGGTGGTCACCTTGTGCGTTTCAGAACTAGGTACCATTTCTGAACCCCGAAATAACTAATGTGTTATTTGAGACTGGAGTGGGGCATGGTGCAATTAACACGGCTCACTGCGCACTGAGCCTAATCTTTTCTTCGGGACAGGGGTAGAACAATTGGAGAACATTACCTAATCCAGGGGTTTTGCAAGAGTTGCTATGAGCAGTGACCACCCCAACCGAGGTAAACAAATTTCTGGTCGGTAAACATTGTATTGTCATGGGTGGAGTCATTAGGCTATAACGTCCACATGTCGCTAAAATTGTTATCATTTAAGTTGACGATATTGTTATTAGTAACCTCCCAAAGGGGACAGACTATTTTCAACATAGACATGAAATGAATGATATGTACTAAGAAAGCTATTACGTTTAAGCTAGGGAAGCTTCTAAAACACAACCAGTTGGGCCAGCTACTGGATTCGGTCACTGTTTATGTTTATCCTAAAAATAAGACTTTGTGTGGTAAGGACGCTCGCTGTCCAGATATCTGGAACGCACTTGTAAATTGAAAAACGGACAGAGCCAGTTGCGAATTTTGTATGTTGCCCCATTTGGGCCGATCTCACAGGCCATGATGGCCGGATGGACGATTCAAGTATGGTCATTGGGTGGACTGGACATGATATAGTATAAAGGACACAGCATGGGGGGTGCAGTGGCGTCTCAACACTATCATATGGAATGCCTCATGGAGGGACGCGCGAAGCTTCACGATCCACTATCATAAAGACATTGAAGATAGAGGGCAGGTGCAGAGAGCAATTCTAGACATGGCAAATTAACGTGTGAAATTAGAAATAATGTTGGTGTGGTTGTTAATAAATATTTAAACAAATTTGAACTTTCAAAATCAATTAAGTTAATATAAGAGTTGTGTTCATTGTATTGAGGAAATGGAAGAAATACATGTAAATTAGGAATAAATCAACAAATAAATGGAAATGGTAATGACAAAATAATAGGGAAAAATAAAATAATATAATTAATAACAAAATAAACAAGGTTAAAAAAAGGGGCTAAGAAAAATTTCGAAAAAGCTATGAAGTCTCTCTCCGGGCCTTGACTTCTGGTGTTCGGAAGATGTAGTAAAAATATTACAGTAAAATTAGAGTTAAGGCCCTGTCACATTACGGCGTATGGCGGGAGCGTATTGAAAACCTACGTAGGTCCTGCGCGTGCCGGCCTATGATGACATTTTGTGACCTTTCGGGTGGTTTTGAGCGTATGTGGAACCTACGAGGAGCGTATGGGAGCGTGCTGTGACATTTTTTTACGGTATGGGCCATACGCCCTCATAGGTCGAGATTTTTTTAGCATGCACAAAAAAAATTGGACGGACGGATTTATGAAAGCGTATGGCGGCGTATGCCTCATACGCTTCACATAAGCCGTCACCTGGCGGCGTATGAGTAGCGTATGCGTAGCGTATGAGTAGCGTATACGGCGTATGCTGACGTATATGACGTACCGCGCCTACGCCGCCATACGCTCCTGCAAAAAACCCTAATGTGACAGCCCCTTTACCTGTAAGTTGACGTGTTACTAAGATTCTTGTGAATCTTACGAACACGAAGACAAGGATCAGGGGCCCACCCACCCACAACAATGTAGTTTAACTAAGATCAAATAAATTAAGGTTTTGGTCTGTTTCTCTGAAGGGAAAAAGCATTTAAGGGAAGAATAATAAAGGGGTGTGGAAGAGAGTTAGTATTAGATTAGAAATTGTTCTCAGACTACGAAGACTGACTGGGGTCACGCCTGGCACAGATCCTTGTCTTTTTGTTCCAAAGATTCGAAAGAATATTAGTAACACATCAACTTACAGGTAAGTCTAGTTTTACTGTAATATTGGTTAGTCCGAATCCTGTTCATATATGACCTTAGTTGTTAGAACATAAAACCCAAGCAAGAAAGTTAGGCGTGGGTGATAAATCAGTCACAATAAGGACAGTTGAAGCCTGACTTCTGGCATTTTTCGGCGAGTCCCTGACAGTGCTAATCTTATGGAGGAATATCCGCATTTTCGCGGAATATTTCCCTTGGTTCTTTCAGAACATGCGAGGTGATACCAGGGTCTCGGCCTGATTTCCACTTTTTTTTGCCGGAGACCACGTTCATCCCTTATATATAAAGACCTTATATATAACCCGATAATAACCCTAAATCCTCAGGAACGAGTTACACTGTATCACGCCCGTAGTGAGGATTTGGCCGGTGACAACGCCACAGGTAACTTGGTGGTGGGGGCGGGGTGCACCCAAAGAGCAGTATGTATAGTGACCTACCACGGTTTTATACTCGCATAATGCTTATGCATATATAATATATATATATATATATACATGATGCATAAATCTTCTTCACTGGCCCAACACAGTACCACTCATGCATGAGCTTTAGGGTTATCATAAGGTTATATATAGGGTTATTATATGTAGGGTTATATATGGAGTGGTATGCCACTGCCAAGTGCCAAGCTGGCGCCAATGCGTCTACCATTACAGTGTGTGAGAGATGGTGCCCCGCCATGATGCCACCCTCCTCCATCACTACTAGTTAATCCCTCCCACTGTTCCATTGTAGGACGGCGAGCTTGTGTACGCCAACTGGATGCCTCAAAAAGACCACGACAGCGGCAAGATCCAGAGTGAGTGTCTTATACCAGTCACTAGCTACAGCAGAGGGGGGTAAGGCTGCCTTAGGGGGACCGGTGTAGCAGGAAATAGCAAACCCCTTGAAATTGCACACCCCGGGGTTTGCGATTTCCTAGGAAATCACAAACCCCCCTGGAAATCACAAACCCCCCATGCTTTGTAGCATTTTGTAATATTCAACTAACCCACTAGTAAATAATGGTTCATTGAGATATTTGATGCATGCACAATAAGAATTTGGAATATTAAAATGGTTCTATTTCCTGTGTGCAGTGACTGAAGTTGGAACTAAAAAGGCCATTTTCTAACGACATTGTTTACATTGCCGATCCTGAAACTGAGTGATAATACCAGGATATTGCTGCACCTCTTTACCTAGCCTGGTTCCCTGGCCTTTGTTTCAACAGAGGTCACCACCTAGTAGAAAGAATGGATACTGGAACCAGACTACTCTTTACCTGGCCTTTAGAATGGCCACAATGGTGACATCTGTGAATAAAGGCCATTTTCAGCGCATGTGCGGTCGGAATTATGAACTGGACTATCGCAAAGATGTTTTCATTAGGATTAAGTCTGCCAAACCCCCCATGACCATATATGGCATGGGGGTTTGCGATTTCCTAGGAAATCACAAGTGGGGGTTTGCGATTTCCTGCTACATCGGCACATGCTTTCTGTCATAATATATAGATATGGGCAGAGATGATTATTTTTCCTTTTTTTTAAAAGCGGATTTCCAGGTTTTTTTTTACAGTCTGGGGGCATTTTTGATATAGGTGTAAACGGAAATTTGCGGTCGGGATAATAATCTCAGCTTGATTTCCGCTTTTTTTTTTCTTCTTTTTTTTTTTTTTACCTAAAACCACTATCATCCCTGGGTATGCGATAAGTTACACGCACCATATTTAACATTTTGTATGGGTAACCAATAGTGTATATATATACGATGACTTACAAAATCACGTGAATTTTGTTAGGATTGCCTTTCTGCATATCTAATGCATTAGATGGTGAGCGGATAGTAGGGTTTGAGTAGTAGAAGCATGGTGAGTTTGTAACGGGGTCTACTGATGGGGAGTTTATAGTTGGGTTCAGGTCGTAAAAACGATGGAGATGTGTAGTCATGTCATTTGGTTTAGAGAGACACGGGTGGATAGAATATAACAATGGTATACATATTATAAGATCTCTGTAGCATAACATGACTAGTTTAAGATGGTGCGTATTAACTGACCATTACGAATTTTCTTAGATACTGATGCTGGGACACAGATGGTCCCACATCAGGCTCTGGCCAGCCTAGGGTAGGGCGGTGTCACACTGCACCGATTACAACATTGGAGCAGGGCATAAGCCATACACGGGGGGGGGGGGGGGGGGCACACACACTGATAGCACACAGTGGACTGTTTAGCTTTATCGTTGAATCAAGTTCGCAAAATTATGTTACTTAATGTAAAGAAGTTATGTTCCATCCTATTTCAGGTTTTTTTTATATATTTGTGCCTTTGCTTGGTTCCAATACACTACACAACAATCAGCCCCCAGCTAAATATCACTTGTGCATATTGCATAATACCATTTTGTTGTAAACAAATGAACCCAGCTGTTCCACGATCAGTTTTCATCTCACTTGAACTAGATGTATTGCCTTATTACATTTACTATTCACTTTGAGACTGCTATGCAGCAGTGGCTTCCTGACAATAATTTACATTTTTATGAAAATCAACACATAATAACTCAGCTGAGTTCATATTTGATTATATTACTGTAGTGTTTATCCCAGGTGATGGTGAGTGGCGGTATTTTCTGTTTCTATCCAGAAGTCGGGCATTGTTTCATATGACACGTGTGGTTGTTTGTACTGTACCCTCGTAACAATGATGCAATTATTTATGAAGGTGATAAGGTCTGTCACAAAAGGGATTTGGTGGGAGGTCCTGGTGTGAAAATGATGTTGTTTGTTGTTGTTTGTTTGTTGTTGTTTTACGTCCTAGCAACATCTAAGGTCATATCAGGATGGGTACCGACTTGTGACAGTGCGCACTCATGGCGACTTTATAGTGCTGTCTCACTGGGAAACCAGGCCGCCGGGACCATGACCTGGTATCCCACTCAGTCACATTATCCTGACACTGAGCACACCAGTCCTTGCCCTGTCCTAATAATGCCGAGCGCCTGGCTAGGAAGTGACAAGCACCAATTTTCAAGTCATTGGTTTGACTCGACCATGGTTCGATCCCACGACCCCATGATCTACCAGCACGGGAGATGGACGCTCCAACTCATTCGGCCATCCCGTCTGGTCTCTTGTGTGAAAATGAAGTCAGCAATGTGAAATACATTATGACGCTAATAATTTGGGAACTTTTGTTTGGTTTTGATATTTTGTAAACTGTGTTGTTATTTGCTGTCAGACAAACAAAAAAAGAGTATTTTGATATTGTTTGGTGCACTGATTATTGCTTAACACCTGTAGGACTTATGATATAATCCGTTCTGAAGAAGTGGATCTTATCTGAGAGCAGCTGTGCATGTTTTGGGATGAATCAACAATAACCAATTTTGCTATTACTATTAATGTTATGGCTATTATGTAGCTGTTATATCACTTTTACCTCATGCTACCGCATTGTACTTATTGGTGTGATGTAATGTTTTCGTGATATTTGCTTATGTTTTTGCATCTTATCATGCACATATTTGTTGAAAATGTTATAGCAAATATTACAATTCACTACAGAGATTTTTCACAAGATGAGTGAAATGAATCCCTATTTGATATTTTCTATGTATTTTGAGTGCATTTCATAGTATGTCTAATATATTATGTGTTGTTTAGTTTATACGGACATAACAATAGCAACGAAGCTATGTGATGTATATTTATTTAATGTCTTTATAGTGTTGGTAACACATTCACTATGGTTATATCCTTCTAATGCCTGATCTCGCGGCAATTCTGATCAAATTGATATTGGACTGGCCAGTCTGATAATCATATAACCTAGTTGTTGGAATACAGTTAAGCTTCACTCTCTACTTCTCAAATGGGTAACAGTGTGAAAACTGAAGCCATTTAAAGATCTGGTTACTGATTTTACCATGTATTCCTTGATTACTATGAAAAAACAATATGACTTACACAACTTTCGCATTTCAGGAATAACAACTGCATTGCCCTATTTGAACTCCTACCTAGTAGGGAGGGACTTATCTGCCCAGTACCCTTAGACTGAGTTCCCCATGATTCTTAGTGGTTCTGTGATATCACACTGGGAAAGGAAAGATGGATGTATATAGATTATAAAACATACTTAATTGGCTTCAAATTTACCATTATTGATAATAGGGTTTGTACTACTTTCTCTCGATACTGCCATTGTAATAAACTATTTGTTTATAGCCCTTCTCTATAATTAATGACATAGGAGTTTATTTAGTAGAGAAAGACTATCCAACTCTGAAAGGATTCTGACCCATACAGGGTTGCCAACCCTTACAGTTTCGCCGTAAGGTGTATGATATTTTATGTCCCCATCATCACAATACGCCGGTCTTTCATTATCCAAAATTATTTAAATCTTGTGGATTATGGAGTCCAACATGTGCCACAGAGCCTCTAAGATTTAAAAATTGTTCTGGGGATTACTACCCCCAGACGCCTCAATATAACATCCCTTAAGATTTTCCGGTTTGATATTTTCCAATGTTGGCAACCCTGTCCATATTACTCTAACGGAAGGCCATTAGGACTGAATGACCGTAATCCAAACTCGACCACACAGACCCTAAGATTTCTTTAGGAAAAATGATTGTTTCCGAATATACAAATTATAACTAGACGTATTTGCTCATAATAACTGTGAATAAGTCAAGTTGGGCTGGTCATGTGACTGCTTCTTTAATAAATGTGTTATAGCCCTAATATGGGGTTTCAGTACTTAGGGCCTAGGTTGATGCTCATACAGACTACACCAGGCCTGAAACTCCATATTAGGCAATAACGAGATGTGTGTAATATATTACATATAAAGCTAATACAAAAATGTGAGAAGGAAATGTTATAGCAATAACCTTTCCATTGAATTGTTCGAGGTTTTAAATGGCCATAGCGATGTTAATCTAGCCGCCATTATGTCTACTCCTGTATAACCGCATTAAACTAAACTAAATTGAAATCATTTTACGAATGATAATCTAATTATAGTTACTATAAGTGCATGTAGCCTATTGGACTAACAGGACCAGAATGCTATTCCGATGAATACACTCCTTCACAGCTTTGAATAAGTTCTCTGTTTATATAAACCAAATATGTGCCTGTTTCCCCATACAATATACCATATGATCACTTAGTACGGCATTGTCTTGGGTAATTGTGTATTGCCGGTAAACCAATTTGTAAAGAATTAAGGAAATCCGACTTCTGTAACTTGTTTGTATACAAACAGACAAAAGAACACCTGTCAGTGTTGTTTCAGCTGTCACTTTTACAAACAGACAAGACAAAACCTGTCGGCGTTGTTTCAGCTGCCACTTTTACAACCAGACAAGAGAACACTTCTCCGCATTGTTTCAGCTGTCACTTTTACAAACAGACAAGAGAACACCTGTCAGCGTCGTTTCAGCTGTCACTTTTACAAACAGACAAGAGATCCCCTGTCAGCGTTGTATCAGCTGTTGTTTTTTAGACATAGATAAGATGCGATGCCCAAATGAGTGGAGCGCCTGCTTCTTGTATGGCACAAAGAAGACAAATTGTCCACAGTTTAAAATATCCCCTACTTAATTAAAGAATGTTATAAAATAATACAATTCGCTATATATAGACAATGAAGTTGTGCAAAGTTGTTCTGGAGAGCATCTGTTGGAGCATTTATGGTTAGTCCCACTCCACCATAACGTGCCCTTATAGTCAGTGGGAATTATACATTGACATGAACCATATACTACGACACGGGGGCCTAGCTTCCATGTACGCAGGTACGCAGCTGCGTACCACCTGATATTACAATTTGTTGTTTATTAAAATATACAATGTTTAATTATAGAGTTTTATCCCGTCGCATTTTATTCCAATAGTGTTTTTTTCCATTTGCATACCACCTGAAAATCCCAAACTAAGCCCCTGTGATGGTTGCGGTTTAAAATTGTTTCACACATTTACCGACTGCCGCGTGTCGGAAATGCAGCCATTACCTGGGCCGTGTTCAGGCTCCGTCTCGGAGGCGCCTCGGCGACGGGCCTGACGTCATGCTAGTCTGAACGGCAAAGGCAGTTTATTGTCTCGAAAATGGCCACCCCCATAGGCGGTGGCCATTTGCAATGGAAAAGCTGCACTGTGATTGGCTGAAACCACTGGACACGGCGGCCATTTTTGAGGCGCTTTTTGTCTCCTGATTGAAAAGGGAGGCATCGCCGAGACGTCGCCGAGACGCACCCTGAACGCAAATAGGCCAAAAAGCATCGGCGCGACGTCGCCGACACGTCTCCGAGACGTACCCTGAACGCAGCCCAGATTACACACGTTCACGACTTCACCATGCGCATTTGGGTTTTGCCATATTTAATACAGACATGCAATGTAATACATTTCGACACTGAAATCTGAAGTGCCATGGTGGTTGCTAGTCAGAAAATTTAATATATGTTCAATCGTCAACACGTTTTGTCGATGTCTGTCGATATTTAATTCGTCTATTCAGCTTGGTTCCCCATTGGTTATATTACTGCCTTCTTTCAGTTGAGGGTGAGTGGTTTCCATGTTTCCTTCGTATTTACTCCAGGCACCTGTGCTTGTCTATGGTTGTCGGAATGGTAAAGTTCAACATGTATGGTATATATATATATGGATGTCACGGACGTCATGTTTGGGTGTCACGGACGTCATGTCTATGTGTCACGGATGTCATGTTTCGGTGGCAGGGACATTATGTTTTATCACATAACGTCATAACTTTGACGATATGACAGAAGCAACGTCATCTGCATCTGGTTGTTTGCTTTGATTTCTGTCATATATATATATATATATATATCTAATATATATAATATAGTATGTATTGTAGGATGTATGTACACACATATAATATATATATGTATCTTGTATATATACATATGTAGTATTTATGTGTATGAATACATATATATATATAATAATATAATTTATATGTATATGCAAATACAGTGCATATTTATGTGTATGCATATAATACATTATATCGATAAACATATAATATATGTATCCAGGTCACTCATGCGGTTATCCAACACTTGATGTCACATCTATTCAACGTTATTTACATGTGACGTCACAAATCACGTGGTGCTCTGGCATTCACTGTTCCTGAGGCGGAGTATCACTCACTGAATGCAGTGTGAACTCCAGGCATTGCCACCAACCAGCGTGCATGTGTGAATTCAACAGTTTCACAGAGTTCTCACGATGTAATCTCAACACTCTCGGTTGTGTGCACGGTCTGAGTGGCTATTAAAATATCAAACACAAGTAATGTATTTGAGAAGTTCGGCACACGGTACATCGTACACAATGGATGACTTGGGATTCGATTCGGCTTCCTGGGTCAGGTGGCGAATATGTTAACGGTTTTGGAAAGGAATCATTGACATTATTATGCATGAACACACGTGCATGCATGTTTGAGACTGTGCTTACATATTTAGCTCAGGGTAGGGCAACTATTATATATATATATATATATATATGTATATATATATAGATATATATATAGTTTCCCAGTACAGCAATGATTCGTGTGATTTGGATATGGCAGGCTATTGAATGGCTCGGCGTTGTAGCGTTCTGTAATCGGATCTTTGATTAGCTCTGTAGGTAGGTTAATTGCCCGGATGTGCATGATCACTGCGCCTATCTGCGGCGGTCGGGCGGCGCAGATCCCCGCATTAGCCAGCGCCCCGTCCTGTGTACCGCTGCCAGGGTTTGCCAGTAGTTCCCTTCTATTCCCTCCTAAATCTTCCTCCCTCGAATCTAATCTAACTAGAGTTCCAATTGCCACATACACCAAGCCAGCGTCGCGAATCCAGCAAGAATCCTGAAAATATATGGAAGCAATAATCACATGTATTTTTTTAATAGTAAAGAAAGAAAGCTGATTTTCTTACTAATGTATTTAAAAAAGAAAGAATATTGCGGGAGTGGTCGGCGATGTGTTAGGAAGGGCAGCCGGCCGCGCGGCGGGGTTGCCCGGGGGGGTGTGGCTGCATGTGCACCTCGCGTCTGACGGATCTCGTTCCGCGCTCTCGGGTGACGCGAGACGACTGCATCGTGTGCACACTTTTATACTGCCTCCTTTTACTGCCGATCACGGCGACTACCCAGTCAGGTGCCAGTTGTAGGTCCATCATTTGCATCATGCCACCTTGCTTAAATACCCACAGGGCGTTAAATAGTCGCCCTATTTCAATGGTAGCCTTTATAGTGTATATTATACCAGTTGTTGTTATTATGAGATCGTTTCAATGGTGCCTATTTGACCTAGTATTATTATTATTATATTATTATTATATTATTATTATTATATAAAACGCTATTACTGCAACTACCGTTTCTTTCTTTTGAAATCATTTACCTCATTTTTTATTATCAGTTTCCTTTTCTAGTTATTCATCAATATTTAATTTAATTGTATTACTATTTATTATTAGTTCTAGATAGGAATGTTTTATTAAGAACATCACCTTTGAAGTAGATAATGTTTACATTCAGTCGATGTCGTTTTGATCGATGTCAGTTATAATTTAGAGCAGAACTGCTTTGTTTTCTTGGAAAGCACAGCTTTCTTCCATTTAAATACACTCAGTCGGTGAAATCTCCTCTCAAGTTCCGGCTATATTTACGAGAGTAGCACATCCCAGGAGCAGCAGTAAATCGTTGGGAGGTCATACACAATCTTCCCATAAACTACAGTATTCCTGCAGACGCTCCATCATGACCCGGATGTTCTGTTTGCAGCACCCAAACCAGACTGGTACCACTCCCTGCACAGTGGACCCGTCGAGAGCCTACAACGCTCACCCTTCTTCAAGGACATCATTCTCTGCGTCGGGGGATGGACACTATCCATCTGGAAGGAAGGCATTAGCGTAAGTAGTGTTTTCTCTGACGGAGTGGTTAGAGTGTCTTGACTTTTTTCTAGCTCGGATTCCTAATCTGAATATCTGTAGTTCGATTCTCCATGCCATCACCTCTGCCAATTTGTATTTCCACTGCTGTGTATAACTTACAGTGTCACCCATGGCCACTTGCTCTCATGCCATGTCTATGTGGTCTGGGAAGTTAAAAATCTGTTGGATTGTTAAAAGTGTAGGCTCGGGCTTTCCATCGACCAACTGTCTAATGGTGAAAACAAGACTATTCAGACTTATTCATGATAGAATTGATAGGCACTATAAATATTCAACAACAAAAAACCCAAAAAGTACTGGGCAGGCAGCATGATGTGCACACCTACCCTGAATTTCCAAGCGAAGAAGCAACGTCCTTATTTTGCTTCTTTAAAAAGAATTTCTTTTTATGTAGACCGCATCAGAGCTCCAGGTTTATTTTACACAGCTAAATATTGGAATTCGATAAAAGTAATAAGGGTTGCATGGTAGTTTTGTGGTAATATCGCCAATCTAAAGATCATGGATAGTACTGTATGGCAGTTTCGCTGCCATGCCACTTATTTAAATAGTATGTAACAGCTGGATGGTTGTTTTGTGGTAATATCACTTATCTAATTACCATGTAAATGCTGCATAGTTGTTTTGTGGTAATATCACTTATCTAAATACCATGTAACTGCTGCATGGTTGTTTTGTGGTAATATCACTTATCCAAATACTAGCAATTGTGTAAGTTCGCTGGTATTGTCAATACATTTAAGATTTAATCATTAAATTACGTGAATTGATTACTTTATTTACCGTCAACAGAGTCTATATATTGATACATAAAGACAGAAAAATCGAGTTGACCATGTTTTATGAAGGGTACCTATGAATCAGCTTATTCCGATGCTTTTGAGTTTCTGTCATTTTCTGGGATAAATATATTAGCTTGGTGGTTATAATCCACCTTGCTTTAGTTTGAAGTAAATTATTTTAAATGGCTAACTATTGAGATATTTTAAATGCAAACATGCCAAATTAATTTAGTCAAGCATGCCAAAACTGACACCATAGGCTTCTGCAGTAACCAATTCAATTAAATTGCCTCAGCGTTCCTTCCATGTGGCAACAAATGTTTAATAAGTGCACCGGTATCTCAGTTAGATATGTAGAATCAAATCTAGATGATTGTTTTGGTTTTAAAAATGTTATGCTTCCATCGGACTATGCAGCTTAAAGCTGTCCAATGGATAAGATTAACTTGTGTGGATGCAATAAGATGAGTGTGACCCACGTGAGTGACCCACATTCGGGGCGTGCGATGCCACCCCAGGTCTGACCTTACTACTGCCCTGACCCTTAACCCTGTTCAGTGCATCACAACGCAGTGGACCTGACCTGCCACTGACACCCGGCCCTATCCTGAGGTCAGTGGCTCACAGAGCCAACTCTGTCTACCTTTGCACTGTGGGAGTGGGTTAGGGTGAAAGGGTGAAGTTGAAGACCTGACTCATCGCTAATCTGACTGCCCTCTGCATGACCCAGTTAATGCCTTTTCTGTGTCAAATCACGCACTGTCCACCCCACCACACATCCCTTGTCCAGTATAATCTCACGGTGTGCCCACATCGCTACATGAGCGACACTTGCCTCGTGCCTAGCTTTATTATCCAACATTTCTTTCTTGACACATTACCAGACGGGGTGACCAAATGAGTTGAGCATCCGTCTCCTGTTTTTGGTAGGTCATGGGTTTGAACCCTGGTCGAGTTAAACCAATGACATCAAAATTGATACCGGTTGCTACCTAGCCTGGCGCTTGGTATTACTAGGATAGGGCAAGGATCAGTGGATTGAGGAAGACCAAACTGTTCGTGATTGAAATTTTCCCTGCTTAAATAACTAATGTACCAAAAAAACAAACAAAAAAGCATAACACTCCTCTGTTCTCTATTTCACCCCATCACCATCCTTCACTTGATACTTCCCTCTTGCTCTGTACTACTCCACACAGCTCCTTTTCTAACGCCATTATCCTACACTGTCACTCCTGTTACCCAACCTCACTGCAGGTCATCTAGTCATTTTGCATCGCTCCTTATCTCCTTTACTCGACACAGCTTCGTCTTACCTCTTATCATTGATACTTCTCTGTTTTTGGTAGTCAACGCAACTCATGTACCCCTACTGACTACTCGGACCAGATGCGGTGGTCAAGTCGTTAGAGCGCAGGCTTCTCGTGCGCAAAGTCAGGAGCTTGATTCCCGGTTAAGTCAAACCAATGAATTGCAAAATTGATACTGGTCGCTACCTAACCGGACACTGGGCATTAGGCTACTAGCATCAGGCAAGGGCCGGTTAGCTCAGTATCAGGATAGTGTGACTGAGTGGGAAATCAGGTCCTGGTTCTGGTGGCTTGGATTCCTAGTGGGACAGCAAGTGAGCCGCCAACACGTAAAATCACTATTTTACGTTGAGATGCATCAAACTTTTTGGCGTGGGGGGTGAAAAGTTGGACGTCAGTGCACCGTAGTGGATGTAAGTGTAGCGTTGGTCCAACGTAGTGGTAACATAGGCTGATGCATGAGGAAAAAAACTAAACAAGTTTGGCACAACGTGTGGCTAACATGCCTTCCGCGCATGCAGTGTTTACCTAGCATTGGCATAACACACTCCCAACGTTCCGATAGCGACCATTAAACGTGTTGCACAACGTAGTGCCAACACATGAATGAGACATCTCCAACGACAGTCCAGCGCATTTTGGCGTTGCGCCAGCGTGTACATTAAGCGAGCACCAGACTCACACCCTATCCGTCAAATACATTGAGACACGGTGGAGAAACGCCAACCGCGAGTCGGCCATACGTTATGCATACGTTTGAACAACATCGTCATACGCTGGTGTTACTTTGCCAACACGCGGATTGAACGTTCTCTGTCAGAGGAACGAAAGGCAACGTAGGAACAACGTTCCTCCAACGCGCATCTAACGTATCTCAACGTACGCCTAACGTAGGCCTAATGTAAGCACCCATCCGTTGTCGTACATCGTGCCGCTGAATGTTGACGAACGTCGACGTACATTGACGTATACCAACGCGCGCCTAACGCACACATAACGACAAAAAATCACATACATCGCCATACGTTTGCGCGATGCGTCTTAATGATACAGCCCCATAAGTGGCTGCATTTTGATACTGACTCTGCCTACTCTCCATTACTCACACTGCTGCGGCATCGTCATATATAAACAAGCCTAACCCTGTCACTCTTTATAGCCTAATAAAAGTCCTAATATCGTAACAATGGAATGGTGGGGCCGCCTGGAGTATATAAAATGTGTAACCAGTGCACACTGATGGTGACATTATAGTGCTGTCCTATTAGGACAGTGTCACCCGCAATAAATAATAACGTGACAATTTACTGTTTATTGATATTGATGTCCCCCAGCCCCGCCCCCCCCCCTAAAAAGACCCCCCCCCCCCAAAAAAAACTCATGTTAAGTTTAAAAACACAAATTACATGACAATTTACTGCTAATTGCTATTGATGTTTTAAGTATGTAACCTCGGTGAAATGGCTGGAAATGGCATTTCAGAGCCTCTACTTAAAAAGAAAATGCCCTGGGGGGTGGGGGGGGGGGGATACACCATGACCCCTTTAGTTCCTCACGCCTCCCGCACTTATCCATTCCAAGAACTTTTCAACTCGCAAACACAAATCTTATCTACGGCCCTCACTTCCCTCAGGGGAATCGGACACCCCCCACCCCATTGGGGCTGTGAGTGTTTGCTGAGTGTGACCCACACCGTGTCTCCCCCCACACAGAGCGGTCCCCTCATGTACTCGGCGGCGAGCGCAAAGCGCCTCACCTGTTCCTACTGGTCGCCCACCCGGCCCGCCGTCTTCTACATCGCCAAGAACGACGGCACCGTCGACGTGTGGGACCTGCTCGACAAGACGCACGAGCCCTCCATGACGCAGAACGTGACGAGCGCCTCCGTCACCTGCATCTTCCCCTTCAAGGTCACCAGTAAGTGTCAGCGGTTAGCGTCAGCATAGTGGGTGGTTAGAATGGTGTGTGTGTGTGTGTGTATGCATGTATACGAGTATGTATGCATGTATACGAGTATGTATGCGTGTATGTGTATGTATGCAGGCATGTATGCGTATGTATGCATGTGTGGATGTATGTATATATGTGTAAGTATGTGTGTATGTATATGTGTGCATGTATGCATGTATGTGTGTATATGTGTGTGTATGTATACATGTAGGTATGGCTTCAGTTATCCGTCAGTTGTACCAAAGGTAAATATGGTATAACTAATGTATATGTGTGCATGTATGTTTGTATGCATGTATATGTGTTGTATATATGTGTGTATGTATACGTGTATCTATGCATGTGTGTGTTTATGTATGTATTATGTATATGCTCCTCTGTCTCTACCTCACACTTCATGTCTCTTCTTTTCTCTCAGTATACTCTCTTCTCTCTCCTCCTTACCACCTCTATCTCTACCTCCATCTGTCATTCAACTCCCACTACCTCTCTCCACGTCTCTCCTGTTGTTCTCTTCTCCCCCTCGCCCTCTCCTCCATTATCTATGTCTCCCCCCCCCCCTGTTCTTACTCTTAATTATATATAACACAGTATAGCATAAACTACTGAGACACTGATATTTTCATAGATAATTAGGGACCATTGACGGAATCTCCTTTAATTAAAACAACTAGGTCATCCATAATTGTAATTAATTCCCTGTTGATTACCACTACTCCTCTAAACTATGTCTAGTAGATGCTGTGTGCCATTTGATTCGTAAACTAAGCATTACCCGTTCCTCCATAATTGTAATTAATTCCCTGTTGATTACCACTACTCCCCTAACCTACATCTAGTAGATGCTGTGTGGCCTTTGATTCGTAAACTAAGCATTACCAGTTCCTCCATAACTGTAATTAATTCCCTGTTGATTACCACTACTCCCCTAACCTATGTCTAGTAGATGCTGTGTGCCATTTGATTCGTAAACTAAGCATTACCCGTTCCTCCATAATTGTAAATAATTCCCTGTTGATTACCACTACTCCCCTAACCTACGTCTAGTAGACGCCGTGTGCCATTTGATTGGTAAACTAAGCATTACCAGTTCCTCCATAACTGTAATTAATTCCCTGTTGATTACCACTACTCCCCTAACCTACGTCTAGTAGATGCTGTGTGCCATTTGATTCGTAAACTAAGCATTACCCGTTCCTCCATAATTGTAATTAATTCCCTGTTGATTACCACTACTCCCCTAACCTACGTCTAGTAGACGCCGTGTGCCATTTGATTCGTAAACTAAGCATTACCAGTTCCTCCATAACTGTAATTAATTCCCTGTTGATTACGACTACTCCCCTAACCTACGTCTAGTAGACGCCGTTAATTTGTGAACTAAACATTACCCTTGATTCCATAGCTGCATAACCATGAGTGGGCCGGTGCTGTGTGTGGGCGGGTAAACACATGCCTGGCCTGTACACACTTAGCGTAACTCTCGCCCCCGCCATCCTGCATTCCAGGCAAGCAGCACTTGCTGGCCGTGGGAGACGCGCTGGGCACACTTCACATCCTGGAGATCCCCTGGAGTCTGCGCCAACCCACCACTAACGAGGTATTTGATCCGGCCCCCCCCCCACCCCCACCCCACACGCGCGCTCTCGCCGCTGCGTAGTGTCAATCCCATTCCGTCTATATCACCTTTAACGACAGACTACATAGACTTGCTACCCTTCCGGCGCTAATCTTAAGTTGTTGCTGCGATCATGGCGCAGCTGCGCTGTTATACATTGCTGGTCATTGCTGTGCTGGTCACACAGTCCGCCATTTTCTTCTTGTTGTTGTGTAAATAAAAAAATTCTAGTTAAAGTTTTTTTATTTGTAATTAATTATGACACTGCTATTATTCAAATTGTGCAGCACTTTTTTATTTTGTAATAGTCACATTATTTACTTTTAATTCATTTATTATCATTAATGTTATCATTATTATTATCATTTTGGCATAATCGGTAGAGTGTGGGCCTCACGTGCGAGAGATCGGGAGTTTGGTTCCCGATTAAGTCAAACCAATGACTTATAAAAATTGATACCTGTCGCTTCCTAGCCTGCCACTCGACATTAATAGGATAGGGCAAGGACTGGTTAGCTCAGTGTCAGGATAATGTGACTGAGTGGGATATCAGGGCATGGTGTCAGCACTATAAAGTTGCCATAGGTGAAGTCTGTACCTATCCTGATATGACCTTAGATGTTGGCAGGATGTAAAACTCCAACAACCAAACATATTCATTATCATCATTATTTTATCATCCTTATTATTGTAGTGGTCTGCACTGACCTCTCAGGCAAGTAACCACATAGACAGGTAGGCGTGGGGAGTGTATTGATATCAGGGAGCCTAGGTGGTGTAATGGTTAGCACACTGGCCCGGAATGCAAAGAGATGCGGGTTCGAGTCCCGCTCTAGGCGCAGTATTTCCCATTTTCATCACCCCCACGACACTGGTGCCGTGACCAGGATCCTGTACAAGCTTTGCGCTGTATGGTTGTTGAACCTACCCTGTGTATGTATGTGTTAGTGCATTGCCTGTATGTATGTAATTGTAAGCATTACAAGACTTACAATTTCCAGGGGGACGAGTGTAGTGGTCTGCACTGACCTCTCAGGCAAGTAACCACATAGACAGGTAGGCGTGGGGAGTGTATTGATATCAGGGAGCCTAGGTGGTGTAATGGTTAGCACACTGGCCCGGAATGCAAAGAGATGCGGGTTCGAGTCCCGCTCTAGGCGCAGTATTTCCCATTTTCATCACCCCCACGACATTATTATATTTTTAATGTTATTTTTGCTGTTGAATTTTTATTATTATTATATTATTCGAACATAATTACTATGTCAATGTTCTTCAAATGTCAATGGACTAACAGCCCTGACTAGTGCCCTGGTCCATCCTGACCAGGGCACTGGTCAGGATGGACAGGGCTGCTAGTCCATCACATCAAGGTGTGATGGACTAGCACACAGCCAGTATTTTCTGGGAGGCAGAACTGATAGAAAGGCATGTTAATTTGCGCAGGTTGTCGGTGTGACTAATTACTTCGATCGGGAAGTAAGCCGCCGTGAGTTCGTCGAGTCGCGCTGGGACTTCCGTGAGAAGGAGAAGGCGTCCATTGAATCTGACAGCAAGCGGAACGCCGGGGTAAGTCTGTCCAGCCATCTTGTTGAGGCGCCATTTGGCCCTGTGTGCATGGCGCTAACAAACAATCAAACAATCAATAACACTCAATTTCAGATGTAGGCTGGCAAACATAGTGGAGTTGTGGGTTCAAAGTTCAGTTAGCATATATATGGCTAGCAACACTTTGCAGAGCGAGGACGGGAGGGATGGGGCATGAGGCAGGTGGGGGGGGGGGGGGGGGGGGGGGGGAGGGAGCAAACAATCAATAAGACTCCATTTAGGGTGTACACTGGCTAACTTAGCGAAGGCTGGGTTCAATGTTTAGCCTGTAAGTTAGCATATTATATGTCCAGCAACACTTTGCAGAACGAGGCAGGATGGGGGGGGGGGGGGGTGGAAGAGGCATGGGGGGATGGGAAGTAAGTAGTGAAGTATTTATAGGCTGCTTCTCTCGACTGGTCCCCAAGGTCAAATACCATTCTGAATGGTGTCGCCCCATCATAAGGAGGAAGCTCTCAAACCTCCAGTACCTCCTCAAGATGTGAGTACAGACATCACACTGCACTGGAGGTGGCCGGTAACCCTCGCCCCACCCACGCTCTGAATGGTCATAGACTGTGGCTAAGAGCAGCAGAACAGCCTTCTGAATGGCACCCCGAAAGCTCCCTTGCAACGAAGCGCTGGGAATTGCCTTTACCATCTGGAGCTATATAACAAAGATGGCAAATATAGGGTGATTTACCACAGCAGTAGATACCGGAGAGGTCTTCCACCAAACCGCTTATCTAGGCCCCTACGGGGAATCTATATCATTTCCAAACTGTAGTAGCTCGAATAGCACTGTAGTGATCACAAAATACACTGGCTGGATTTGTGAACTTCATGCTGTACCAGACCTGCCTAGCCATATGATTTTTACGTGTTTTGTACACAGTTCTAAGCTGGTGTACACCAATACGCAACATTACAATTTTGTACGCCAAAAAACTAATTGGAAATGGCAAAATTTGTTGTTTTTTTTCTTTGAAAGGACGCAATTTGTTTTCACTGGAGTATCCAACTAGGAAATATGGGGTAGGCAACACCTGCCTACTTATTGCATTTTTGCGTATTTTGTAAAAGAATTTAAGCCGGAGTGTACTGATATGCAAAATTAAAGTTATATATATGCCAAACAAATTTGGAAGGTAGACAATTTTTGTTGAAAGTATACATTTTTTCCCACTAGAATACCCAAATAGGAAATGTGGGGGAGGCCCAAATGAGAAATTTGGGGTAGGCATGTCTGCTGTACTTGCTGGCATGGGATCATTTTATTTTAAGCATATTTTAAACAAAATGGCGACCTGGGTGGGGAATGTATCATGGCAGCTGATTGGGTAGCGTCTCTGGCCCACATTGGGCAAATGAATCCGTTTCGAGATTACGGACTGGAGTTCGAGGCTATTATATAAAATAAAAAACGCTAAAGAACGCGCTGTGCACAGAGCGATTGGGCATTAATATATGGGCGCCCAGACACCTTGTATTACAGGAGCGTTGAGCACCCTCGGGCCAGCAGCACGATTTGCTAACAAATCACTGATAACATTATAACCATTTTGAGTGACGCAAATATATAATAATCATAACAGAATGTACGTACAACTCTGTATAAAAGCGATGGCTGGGTAATAATGCGCCATAATGCAAGTTCAACGCTTCTCGCCGTAATTATGCCTTTGCTGAGGACACGGTACTAAGCGATCATCACTAACTAACATAGGTAAATTGCCCCCCTCGCAACTGAAACCGCAAAAGACTAACTGAAATTGACTCTGAATTATGCTTTATAATATGCCACCCAATTAAATCACCGGACGCGGTGGCCGAATCGGTAAAGCACAGGCTTCTCGTGCGGAAGATCAGGAGTTCTATTTCCGGTTGAGTCAAACCAATGACTTAGTACTTGTCGCTTCCTAGCCAGGCACTCAGCATTATTAGGATAGGGCAAGGACTGGTTAGCTCAGTACCAGGATAATATGATTGAGTGTGATATCAGGTCGTGGTGCCAGTGGTCTCCCAGTGGGACAGCACTATAAAGTCGCCATGAGTGCACACTGTCCCAAGTCAGGGCCCGTCCTGATATGACGTTAGATGTTGATAGGACGTAAAACTCCAACAACCAAACCAAATTAAATCAATTCAATCGATAATCTTTTTACGTGCTAACCGGGCGTCTCCTTTGAAAGCCGTGGGGATGGTTTATGTGAGCTGTTGATAGAACTTGCCGGCTGTGTAGTGTTGGCGTGATGTGAGGAGGCAATTATCGCTGTGGGCGATGTTGTTCCGACCACGCTGCTACCTGGAGGCAGGAGGCGGAAATGGCAGAAACTGGCACATATGGTAGTTCATCGACCATTCACCATCCTATAGAGCACGGTCAGTTCCCTGCACCATACTCATGGATGGTGTCTGCATACATGTAATGTGCTTAAGCCTTATCAACAGGATGCTGAAACTATGCGAATGTGATTTGTTTGTAAGCCACGCCACTGGATTAGGCTAATGAGGGAGGGCGGTTCTTTTGATATTTAAGCGCCAATAAGCAACAGCCACACGACCCTATTGATTGAATGTTATAGTGAGCAGGAGCAGGAGGAGGAGGAGGCGCTGGGTACTGGAGGACACCATTGAATACTGTGCCAGGTGGTAGGTGATGGGCGGTCTGGCTGGGCTGGATGGACAGGGCGGGTGCTGGTAGGGATGGACAGGGCGGGTACTCAGCGGTTTTTAACAAACCCATCCATCACCTCCCCTCCATTTGACTCCATTCTCTACTTAATTCCTCACATATGCATCCATACTACGACCAAAACGTCATGCTACTGAACTATCTGATGTTATGCTTTAGTAATAGGCCTGTCACACTACGACGTATCTCGCCGGCGTGCCGCCAACGCGCAAAATCACTTTTTATCATCGAGACTTGTCAAACTTTTCAGCATCAGCGCAATGTATTGGTAGCGTGCGGCCGACGTTTTGCGAAAAAAAAAAAAAAAGTTTGGCGCACCGTCCTGATATGACCTTAGATGTAGCTAGGATGTAGAACAACAAAGCATCAGTTTGGCGCAACAAGCCTCATGCAAGCATGGCATGTGCCTAGCATTCGCATAACGTTATTCCAGCGCGTTTAACATATCTCGATGCCCCCCCCCCCCTAATGTCGCCATAATGTTGGCACCCGCGCGTTGTCGCACGTTGAAAGTTTTGTGCGAGCACAAAACTTCGCCGATTCCCTGACGCGCGCTGCCGACCATCTCCGTATATCAACGTATACCAACGCATGCCTAACGCATGCGTAACGCTTCCAGACGTTTCCCGACGTTTCGCCAAAAAATTACACCCGTTGACGCGCGTTGACGAGAAACGTCATAATGTGACAGCACCATTAGCAAGCTCAGAGATAACAGGTTAAACCAGATCAGTTAGAACTTGTCAAATACAAAGCAGTACAAGTCAGTGTTTCTGCTCGTAATGGCCACCTCATATTTATAGCCGTAGCTAGGAATTGTTGTTGTGAGAGGGACACATTCTTGGAAGGGATGAGTGCTGAAGGCGTGAGGCACTAGGATTGGGGGTGGGCGGTATCCTTATGCCTGGTACACACCTACCGTTTGTGCGCGCACACCTCCCGTATACGATCGAAAACTGCCCGTTTCGCCCACAAAAATCGCTTGGTGTGCGCTCCCCGCGCACACCTAGCGATTGCGATTCGCGTATAAAACTCAGTTTTTAGGGCTAAAAGCGGCCGATTACGATTGCGATTCGCGATTCGAAAAACGAATCGGCCCGTTTTCAGTTTTAAGCGGGTCGGGTCGAGTCGCGAGTTTTAGTGCGCGAATCCTATACGGGCGATGTGTACTAGGCATAAAGCATAACGTCAGATTAGCACGTCGTTTTGATAGTAGTATGGATACATGGGATGAATGGATTTGAGTGGAGGGGGAGGTAATGAATGCGTTTATTCAAAAACTGGACAGTACCCTACCTGTCCATCCCAACCAGCACCCGCCCTGTCCATTTCAACCAGCACCCGCCCTGTCCATCTCAACCAGCACCCACCCTGTCCATCCTAACCTTTAGTGCTTATCTACTAGATTTGATCATAAATATCCAACTTGGATACTGGTGCACTTATTAAAGGGAACTGATATAGGCGTCAGTTTGTGTAATTGGATATGTGGAAGGAGAGTGCCACAATTGCTAATGTGTAAGTGCAACGCAAATGGATTCTGTTGCAATTATATTGGGTCAAGTGGAGCACCATGTTAGGTAATATGATGAGGAAATACCACCAGTGGCGTTATTCATACTTTACATTCAGAGTTCGTTTGTTGTCTTAGCGGACAATACCAGGCGACTTTAAAGCCGCATAGTCTGATGAAATATCAAATTTTCAAAACCAAACCAATTATCTAGATTTGATTTTACATATCTAACTTAGATACTGATGCACTTAGTAAGCAATTGTTTCTGCATAGAAGGCAATACTGAGTGAATTTAACAGAACCTGTTACTGCAGAAGTCTATGATGTCAGAGTTTTGGCAAGCTTGACAAAACTAATTTTCCATGTTTGCACTCAAAATATCTCAAAAGTTTACCATTTAAAATAAAAGTTACTTGAACTAATGTAAAGTAGATACTAGTGATCGATCTAATATATCAGAAAAAATACAGAAATTCAAAACCATCGGACTATGCAACTTTAAGTATTTGTCACTGCACAGCAAGAATTACTAAGTCAATTTAATAGAACCTGTTATTACGTGAGGCCTATGGAGTCAGAGTGGACAAGCACACCAAAGTTAATTCTACATGGTTATACTTCAAATATATCCTAAATTAGCCATTTAAAATATAAGTTACTTCAAGCTGGAGTACGGTAGGTTATAGCGATAAACCGAATACGTTTATCTATTTTTTGTTAAATGACAGAGACTCAAAACTATCATGCAACTTGCAGATCGCCCCCCAGGTGGAGCTGACTATCGAGGAAATGGACACGCGCATGGCCGCCGAGTATGCCGCCTTCGTGGAGGAGGAGAACCAGTTCCTGCGCACACTGGGGCTGGTGCAGGACACCGACGACATCCCACAACTCGACTAGCACACAGCCGGAATGCGCATGTCACCGAGCGCAGCGAGAAGACGGCACGTGTACTGGTTAAACGGAACGACGCGTTGCGTGTGACCAACGGGCCGGTGATGCGGATTCCGAGGGACACCAGTTTGCCAGGGACACTTCCATTCAAATGCATTGTTAACGGCTGTGAGCAAATCTTCATACAGAAGAAGTCAAATATCTCCCAAATTACACCATCTAGAAACAAATCGCTTGGTACACATATAGAAAACATGTTTACCATAAAGACTATATTAAATTTATACGGTTAGGGTTCTTGAATTCTATTAATTTTGAATAAAACTAACGTTTTGCACTGCGCGTACCGTCAAACTCAAGGCATTGTCAATGGTCATGAGCAATGTTCATACAGAAAATATAGAAGTCAAATATCTCTCAAATTACATCATCTAGAAACAAATCGTTTGGTACACATATAGAAAACATCTTTACCAAAAACATTATATTAAATTTATAAGGTTAGTGACGATGCTGTTCGATTTTGACGCATGTGCAGAAGCGACATGTCCCTGGGAAACCGCAACACCGGCACCCTGGTTATCGGTAGCCGAAACCCACGCGGGTACCCGGCACCCCGTGGCCGGAAGCCGGCACCCAGCGGCCGATAGCTGGCACACGGCGACCGGTGTGCAATAATATTCTGACTCTCATAATAAAGTGACTGCCCCCTCCCGCCCTGTTACTTATTATTATGCATAATAAAGTGACTCCCCCTATCATATTGTGACTGTATGCCAATGGATCTTTGGGGTGGGTTAGGGGGGGGGGTATATGTCGACTCTTTTCATTATTTAAAGGACATGATGTGTATGGCTACCCATTTCCATGTATGTTGATGTATATGTGCGTATGTATTATTATAGAAGATGGTTTGTTTTAAATGTTTTAAATTGTGTTTATATGTATTTAACCAAAAGTAATAATCAATTCATATTAGAAAAGAATTAAACATTTATGGAGAGGTAGAATATGATAGGGGGAGTCACTTTATTATGCATAATAAAGTGACCGGGGAGTCGCTGTATTATGGGAGTCAGAATATTATCTCACACCGGCACCCGGCGATCTTCCCCACCAGTCAGACACCGGTTGTTTGTTGTGAGAGCATTATCATAATGGTGTAGTGTAATTTAGTGATTCATATTTCTTTGCCCTCCTTCCATCAGTGTATATACTCACTAATGTCATGCATATTTGTGGCGCTCATATTATGTACAGATCTTTGTAAGTATCCTACCAGGGAAACACCGTTTACACAATATATGAACATGTGATGAGAGAGCAAGCGTTGAATGTTCTGCAGTAATAAGTAACTATTATCAGTGTGTATGTTTTATTTTATAAACCATCCGTCCAGGAGGCTCGTGGACAATACTGAAATTTCCACCATTGAAATCAGAAATAAAATAAACTAATTTATTAAATATGTGTTACTAGTTTGCTTAAATGAACACAATTGTTGTTTACAAAATGGTAGTTCTGTGTTTGTTAATAATCATGTTATTCGAATTCTACGCGTATCCCTTGTTCCCCCCCACCTTTCATCGGTGAGATGAGGGCCACTTGCCGCTTAAATATTCCTTCGCTGCATAACGAGACATCACCAAATGCCACGTGCTATTCTACAGGAGAAAGTGTCTGCATCAACGCTTATTAATATTGCACTAACCGCTGTGTAGGTGATGACACACCGTGAAGTATAATACCAGTTTGTAAATCTAGACGCATCTTGACCGACGTGTGAACACGAAAACTCACATGTTGACATGGATAATCTCATTAAATTGTTGTCTTCGAGCAGTGTGTGTCGCTAACTGCTGCGGTTAAAAATGTCACCTGCGTTCAGTGTTTTGAAAGTCCACGGTGGGTGAACGAGAGCCGTGTTTTCGACTAGCATAACACTACGGCTAAACGCTACTGCCTAACACCAATCACTGCATAAAGGGCTACGTTAGACACCCGCACATTCCCCAAACACAATGTTTAATCTAGCAGCAATGGCACCGGCAGTTCGGCAGTCCTCCGCCAGGTGGTGCATGACTGTCACCCCGCCCCAACTAGCCGTGCGAATAGGCTGCGACACAAGCCTAATGTATAAACCTGGGTGAAAGAGCGCCAGCTCACCTACCCAGTGGTGGCAGCAGTACGCTGTGTAACTGGTCCTGGATAGCCACACATACGAAAAGAAGAAAGAAGAGACTGATAACAGAAAATGATGGGGCGACCGTGTGATTCCTTCCACTGCCAGCTAGAATGCAGTTCCGTGTGCCCACCACAGAATCAGGCGGCTTGTAGATTGTAGGCAAGGTTTTGGTCATTTAGGGTGATGCACCGCCGTGGTGATTGAAAGCCCGTCTCAATCATTATTTGCAGGCGTGCAATTCCACCTTTAAATGTGTAGCGCAGTGAACTGTTATTAGATCTACACTCTGCACTCGGAACTAGTTAGTCTGGGTGAAAATAACAGAAGAAAGACGACTGGTAATAATAGTCACATAAATTTGGAAATACATTTGCCATGCACCTCTATGTTATTATTATATTAATTTTCAAAAGTTATAGTGTAATTAGCTAAAAACAAATTAAAACAATATCTTCATATTGTTGTGTTTTTTTAAAACTATGAATTATGTAAATAACTTATATTTGTTGTTGTCGTTCAGCAGTACAGTTCATAATTGTGCATGAAATCATGTTATGGGGTTTGCTTTAACACCTTGCCGCCTTAGGGTTAGATTGTGGTGACTCGAGAGGTGAGGCGCCGGGCGGTTCTGGGAGTCATGTCGAGCCCGCTCGTCGCGCCGTGGACGTGGTGCGGCCCGTTCTGCGGCTGCGCCTGCGCCCCGGCTTTGGTCGGGGTGTGCACCGTCACAGCCGGCTTCACCTTGTGCCCGGCCGCCAGTCCGCCCCCCGACCCCTGCGCCTTCGTTTCCGGCAACGCCCTTGCCCGCGTATGTGCTTTAGATGTCAATTGGTGTATTTTCGAAGTGGTGACGTATTTGCCTGGCACGGCCTGCCGGCCTATGCCCCCCGGGCCGGCTCCGCTGCGCTCTAGCCCGGCGCCGGGCCGGCGTTTACTGCCGACTGCCCCATTCGAGGCGACGGCCGTGGTGGAAGCCGGGCGGCCTTTGGCACTGGTGAAGTCCGCCTTCGGGTAGCTCTGTTTGGAGAGATTTCCTGCACTGTTATTGCTTTCTGCTGCAGCCCCGGCTCCAGCTGGAGGGCAGGCGTTCTTACTGAACGGGCTGCCGGCAGCCACCCTGCTCCTCAGCGTCGGCATCTTGAGGCGGGAGATCGGGGCCGTGGTAGGCCGAGCAATAAGGCTCCGGGCTGCCACCTGCGATGCCCCGACGCTCATGGCGAAGTGTCCCCCCCTCGCTGGAGCCGGTGGAATCTTTCTTTGTGCCAAAGCTGTGGGTACTTTATTTCCCGGTACGGCAGAGCTGCTCTTAGGCAGTCCCGACTTGGCAACGCCTGGTTTGACAGCACCTGCTTTAATAGCCCTTGCCTTAATAAAGCCTGGCTTAGCCAGACCTTGTTTAAAAGTCCCTGTCTTAATAATAGTCCCTGGCTTAACCGATGCCGGTTTAAGAGGTGCTCCGCGGTCTGATATGATGCTGCCCCCTAGTGTGCTTTCTGAGACACATTTGTGTGAGTCTGGCAAGAAAGTGGTCTCACGCTTTGAGGATTGAACATACGATGTAGAGGCGGTCGCCTTAGGAATGGACGATTTCACACTCATTGGGTGTTTTAGAGGTTTCAGAATGTTGCCCGCTTTTAGATTATCTGCCATCCATTTCTGAATAATCTCCTCGGCGTTGGACATTTTGGCATCAGTGAAAAGGTTTGGAATATTTGCTTGAAGCTTGAAGGAGTGCATTCCATTTTCTAAGCTCTCATCGTTCGGTGCTCCGTCTCTGACTGGATGGTCGAGGGGCAAATCGCTGCCCTCGACAGAGAAACACCCATCATCCACGAGATTGTCTATGGAGCCTTCATCCGCCAGCTTCTCCAGTTCTGTGAAGGTTTCGCTGGCAAACTCGTCACTGATCTCTTCCTCCTCCTCCACATCCTGCTCATCATCATCCTCATCTTCGAAGTCAGTGTTGACGCGCTCGCAGGATGCGTACACGTGGTCGTCGGCTAGCAATGAGATCTCGTCACAGCTTGTGTAGTCCCCGGAAGTGCCCGCCTCGCTGTTGGCCTCCAGGAAGCTGCCTTCACTGCTCCACGCGGAGCGGTCCCTCTTGTGTTCCACGGCATCTCTGCTGCTATCAAAGCCGGGGCAGCTGGCGGCACCACTCATGTGCCTGCTGCACTCCTCGTCCATGTGTGGACCCAGCATGCTGTGTGCCTGCGCAGCCTTACTGTGGGCATCGCGGTCCATCTGCGATGTGGTTGGAGTCCTGGCTGGCTCCTTTGTGCGCGTTTCCAGCCTAGTTGACGAATCCCGACCCCTGGTGCAAGGATTGTCAATGTCCGAGAGACCCAGTGAGCCATCAGACCCGGAAATGCTGTCCGTGGACGACATGTCCAGCACGGCCATCTTTATTGGATCTCCCACTGACTTCTTGGCTATTCTCAGCGGGTCGTTGATAAATGTGGCCAGCGCGGGGCTTTTTATCCCAAGGCTACGTACACCCGGGCTTTTCAGCCCAGGGCTTGGGCTGTGTAAGGTGGGCCTCTGTGTGTCATTGTCCAGTGAACGCGCAAGTGGTAACCTCCCAATCTGGGGTCTAGTCTCCTCGGGATTAAAGTGCTTGGGGCTGACAGGTTCGTCGTAACTGCTATGAAACGAGCTGGCCTTCATGAAACCACTTGCGGCACCCTGCCCCCGCGCTGACGACTCCGTCAGCCTGAAGTGGGTGCCTGCCGGCGGGGTGCTCGCATTGCATGCCGGGATTAGAGGAGGCACTTTGTTTAAACTGGCGTTGTTTCTGTAGTCGTGTGGTTGGAGGATGAGACCCGTCAACGAGGGGTTGGTCTGGGGTTCGGCGTGGGGCACACTCAGGTCCGTTAACCTGTTCTCTATGGAGGACAGCGAGCCGTCCGCGCTGGAAGCGAGCCGCTCGGGGTGCTGCCCGAGCCGGGCCAGGCCCCCCGGCACGCCCAGCAGGGAGGACGGCACGACGGCCTGCGGCTGATCGTTGAAGTAACACTCGCTCGAGTCTGGCCGCGAGAACTGCACGTCGGAGGCTTTGCAATTGGGAATAGATGGGCTACTGTTGCACCGGAGGCTGTGAGCCAGGCCACCCTCTGGATCGACCGGGTGCAGCGTAAGCAGCTGACTTACGCTGTCCAGGTCGGTGGGCTTGCCTTTGGCGCTAAGGAATGGCAGCGAGCGACTGTAGTTGGCTTCAACTAGCTCATATACCGTCCGGCTGTGGGGGAAGGGCTTTGCCAGCTCTTTGTATGCTGCGTCAATGTCTGTTGGCTTACTGCTCTTGAACGTGCCCGAGCTGCACATGGGCAGTTTCAATAGCTTTTGGTTTTCTGACTTCCATCTCAGGTCACACGCAGCAAAGTTCTGCCGCTTGTGGGTTGACTCTAGCGACGTCGGGTCTGAATCAAAGTCCTGCTCGGTGATGGCCATTGAGTTGGAGCTGTATATGTCCAGCCGACATTTGCTCTGGTTCTGGTTGATGTCGGCATGCTCGTCCAGGACATACTGTATAGTCACAGGGGGTGTCCTGGCATTAGCGGAAGAAGCATTGGTACTAACCATTGTCGGAAGCATCTCCTCCAAGTCACTATCCAAAGATTTAGCCCTGCTGCAGGGACTCCCGATGGAGGATACAAATTTGGCGTCGGAATGGTCATCGGTCTGGGAAGACGTGAGCTCGCTCAGGTCCAGGCAGTCACTCCAGCGACTGATGCGTGGCTTGATGCCCCAGCTGCGCAGCATGGCATGGTTATCCTGCGGCTCGAAGCCTGTCTCGGACGATGCGTCATCCGGCTCCCGGGCTTCCTCTTCGTCGAGGATATTGAACTCGTCCTTCTCGCCCTTGTCATAGCGTGCGTGCAGCAGTGACTGGTCCTTGCGATGGCACTCAGTGAGCAGTGGCTGCTCGAAGCTGCGTTTCCTGCGCGCCGAGTGCCCGGACCCCGACCGCCCGCGCTGCTCCTTGAGGCTGTCGTCGCTGAGCTCGTTGTCCGCCGTCGTCCCATTCTCCCCGAGCTGACTACTCTTGTCGCTGTCAGTGACGCTCTCACGCTCCTCATCGATGGTCTCGTAGCGCTTTCTGATGAGCGACGTGGGTCTGCTGCCACGGACGGCACCGTCAGTGGCCGGCATCCGGAAGGTGACGACGACCGTCTCCCCATCGGGCAGCGCCATCCGCTGAGTGGCGCTGCTGTCGCCGAGGAGGCGCGGGATGTCGATAGTGAGCTCGTCCAGGTCGTCGCTAAGGTGGGTGGTGTCATCGGGCGCGCCCGCCTCCCCGCCCTGGTCCGCCCGCACGGTGCGCTGCTCCGTCTCCATCTTGAGACTGTGCAGCCGGGTTATCACCTGTCAACAAAGAGCCATTAAAAAGTAAATTAGAGATTTTTTATTTTTTTATTTACTACTAGTATTCAATTGTTTTTAGCTACAAATTTAAAGTTGTATAGTCTGATGGTTTTATTTCTATCATTTCTTTCTGAGATAAATATATTAAATTAATTGCTAAATTAATTGCTAGTTTGAAGTAACTTTTATTTTAAATGGCTAAGTTTTGGGATATTTGAAGTGCAAACATATCAAATTAGTTTTGGCAAGCACACCAAAACTCTGACACCACAGTAACATGTTCTGATAAATTGCCTCAGCATTCCCTTCTATGGAGCACCAAATACTTAATAAGTGCCTCAGTATCTAAGTTAGACATGTAGAATCAATTCTAGATAATTGTTTTGGTTTTGAAAATGTGTTGCTTGATCCGACTATGCAGCTTTAAACTATTATTCCCCTCTACTCTGGCCTCCGATATAGTCAACATTAAAATAAAGTCGTATAGTATGATAAAGCATACACTTTTCGAAAGCAAAACACTCATCTAGATTTGAAGCTACTTCTACAACTTAGATACTGGTACACATATTAAGCATGTGTTCCTGCATAGAACGGAATACAAAGTCAATGTAATTGAAGCTTTTCCAGCTGAAGCCTATGGGTCAGAATGTTAACAAGCATGCCAACATTAATTTGGATCGTTTACACTACAAATATCCCAACAGTTAGTCATTTAAAATCAAAGTTACTTCAAACTACAGTAAGGTATAAAAATAATGACGAACCTACTATATTTATCTATATAATTGATCTATATGACAGGAACTAAAAACCATCGGACTACCCAACTTTAATCGCAAATACATATAGATCTAAGTACATACAACTTCTATATAAATAATGCACTGCATAGTTAGCCCCAACGGTGATTTCCCCTTTCCTCTTTCCGACATAAGGGTCGTGCTCACGATGAGTCAATGTGTGGTAGGTTAAGACGAGACTGACTAGCAGAGATGTTGCGTGTATGTTCTATTTATATATATACGTCTACCATGTGGTCCCCACGCCATGTGGTGCTGGCACGCCCTATTCATTCTAGTCAGTCTGACGCCGATTCTGCCTCATTCGCACCTCAAAGCGCCATCGATTCGTCGCCCCCTATGAGGTTTGCTATAAATCAATAACATCCCGACTTCTACTAGGGGAAATACCACATATATATATATGGATGTTCTCTTTATATTGGGTGATGCTACTAATGTATATATATATATATATATATATATATGTATATATATATATATATACATATATATATATATATATATATATATATATATATATATATACATGAGCCTGTCTCAAAAGGTGATAAGTCTTTTTTTTTGTCCATTGTAACGATTGACACAAAACAGCACAGAAACGGTTACACTGAAAACACAAAGGACATGTGCTTCAAATATGTATTCTATTGGGATTCTGAAACACCACGTAAAACACAAATCAGTTTATCCTGAGCAAATGCATAAGGAGATAGTATGTTGATCGTTACAATGAACAAAGTTTTGTCCCATATTGCTTAGCACCTTTTGAGACAGTCTCATATATATCTTTTTTCAGCTAAAGTCCTTACTCGAAGACCAGCGGATCCCAGAATGCCCTAGTGGGGGGAGGGTGGAGAGGGACTCACAGAAATATGAGAATATATACGTGAAAATGTATATTTATACATATGTATGTATATATGCATATACATATATACTATATATAGGGCAATCTATAAATAGGGCATTACTCATACAGCACTTGTATTGTATATATGCATATATATTGTAATGTTGGTTGTATTGCCCTCTAACAATATGGCATCCATTGACAGAATGGTAGTGTGCATGTGGCTGTCAGGGGTTCCATTAATGCATGCGGTTAGTACACTAGCATGGCAGACATTGTGGTTCATATCGTCATGAATGCCCCACCACATTGTATAGGGACCAATCCAGGGTGTAATTCGTCAAGGTTGGTTTCAGGGCCTTGTCACATTTTTGTTTTTCTCACCATATCTCCAGCCATAAGCCCCCTACTAATCACCAGGCCCCGTTGGACTAACAGCCCGACCGTCACACGTGTCCAATATACAACATTCTACAATGATGGGCGAGTGGTATTCATGTCGGCCTACATGTGTATGTATGCTATACATATAGCATATATGTATGTATCAGTGTATGCATGTGTTTGTATGTATGCATGTTTGCACGTATGCATGCATGTTTATGTGTATGCATGTTTATATGCATGTGCAGGGCCTATGAGAGGGGTGGGTTCAATCGCTACATCGGTCCGAGGCTCAGAGAGCCAAGAAAGGGTATGGGACTCTGAAAGGCCCCCTCAGCCTGCTCCTGGGGCCCCCAAAGCAGTCTTGTTTCGACTTGAAAAATTTCTCTTGGAGGCCGTATGTATGTGTATGTACATACATGACCACACGCATGACGTAGGTGTGATGTACATGACCACACGCATGACGTAGGTGTGATGTATGTGTGCGTGGTGTTTTCGGGGAGGCAGTTCCTGTAGGAATGGTGGAGGCGCTCACGGAGTCCCAGAAAATAGGGTCATGATGCACAAGTGGCGCCAGTTCCAGTTAGTGAGCACTCACGGAACTAACCAGCAAGTACAACTCCAATTATTATAATATTGGCATACTAAAATATACACTATGTATGTGAATATATGTGTTCATGCGGGTATACATGTATATAGGCATGTTGTATGAATATGTATGAATATGTATGAACAAGGCAGTGGTTTACAACTCTGCAGGGCAGGGGCGTCAAACTCCCTGAGGTATTGCTTTACCCGCAATACCTGCATACTATAACATGGATCTATGTAATACATACAATGCCGACTTTAAACCAATTGGACAAATTGCTGCCCTGCCCAAAAGGGCCCAACACTAAGGTAATCTACTCATACTCATACTCATACTCATATATGCAAGACATTTGTTTAAAGAAAGAAAGAAAATTTGTTTCCAAAAATGTTGTCCACTTACATTTTGAACTTTTTAAAATAAAATATAAAATAAATATATTGAATAAATCATTTGACTAAAGTAGTAAAACACCTTGGCTGGGAACCTGGGGCTCCACCAAAACTGTTCCTATAATTGGGCCCAGTAGCGCCTATGTCCGGCCCGGTGTACATATGTGTGTGTCATGGTGTATGTGTGGTAGGCCATATATGTATGATGTCGGTAGGAATATGTGTATATATATATATGAAGAGTGCATGTACGCATGCATCTTTGTACATACATACGAATGTATATATGGGTGTATTGAGGTATGAAGGTATGTATGTATGGAGGGGACTACACAAATATGAGAATATATACACGAAAAGGTGCATAACAGGGAATTTTATAAATATGGCATTACTCATTCAGAACGTATGACTTATATATAGGCACATATACCATACGGTTGGTGATATTGCACTCCAATGACATGGCATACATTGAGAGAGCGGCATAGTGTAGATGTGATTGTCAGGGGGTTACACTAATGATAGTCTACACTAGCGTGGCGAGCATTGTGGTTCATATCCTCATCATAAGGCTCCGCCACATTGTACAGGGGCCGATCTATCGTGTAATTCGCATGCATGTCATTGGTATGGGACAGGCAAATATGGCGCACCTGCTGCATCCGGTAGTAGCGGGCCCACTTCCAGGGGTCGCGGTGAATGGCAGCGTAGTCATCATACACTTTTTCTTCATCGATGTCGGCGCGCTCTTGACGCAGATACATGGTGAGGGCGGCGATGATTCCCACCGCGTAGAACGCCAGCACCACCACGATGTAGAGAAGCGCATGCCTGCACGCGGGTAGACGCCGGTACAATAATTAATAAGGGCGGGGGGGGGGGGGGGGTAAGTGACTACACACTGTGCGCACGGCTGCCAGGGGCACTCGCCTCGTTTTGGTGGTACCCACACATTACAGGGCAACTTCGATATTGTCCAGTACAATCTGATCAATTTCGGTATTATTTAGTACAATCTGACCAATTTTGATATCATTTAATACAATCTGATCAATTTCGATATTATTCAGAACAATCTGGTCCATTTCCGCAGTTTTTATTTATTTTATCAAGCTTACTACTACCTAGTGTGCTATGTGCATGTCGGTTTAGAGATAGTTGCCTTATGGCTGTGTCTTTAGAGAATACTATTCAGAGTAGTAAAAGTTGCAAAGTCTGATGGCCCGTCCTGATATGACCTTAGATGTTACCAGGACGTAAAACTCCAACAAACAACAAACTAGTCCGATGGTTTTGAGGTTCTGCTATTTTATGAGATAAATAAAGTAGATTGATCATTATAATCTACTTGACTTTACTTTGAAGTCACATTTATTTTAAATGTCTAACTTATGAGGTATTTTAAGTGAAACCAGACTTCAGTTCCCTATGTAATAGTATATTCACTGTATCCTATCTAACTGATTCTGTGTAATACAGCATTTTCCTCACTGGCGCCTCCTATGAGGGGCCCAAAGCACTGTATTCCAACTCTGTTTGGCCATTATCGCCTATAGGCTAGTCGGGACGGTCAAATTTTAACTTTAGGTGGGCATTTAATATATCTCCGCCAGAGAATATATATCTTCTTCTCAACCACATCAGTCTTATCGTTGTTCTGTTTATCTGGGGCCAACTGTTTATATATATATTAATTTTAATACAGTTGTAATTGTAATTTCAGAAGATACGCAGCTGCCTACCTTCATATATATATATATATATATATATGGAAGCTAGACCACAGTGAGTGAGGTGCAGTGAGCGAGAGACACAGACACAGAGAGAGAACAGCTAGAGAGCAGTTAGAAAGAGATCTAAATACCCTCATTGCAAACGCTGTCCGCCCTCACTGCACACACACACCTGTGTGCACCAGCCATAACCTCACCTGTCCCCGCCGCCAGAGGGTGCCACCTCTGCATCTAACGACAACATGGCCATCGTGACGTTGGTCGGGGAGTCCGGGTCGTCGTCGAACACTGCGACCACGGCGGCCGCCATCCCCGTGTGGGGCGCCGTCGAGTCGTTGAGCGCCGTGCTCGTGTTGTGACCGAACGTCGTGTCTTGCCATGATGACGTCACCGACATGCCGCGCCAAGGCGACTCAGGGCGACATACGGGGCGCCACCCCGCGGGACGCGTCGGCAGAGGGCCCCCGTGTGCAGCAGGGGTGGCACCCGCAGCGATTCATCTGGGGAGAGATTTGTTTTGTAAATTTTGAGTGAGGCCAGAGGTGGTGGCATTGACAATCGATTTCAATTTTCATAGTGAGAAGTATAAACTATGCAAATATGCCTATTCAGTTATGGACATATAAATAGTACTTATTTACATATGAGCCTGTCTCAAAAGGTGATCACTCTTTTGTTTTTGTCCATTGTAACGATTGACACAAAACAGCACAGAAATGGTTACACTGAAAACACAAGGACATTTGCTTCAAATCAATATGTATTCTATTGGGATTATGAAACACCATGTAAAGAACAAATCAGTTTATCCTGAGCAAATGCATAAGCAGATAGTATGTTGATTGTTACAATGGACAAAGTTTTGTCCCATATTGCTTTGCACCTGTTGAGACAGTCTCATATATATATAGATATATACATATACATATATATATATATATATATATATATATGTTTGTGTAGAATGTCTAATAATATGTATATATATATATATATATATTTACATATTATTAGTTCTATATATATATATATATATATATATATATATATATATATATATTATACATATTATTAGACATTCTACACAAACACAAGTATGGGTTTGAGCGAATATCTCTGGCTGGTCCTCAATCAGGCCCGCCGAAATTTTGTATTACGAGCTAACAAAGAACTTAGTAAAATTACTTAGTTAACCTTAGAATGTTAACACAGTATATAGAGTATATATATTATATATATATTATATTCTTAATTAAATATACTCCCTACAGGGGCCTGTATAGTATATATAGCATATGTATTATATAGTACATATTACTTATATGTACATATAGTCATATAGTCTATATAATATATACAGTATATATACTATAAATACAATATATACCACAGTGAGTGAGGTGCAGTGAGAGTAAACCATATGTATTGAATAATAGTGAATTATTACGAGAAGAATAAAGGGTGGACTCCATGTGCATGACAATCCGCAGTAGTGACGCGTCGGATTGTGTGATACTGATACTATTGATAGCCAGTTGGTAGCGTGGAAACAAGTTTCGCTAACCCTCCAACGCCATCTGAGACCAACCACTGCTGAATAACCAAGCACTCTCGGGTATACGCCGAGGCTCCGGCCCACATGGGACTGAAATGGTACCAGTTCGTCACCTGGTGACCGGACATTATTATTAGACGCTGACGTCAGACACTGACACCACACACAGTTGTTTGTTACACCCTCATCACACCAAACTAGTTCTCAAAATGTCTGACCCCGTTCTAAAATGGGGTGGAATGTGGCCGCCGAAAATGTTGAACACGCTCAAAGTTCTAGAGCACCCTTCCGTCCTTGCCCATCCATGCAGTTCATAAAAAGTTAGTAAAACGTTGCTACTAGGTTCACTATGTTCGCACACAGTTGAGCCCGTATGGCAACATTTTCAAGAACGTAGTAAGAACTACTTTGGTGTGATGGGGGTATTAGATATCCTCCCTACAAAACAACAGACACATGAGGAAAACATTAATAAAATAAGTAAATATTTGTGCAGAGTCCCACTTCTAATAATTGTCGTCGGCTTTCCAACATGGTGTATATCTTTAGGGGCATAGCTATATTGTCGCACTGTAAATAAACGCAAACAATTTCTCTCTGCATCACATTTTGTCCATACTAAGTTTGTTATTATATGCACTTCTTTATTTTGTGCTTACAATTCTTTTATTCCCTGTAAGCACATGCAAACAATTTTGTGCTTGGAATCTTTTAATTTCTGGAAATACTCCGACACTCAAATTGACTACACAAATGCTCGTACAAAAGGAAACATATTGTGCATATGAACCCTATGCACACCAGTTTCTGGATATTTTCTCACTTTATTTACACTAACTATTTCATATTTCTGTTTGTAATGCAACTGAACATATGTTAACGGCAGATTCACTGTGTAGGACAATATGAACCATGGCACATTGTTTAACATCGCAAGTTAACATTCAAGTCATTTTAAATGATACATGGTGGTGACTAAAACCATATTACATTTCCATGCTACATGATACTGGTCCTATTCATTTTGCTGTTCGCAAAAAGGTTTTACGTCATCGCAACATCTAAGGTCATATCAGCACTGCTAACGACTTGTGACAGTGTTCACTCATGGTGACTTTATAGTGCTTCCCCACTGGGATACCAGGCCACCAGCACCATGACCTGAAATCCCACTCAGTCACATTATCCTGACACTGAACCAACCAGTCCTTGCCCTATCCTAATAATGCTGAGCTCCTGGCTAGGAAGTGACAAGTGTCAATTTTGTATATCATTGGTTTGACTCGACCGGGGAATCGAACTCCCGATCTCCCACACGCGAAGCCTGCGTTTTACCCATTCGGCCACTGAGCCCAATTTTGGTTGAGGTACTATAAACTCGAGAGTAAACCACGTGAGTAGTATAATGAACCTGGGATTTACATCGGGCAGGCGTTAGATGTTTGTTTGTTGTTTTACGTTCTAGCAACATCTAAGGTAATATCAGAACGGGTACCGACTTGTTACAGTGCGCACTCACGACGACTTTATAGCGATGCCCCATGGGGAGACCAGACCACTAGCACCATGACCTGATACCCCACTCAGTCACATTATCCTGACACTGAGCCAACCAGTCCTTGCCTTATCCTAACAATGCCGAGCGCATGGCTAGGAAGCGACAAGTATCAATTCTTAAGTCGACCAGGGTTCAAACCACCGAATCCATGGGTTCTGATCCCATGATCTCCCAAAACAGGAGACGGATGCTCAACTCATTCGGCCATCCCGTCTGGTAGCAGGCATTAGAACATTTTTTATACAATATTAGTTCACCAGTAATCCTGTGCACGTCCATAGACATCAGCCTGTCTGATGCAAGCGACTTAAGCGTTATGCATATCAATCTGTAGAGATAGGTTAGCAAACATAGATTCTCACAATCTCCACCTCGTTCACAACAATCATGAGAAGGGGACGCTGGCTGCAGTTTCTGCCATGTTACCACAGAGGAAGTGACCACGTGACCCCTGGTGGTGTTTTATGAGCGCAAGCCAAACCCCCACCCCCGGCCCCCGGCCACAGCCCCCCAATTCCCGCCTCCAACCCCCGAACTCTCGCCTACCAGTCACTTGAATGAGACACACTGGTGAGGCAACAACCAGTACCAGAACAGCTTAGTCTACACACCGTAAAGGCGTGAAACACTAGCCTGCGAAAGGAGGGCCCATTCTCCATTTACAGATAATGAGTCTCTAAAGGGCCATGGTGGTAGCTAGAAAGAGAGTGTGCGGGGTGGGGGGGGGGGGGAGAAGGGGCTGAGGGTGCGGGGGGGGGGGGGGGGGCTCTATAGACTTGTGCCTAGATTGTGCAGATTATAAGCTTAAATGAGGGTCTCAAGAAGTGCCCTCGCTACCCCGTATCTACATCACGCAGGCAAGCCCTCCTGATCTCCCACTCCGCACCCCACTCCACACCCCACTCCGCAACCCATTCCACACCACACTCCACACCCTACTCCGCACCCCACTCCGCACCCCACTCCACACCCCACTCCGCACCCCACTCCGCACCCCACTCCGCACCCCACTCCGCAACCCATTCTGCACCCTACTCCGCACTCCACTCCGCACCCCACTCCACACCCCACTCCGCACCCCACTCCGCAACCCATTCCACACCCCACTCCACACCCTACTCCGCACCCCACTCCGCACCCCACTCCACACCCCACTCCACACCCTACTCCGCACCCCACTCCGCACCCCACTCCACAACCCACTCCGCACCCCACTCCGCACCCCACTCCGCACCCCACTCCGCACCCCATTCCGCACCCCACTCCGCAACCCATTCCACACCTCACTCCACACCCCACCCTACTCCGCACCCCACTCCGCACCCCACTCCACAACCCACTTCGCACCCCACGCCACAACCCACTCCGCACCCCACTCCGCACCCCACTCCACAACCCACTACGCACCCCACTCCGCACCCCACTCCGCAACCCACTCCGCAACCCACTCCGATATTTATATCAAGCCTCGTCTCCCCGATGCGCTACGCCTGACCACTAGTCTGGAGCTCCCCTTACACTCCGACTGCTTAGTTCAGTGTCAGTGTAATTATGTGACTGAGTGGGATATCGGGTCATGGTGCCAGCGGCCTGATTCCCCCGTGGGGCAGCACTATAAAGTAGCCATGAGTGTGCACTGTCACAAGTCGGTACCCGTCCTGATATGACCTTAAGTGTTGCAAGGATGTAAGACTCCAACAAGCAACTAACCCCTTACGCTGCTCACCACGTCCATGTGCCCATACCCTTCCGCTAATCACTCATTTAAATGGATAGCTGTCCACTCGTCGTCCGTGCTTGTGCTATCCACCTGACATCATTGCAACTTCCGCCTATCCATCCATCTAGATCTGCAGGAGCCTATCAGTCTCTACCAATGATCTACATATTATAACTAACTCCATGCCCAGCGAGCAAATTATATTCTTTCCACCGTCAGGGTTACAGGCGACATCTATCGGGAATTCATACCGAATTAGTAAAATATGCATAACTTCAAACTTCCACCAATCTTTGAAAATGATGGCCTTATTAAAGTTGCATAATTCGATGGTTTTGAGTTTCTGCTATTTTTTAAATGATATATTATGTTGATCATTGTAATATCCTCTATTTTACTTTGAAGTAATTTTTTTATCATAAAGAGTTAACTTTGGAGATATTTGAGGTGAAAAGATGCCAAATTAATTTTGGTATACGTGTCAAAATTTTGACAAGATATACTTCAGCAGAAACAGGTTCTAGTAGATTGGCGTGGTGTCCTTTTGTATGCTGTAATACAAGTTAGTAATGCAACAGTAAGCTGGATATGTAGGATAACATCTAGATCACTCTTTTGGTGACGACAATGTGATGCTTTCATTGGACTATGCAGCTTTAATGAAGTGTCTTTCGCACATAATAGAGCAATCTGGTTTGTGTAACAATTATCGAATGCTTGAACGATTTATATTGAATTATCATGTCTGAATTAGTTTGTCTATTGAAGTGATCCATGTCACAGCCAGCACACATTGTTTTAATTCTTCTGAAATTAACAATCGTACCGAAGGGGATACCCGAGAAAATAGCATTCGCTTCCCATGCCATCGAGTTATGAGTTTCATTCCATAGTTGTGAATTCAACCACCGTTTAAGTCAAACTAAATTAAAGACTTCAAAAATGTTGGATGTGTTGCTACCTTTTCAGGTTCTGTATAAGATAGGACAAAGATCAGTTGGCTTAATGTCAAGACGATGTCTGTGTTGCTATGGCATAAGCCCCTCCATCAATATGGTTAGTATTTTACCTGAATTTCAGATTTGTACCATTTTAGATATTTGTGTTGTGTGTATATTAGTTGGTTAAGCAGGGAAATTTTCAATTGTGGAGAATTGGTATTCCTCATTCCAATGCTCCTTGTCCTATCCTAGTAATGCTGAGCGCTAGGGTAGGTAGCTATAAGTATCAATTTAGTACATCATTGAACTCCCGACTTTCTGCACGGAAAACCTGTGCTATACCGAGTCGGCCACCGCATCCGGTCTAGGATACCTTTTATGTTCAGCATAACGATTTTAGAAAAATTTCCATATCAAATGGCATTGCTGGTTATCCCATCAGCCATAGTTGATATGAAATGATATATGATAGTTAACGTTAATCTCTGGCCATCATGCATTGGCCTATGAAGCAGTGGCGGTGTTATGTGATGCTTACCAGGGTTCTAGTTAGATTAATGGCTGGTACGTATCGTGATTTAAGCCACCGATGAGCTTAAGATAAATCCGATCACCGCCTAAAGTTCAAAATCCCATGATCTACCAAAATGGGAGGCGGGCGCTCAATTCATTAACCCACTCCACCCCGTCTGATACTATTGATCACATATTGCTGTGTTTTGAATTCATAGTGGTTCCATGCCCCCTAAGCAGTCCACTAACGGGTAGAATCTAACCTGACAGCTAGCGACATCTGATAGCCAGCTAACTCAGATGACGCTATCGGAACAATGTCCTCCGCCGTATCTCTTCTAGCTGAGACGGGTATACTCCCTCCGGTCCAGCTATTGTACAAGCCATGGTAACATGAACCACTAACTCAACCCGCCGCCCTCACCACCTGAAGGCAACTTCGGACCTAAATCTAACCAAAAGCCACCTACTTGAACAAAGGTCGTCTATCTGAACAAAGGTTCTCTATATGAACAAAGGTCCTCTATCTGAACCAAGGTCACCATCTGAACCAAGGCCCTCTATCTGAACAAAGGTCCTCTATCTGAACCAAGGCCCTCTATCTGAGCCAAGGCCCTCTATCTGAGCCAAGGCCCTCTATCTGAACAAAGGACCTCTATCTGAACCAAGGCCCTCTATCTGAACCAAGGCCCTCTATCTGAACCAAGGTCCTTATCTGAACAAGGGCCCTCTATCTGAACCAAAGCCCTCTATCTGAACAAATGCCCTCTACCTGAACAAAGGTCCTCTATCTGAATAAACGCCCTCTATCTGAACAAAGGTCCTCTATCTGAACAAAGGTCCTCTATCTGAACAAAGGTCCTCTATGTGAACAAAAGAATTATATCTGAACCAAGGCCCCCTATATGAACCAAGGTCCGTCTATCTGAACCAAGGCCCTCCATCTGAAAAAATGCCCTCTATCTGAACCAAGGCCCTCCATCTGAACAAATGCCCTCTATCTGAACCAAGGCCTTTATCTGAACAAATGTCCTCTATCTGAAAAAAGGTCCCCTATCTGAACCAAGGTCTCTATCTGAACAAAAGTCCTCTATCTGAACCAAAGTATTCTATCTGAACCAAGGCCCTCCATCTGAACCAAGGCCCCCTATATGAACAAAGGCCCTCTACCTGAACCAAGGTCCTCTATCTGAACAACGGTCCTCTATGTGAACCAAAGCCCTCTATCTGAACAAAAGTCTTCTATCTAAACCAAGGCCCTCCATCTGAACCAATGTCTTCTATCTGAACAAAGGTCCTCTATCTGAGCCAAGGCCCTCTATCTGAACCAATGCCCTCTATCTGAACCAAGGCCTTCCATCTGAATGATGACCCACTGCTGAACCAAGGCCTTCCATCTGAATGATGACACTCTGCTGAACAAAGGCCCTCCAACTGAATGAAGGCCCTCTATCTGAATGATGGCTTTCCATCTGAATGACAACACTCTATCTGAATGATGGTCCTCCATCTGAGTGACGACTTTCTATCTGAACCAAGGCCCTCTATCTGAACGACAACCTTCTACCTGAATGAAAGCCCTCTATCTGAATGATGGCCTTCTATCTGAAGATTGGCCCTGCATGTGAATGACTACCCTCTATCTGAACAATAGCTCTCTATCTGAACAGTGGTTCTCCATGTGAATGCTCACCCTATATCTAAACATTGCCCCACTACCTTAATGTTTGCCCTTTATCTAAACATTGGCCCACTATCTGAATGTTGGCCTTTTGTCTAAACATTTTCCCACTATTTGAACAGTAGCCCTCTATCTGAATGTCAGCTCTCTATCTGAATGTGAGCCTTATACCTGACCATTGGCCCTTCACCTGAATATCACTCTCTATCTAAATGGCATCCCTCTATCTGAATGTTGGCCCTCTATCTAAACATTTGATTTGTGTCTGAATATCATCCCTCTATCTGAATGTCTGCCCTCTATCTCACCATTTGATCTCTGTCTGAATGTCATTCCTCTATCTGAATGTCTGCCCTCTATCTAAACATTTGATCTCTGTCTGAATTATATCCCTCTATCTAAATGTTTTCCCTCTATCTGAATGTTAGCCCTATATCTGACCATTGGCCCTCTGCCTGAATATCATGCTCTATATGAATATCAACCCTCTATCTGCATGTCTGCCCTCTATCTAAACAGTTGATCTCTGTCTGAATACTATCCCTCTATCTAAATGTTTGCCCTCTATCTAAACATTTGATCTCTGTCTGAATGTTGGCCCTCTATCTGAATGTTAGCCCTATATCTGACCATTGGCCCTCTGCATGAATATCATGCTCTATTTGAATGGCATCCCTCTATCTGAATGTCTGCCCTCTATCTAAGCATTTGATCTCTGCGTGAATGTCATCCCTCTATCTGAATGTTGGCCCTCTATCTGAATGTTGGTCCTCTATCTGAATGGCAGCCCTCTATCTGAACACTACCCTCTATTTGAACGCCCCATCTCTATTTGAGCCTCTAATCGTACATATATCCTATATCTCAACACTCAACCCTTTATCTCAATGCCTGCCTTCTATGTCAACATTCATCCTCCAACTCCATTGTATTGATCTGTTCCGTCCCCTTCTGCCGGCCCTACCTAACGTCGATCTATGTACTTGGCCTTGCAATGCACTCCCTCCAATATGTTTGTCATTAATATTGACCTCACATATTTCTGGTGTGTCATTTTGATGTTCTCCAAGGAACATTGATTTATGTGGGTGCAGGATATTTAATCTACAAATATAAATAGTCTAACGCGTACAATGTGTTACGCATGAATTCTACAATCATAGACCTTTATTATGATTAAATACTTTAAATAAAACCTACGAACATAGTATATTAACATGTTGCTGGAATTTTGTTGTTGTTTTGTTGATGCTGTGTTCATACTGTCCATAGCATGTAAGCTCGAGTGATCGGGATTGTTTTCAATGTTGGCCAGTTGTAGTAGTGGTTTAATCTTATTAATCTTATTTTTGTTTCTCACACAGTAGCAGGTACATGGTGATTATTTAGTATCTGTAGATGTTTGAGCTTGGTTTGTGTTAGGGTTGGCTATCCAAGGTCGATCTGAAATAGGGAAGGACTGCTAGGTAGCTGTTAGGCGTGGCAGTTAAGTGTCTTCTTGGCTCGTAGATGTTTGAGCTTGTTTTGTGTTGGGTTTGGCTATCCAAGGTCGATCCGAAATAGGGAAGGACCGTTCGATAGCTAATGGTTTTAGTTCTAAGTGTAGGTGTTATTGGTTTTATTTTCTGATCACCCTTGTAGTGGGTGCAAATAGTATATTACGTTTTTGATTTTTGGTTTTTGTTTTACTACTACTTATGAAATAACCTAATCTAGATTTATAGTCTTGTACATAGTTTGTAGCTGTTCGTTATCTCCTGAGGGTGGTCCAGATTACCCCCTTGGGGCAGCCCAGTTTGTGGGCCGTGACCTATCACACGCCTTTCTGGGGTTTTGCCCCAGGGTGTTTTCAGGGTCTCTCTTTTTTTACATATATATTATTGTCTGTTTTCAGATTGGGAGTCTTTGTTTCTGATGGTTTGTGGTTGTTTGTTATCTACTGAGGGTGGTCCAGGTTTCTCCCTTGGGGAAGCTCCATTTATGGGCGGTGACCTATCACATGCCTATCTGGGGTTCTGGCTCTAGGGTGTCATCAGCCTCCTCCCTTTTCTACATAGATATCTTTTGTATGTCTTTAGATCAATCTTTTACTGATTGGGCGTTCCAAGCCTTAGCAGCCATTTCTAATGTGCTTCTTTCATGGGCCTTTATGCAGCTCCTTGTTTGTTTTATTAGTGGTGTTTATTTGTGTATCTATGATTGGTTGCTTTTGGTATTTCCTATCGTGACTGTACCCAAATGTGAGTGTTTTGAGGTGTAGTAGTCTTCTATTTTTGTTAAAAGCAATTTTGCTTTGGTTTGCATGTGCAGGTCATAGGTTGGGTGCATTCTGTCCACCCTGAGACTTATTTTTAATGCTTTATTGTGTAGGATTTGTAGCTTGTTGAGCAGTTCTTGCTTTGCTCCCATGTATATTGTATCTCCATAGTATATTGTATCTCCATTCCTTTGAAGACCTTTATTGACATTTCTTGTGTCATGAATTTTCTTAATTTGGCAAATAACCAGAGTTTGTGATTATTTTTTGTATGATTTGTATGCTAGAACAATATCATTACTGGATGATCCTAAAACCTTGGTAGTACATTTGCCATATAAAGAAATGCATACAAATATATTTATATATATATATGCTACGCCTATTATAACTGAAATCCTTCCCCATATATATATATATATATATATATATATATATATATCAATTATACATATATATATATATATACATATATATGAATTCATTATAGCTCAAATTCCTTCCAATATGTACTACATTCTCAAAGTGTAATTACGTTGCTCCAAGCATAAATGATCTAATCCGATGTAGTAAACACTGTCTTGTAATAAGTAAGATAAAAATAAAAATAACGATCAACGCTATAATGTCCATGGCTCCATTTAAGTATGGGAAATTGTGTTAGTGTTCGGGGGCGGGGCCGGGTGGGGACTTGGCATTTGGTATTGCAGTGGGAGATGTTTTATGTAGGATTTGTTGGGTGCCTTCCCACCTTCCTTGTCGGGCACTGTGTACCCAGGAACCCCTAGTGGGGAGGGGGGGGGGGTCATTGATAACCATGCCTTCTTTTTTCTTGTTCTCACAGCGTTTGGCGGTGACCCATAATGATGGGTGTTGTTCCTGAACTGTCTGCCTTGCTCCAAGGGCCACACCCAGAATAGGAGTAGATTTCTAGGCCTATGTTGTAGGGTAAAATACACACACATCATTTGAATTGAGATAGCACTGCCCGACACTCGTAGGAGATAAATGACTTCTTGTATCACAGTTAAATATATCTATATATGTATATATAACTGCACTGCCAGTTTAAATATATAGTGTGTGAGCTTACACACACCCACATATATACTCACGCTATCAACGACAAGCTGTCTAGTTGGATGATTTGAAGCAGACCCTGTGACAAAAACACAGCGAACTGAGATTCACAACATTCACTGTGTTTACATTAATTTGGAATATTTACACTTCACATATCTCCCACGTTAGTCATTTGAAATCAAAGTTACCTCAGACTAAAGTAAGGGAGATCATAATAATCAACCTATTAAATTTATCTTAGAACATTACAAACAAAAACAAACAAAACAAAAACTTCGGACTATGCAAGTTTAATGTATTCAAAAACCACGTCGGATCTCCAATCCACCACTGACTTGATCTCCTCCAAAGGCACCTTGCATCTATAAATAACCACACTCCTCTTTATGGAGACCAGCAGCACCAGCAGCACCACTTTAACCAACAGACAGCGCAGCGTTTAATGTCATTAACACAAGTAACATGTAACAGCAGCTCCCCGTCTGCAACGTGTATTCTCTTGGATCCATGCATGGATAGCAATCACCATATGCCAGTGATTAAGCTTAAAATCAGATCGAGTCAACATGAAATCAGCAAGGTTGGTTATAAATCTGCTAGCTGGTTACACAAGAGACGGGTTCGTAATTCCAGCTACGCGGTGCATTGTGGGACGCGTAAAAGCAAAGCACATGGCTCATGCTAAAAACACTGAGTGCAGCTATGTCTGTTATTTTCAGCTAATGTTTGAAACATAGAATAGACCTACCAATTAAAATATATACCTATAAGATGTGGATCTTGTTTCTACTATTACATTTGCATAAAACTAACCAGCATGTCTTGTATCATCTGCATTTAGATTTAGACAGAATTAGTGCTAGAACTATAGCCAGAGCCTGGCAGGGTCAGTTTTACTTAGTTTATTCTTGTTTTTATTTATATCTTATGGTCAATAACATCCGCATGGTTAGGATTGGTTATATATTTCTTTTACACAAGTTTCTGTTGACACATTTGACATCTTAAAATTTAAACCAAGAATTTAGAATGAGCCTTACTAAAGTTACTGATTGTTTTGGGGAAATCGTCTTTTTTTTTTTTGTACATTAGTTGTTTAAGCAGGGGAAATTTCAGTCGCAGATGACTGGTCTTCCTCATTCCACTGCTCCTTGCCCTATCCTAGTAATGCCGAGCGTCTGGTCAGGAAGCGACAAGTATCAATTTTTAAGTCATTGGTTTGACTCGACCAGGATTCGAACCCACCGGGAGACGGACGCTCTAACTCATTCGGCCATCCCGTATAGTTAATTGGGTGTTTCTTAGCTCAAAATGCTTAACTATGGATAGTTGTGTCTTAAACATATTCAGTACATTATTATGTTGCATGGGTGGATCCATGTTTATGCCAAATTATTTGATTTTACTCAAGATTAATAGAAATACAATGGTTTTGCACTGCACGTATCGGCAAACTCAATGGCCGTGCACATTTGTTTGGCTTTGGGCGCCGTTTTCGGTGCATGCGCGGTCGGAATTACGAACTCGTCTATAGCTGCCGAATAGCCAATCATGTGGTGGTGCGAATCCATCACTTCTGAGATCATAGTTATCATGATGTGCTGATGGCAGCCGAGCTAACTAATTGACCTACAAACCCAATTGGCGCTTCTTCGCACTCTCTAACACAGGTCCGCCTAATAGCAAGTATAGTAAATTGGGTCAGCACACTCCGCCTTCAGGAAACATTCAGTCCACTTAAGTAATTGGAATTAGTAACATGATGATTTACTGAGCCATGTAATATATGGGACAACCTGGTCCTAATCAACGGGAAGGTGTACCAACAAACCATCAAAGGAGTCTACAACTGTGAAGTATTTTCAAGTGTGTATAGAGCGTGCATGTTGAGAATGGGGGGGGGGGGGGCGTAGTAATTAGCGGACAGCGCATCATCTGTCTCATCTCGGAGCCTTTCCAGATCAGAATTAGGCAACAAAAATAAAAGAAATTGGTGATCGTCCCCGCCCGTGCAAGAAAAATCGGCCACCCTTGATTTTTTCAATCTTTTTGATTTATTTTTTTAACTGTTAAAAATGTGACTGGCTAGCAGCAATTAAAATTTCGTAATACAATGAAATTGATGTTTATGTAATTCCATTGAAATCATGCCATTCGTCGTCTGAAGAAGAAAAAAGATAAATAAAAACTGCCCGCCCGGCCCTGATTTGTTTGATCAAAAGGACGATTACTAACCGTTTTTTTAAATTTGGTCTTACAGAGAAATTAATGCACGACATAAAATTCTAGCTAAGATCACTGCTGCGATCCGCACCCTACTGCATGAAGCGGTTTATCTACTCAATGTATCACCGGGCGAGGTGGCCTAATCGGTAGAGCGCGGGCCTCACATGCGGAATGTCGGAAGTTCGGTCCTGGTCGAGTCAAACCAATGACTTTAAAATTGATACTTGTCGCTTCCTAGACAGGCACTCTACATTAATAGGATAGGGCAAGGACTAGGTAGCTCAATGTCAGGATAATGTGACTGAGTGGGATATTGGGTCATGGTGCTGGCTACCTGATTTCCCAGTGGGGCAGCACTATAAAAGTCACCATAAGTGCACACTGTCACAAGTCGGTACCCGTCCTGATTTGACCTTAGATGTTGCTAGGACGTAAGACTCCAATCAACATAACAACCAAACTCCGCTCTCTATCGTCACACCGCAACCACCAGACCGTGGAGGAACAAAGAGTAACGGATATATAATCGATGATACATGATACATGATATGTATTAACCTACCCCACATCATCTGTGGATTTGTGCCATCCAAAAGCTGGATTCATCAGCAATACGCCACATACAGGACACCTCAAAGTCCACATGGCAGTGTGGTGACTTGACTAGCTCAGGGCAGGGAATACAGTTGCTCAACTATGGAGGATGCCAGTGCACACGTCATGAGGGGAGGATGCATGCAAAAGGTGGATTTATCTAGTGCATACCGGAACATATGCATTAACCCTACTGACCACCAATATGCTGGATTACAAAGTACTTTCGGAGGTGAGCAAAATGCAACATACATGTATGTTCACGGTTGTTGTTTGGTGCCTGATTGAGTGCACCCAATTCAACTGCCTCATACAGGCAGTGATTGGAATCATGAATAATGTTGGGGGAACAACGCGTTAGTTTATTGCGATGATTCTTTTTTCATCACCCATGCCAGCGAAAATACCTACCTACATCGTGAATTACTTTATTGCAACGCTCTAGGCCCTCAGCTATGCCATTAATTACAGAAACACAAATACCAGTCCCTAGCACCTTTATTTCAGTTTCCGCTGGGGTTGAAATCGACTCCATCGCGCATACTCTGTGCCTCCTACACCGGAAGCTCCCTGCACTCATCACAGAGGTCACGTGGGCTAGCCCGCAATACGGTATTAACAAGAAATAGCCTCCAATCCAAACACGGGAAACTGAACTGGGCAGCCCAATTCATACTTTTATTTTGGGGGGTATATTAGTTGATTTAGCAGTGGAATTTTAAATCACGAACATTTGGTTTTCCGCATTCGACTACTCCTTGCCCTATCCTAGTAATGCCGAATGCCAGGTTAGGTAGTGACAACTATTTTTTAAATATTTTTAAGCAGGGGAAATTTCAGTCATAGACGACTGGTCTTCTTCATTCCACTGCTGGTCGATAGAAAGCCCGAGCCTACACTTTTACCGACCCAAGGGATTTTTAACCTCCCACACCACAGAGACATGGTATGAGAGCAACCGGCCTTTGATGATGCTGTAAGTTATACACAGCGCTGGAAATCCAAATTGGCAGAGCTGGGGGCACGGGGAATCGAACCGCTGACCCTCAGATTAGGAGTCTGACCTAGAAAAAAGTCAGACACTCTAACCACACCGCCACAGAGAACGCCACCATAAATTGCTACGTCATTGGTTTAACTTCATCAGTGTTCGAACTCAGGGAATCGAATTCCATGACCTACAAAAACGGAAGGTGGGTGCTCAACTCATTCAGGACTTATTTTTTCTCTCATTGTTTTATATAAACACATCAGGTTGACAATTATAAGAACCAAAACTAATTTCGACAATCTTGCTAAAACTTCTGTAGCTATGACACAGATCTCGTGATGGCCATGCGACGTAAGCTGACCTACTGATCTGCCTAAAATACACATTAAATTTAGAATCAGGGAAAGGTTACTCAGGTCACAGGAGGTTCTTAGTTTTAATACTGGCAACCAACAAACATGTGTACAGACAACCAGGCCGCAGTGGCCATCATCAATATGAATCAGCAAAAGATCGCCGAGTCATGCAACTACTCGATGCAGTGCAAAGTTCTACAGGCTGCATGCTATATACTACCCAGACAGGCTCATGTGCACCACACAGGAATTCGACCATCCGATTCTGCAACGCTAAAAGCCAAAAGTCAACAGTATCCGCAACGATAATAGCCCCATGCAAGTATGTGACACACCTCTCCGGCCACCTCAAATACATATATTGGTCAAATAATACACCAACGTGATATGCCAACAGATATGTCGCCTGGAGTGGAGCCTAAGATAATTATCATCTGGCAATGACACTTAGAGGAATATGGCAACAGCTGGGTGACACCGCCCATAAAATGAGCCATCAGGCTGGATATGCTTGGTTGGTTGCTGGAATGTTGCGTCCTGGCAACATCTAAGGTCACAGCAGGACGGGTACTGACTTGTGACAGTGCACACTCATGGTGAATTTATAGCACTGCCCCACTGGGAAATCAGGCTGCCAACACCATGACCCAATATCCCACTCAGTCACATTATCCTGACACTGAGCTAACCAGTCCTTGCCCTGTCCTATTAATGCCGAGCACCAAGCTAGGAAGTGACAGGTATCAATTTTGGAAGTCATTGGTTGTACTCTACTGGGTATCGAACTCGCGATCTCCCGCACGGAAGGCCTGCGCTCTACCGATTCGGCCACCGCGTCCGGTGCTAGATATGTTACATGCTACGTGTGATACTGCCATATCAACACCAAGCACATGGGTCAGCTTGCGCGACAGTTCTACTAATGTATTCCGGGATCCTAATGAGGTCAAATGTCATCCCCCATATCTTCCATGTCATCTGGCCCATGCCTGCAGCCGTGGCCCAGATATGCAGGCTTTATACCGGGGGGAGGTCCTCTCATTTTATTGTGTGTGTGTGTGTGTTATGAAGTTATTTACCGTGCTCATAACGGATAAATGTGGTAACACTTGTTTTCACAGCGGGGCAGCACATGTCTAATTTGATATAAATCGTTTGAATTTTGTTGTAGTCATAATTTAGGTTTTCTTGCTTCTTGCGAATTATGCTGTATTCAGAAATGAAAGATTTCCGCGATTTCGTGGATAACCTATTTAGAAAATCTTTGATTTGTTTTATTTCTAAAATATCTAGAACATAAAATCCCCAATGAACAAACAATCTAATTTTATGTGTTTTCTCCATCTACTACCTAATATTGTTCGGTTCCCTTATCCTGAATGGAGGTGATTTTTTTGCGAAATCGCAGCTATTCTCCCATAGATTTAGCACTGTCGTGGAATCAGGGGGAAATCCTGGAAGTGAGGTTTCATCCAGTACTCTCCAAGCACTATCATAGCTCCATTGCACTAATAAATCAATGCATACTATCATTGGAGAGCGTATTCCACTGTCCGTGTTGTCACTGTATTATTGCCCATGTCAATTTCGGATTTTATCCTCCAATTCTTTTTATGATTTTGAAGAATGGAGGGCAATAAGTACACTGTTATTAGAGCAACAACATTTACGAATAACCTTTCCATAGATTTCCGGGTTTCTTGTGTGTTTTTTGTTATTTTGCCAGAGACCACTTTCATCCCTGGCTGTAGCAGACGGGATGGCTGAATGAGTTGAGCGTCCGTCTCCCATTTTGGTAGAACGTAGGATTCGAACCCATGGGTTCGAACCCTGGTTGAGTCAAACAAATGACCTAAAGATTTATACTTGTCCCTTCCTAGCCAGGCGCTCGGCATTATTTGTAATTTTTTTAATAAAAGGATAGTGTTTTTACGACAAAGGTATGCCTATTTCACTCTCCCGTCTCAACTCTCCTAATTCCACACTCTCCCTGTTTGACAACCTGCCCACTTCCATACTGTCCCTGTTTCAAATGGTACCGATGTCACACTCCTCTGTTTCACTCCATCCTTATTTAACCCTCGTGCTTCACACCCGCCCAGTGCCATACCCGCGACTCCCCCCTCCCCCACACACACATTCTCTCCTCCTGGTAAGCATCTTTTACCGATGCGGTGCCTGATTGACGCCATTTTATTACTGTCTCCTGCCCAAGTGAGTGTTTGTCAGGGCTGCTTTGAACTCTGATCTTCTTTTAAAGTTGCATAGTCTGGTGATTTTGAGTTTCTGTCATTTTCTGAGAAAAATATGTTAGGTTGATTGTTATAATCTACCTTACTTTAGATTGAAATGGCTTTGATTTCAAATGACAAACTTAGGAGATATTTGAAGTGTAGACATGCTAAATTAATGTTGCTCTGCTTGTCAGAACTCTAACCCCATAGGCTTCAACAGTAACAGGTTGTATTAGATTGACTTAGTGTCCTTTCTATGCAGGAAGAGTTAATAAATGCACTAGTATCTAATCAAATCTAGATGTTTTGTCTTTGAAAATGTATGCCCTTATCGGACTATGCAGCTTTAACTAGGGCTCACCTTACGGACCGGCAACCGGACGTGGTTGCTGAATCTGTAGAGCGCAGGCTTTCCATGCCGAAGGTCGGAAGTTCAAATCCCGGTCGAGTCAAACCAATGACCTACAAAATGTATACTTGGTGCTTGGCATTACTAGAATAGGGCAAGGACCGGTTAGCTCAGTATAAGGATAATGTGACTGTTTGTTTTTGTTGTTTTACATCCTATCAACATCTAAGGTCATATCAGGACGGATACCGACTTGTGACAGTGCACACTCATGGCGACTTTATAGTGTTGTCCCACTGGAAGACCAGGCCGCCAACACCATGACCTGATATCCCACTCAGTCACATTATCCTGACACTGAGCCAACCAGTCCTTGCCGTATCCTAATAATGCCGAGTGCCTGGCTAGGAAGCGTAATGTGACTGAGTGGGATATCGAGGTCATGATACTAGTGGTCTGGCCTCCCAGTGGGCCAACACTATAAAGTCGCCATGCGTGTGCACTGTCACAAGTCGGTACCCGTCCTGATATGACATTAGCTGTTGCCAGGATGTAAAACTCCAGCAGACAAACAAACAAACCTCATGTATCGGTGGCGGTCGGGCTGCGCCAGGCCAATGTCCACTCCTTATCGGATGTGTAACATCCAGCTGCACCGGGTTTAATTGAACCATCCATAATACCCAACCCGGCCCGAGTCGTTAAGGATTATAATGAGACAATGCCAAAACACCAACGGACATTACAAATGATGCTACACCGGGCAGCGGGAGACAAGACATAGCACCTGGCGTCGTGCGTGCCCAATTATTCATCGGGCTGCCTACAGCGCGCCTTTTGTTTCAGATGACTTTATTACAAACACGACAAGAGAGCGGAGAGACAGACTGCCATCTTTGATAATGGTTGCAGGACACTCAGAGCCAGGGCCGTAGTTAGCGGTAGAAGGAAGGGTTGAAGTTTCCCGCCTCCCGCGCCCCCTCCCCCCCCCACCCCAAAAAGACACACCAAAGAACAGAAGAAAACAAACTCATGCTAAATTTAAACACAAATAACGTGACAATGTACTGTCTATTGATATTGATGCTTTAAGTAGGTAAAACCTTGAAATAACTGGAAATAGCAATTCAGACAGAGCCTCTAGATTGCAAAATGTCCTGCTCCCCCCGAAAAAACACCCCGATAAAACACAACAAAACAACCTCATGCTAAACTTAAACACAAATAACGTAACAAATTACTGTTCATTTATAGTGATGATTTAAGTATCTAAAACCTTGAACTCGCTGGAAATAGCATTTCAGAGCCTCTATATATTAAATATCTAGGTGGAGACAGCCCAGACCTCCCTAGTACCTCACGCCTTCGGCAAACATTCGTTGTAATGGCCCTGTCACATTACGACACTCCTTGCCGGCTCGCCGCCAACGCGCAAAACAGTCGAGAAACGTCAAACTTGTCGGCGAGGTGGGAAAAAGTTTGACGTCAGCGCAACGTATTGGTAGCGTGTGGGCGACGTTGAAAAATATATATAAAAGTTTGCCGCGCCATCCTGATATGACCTTAGATGTAGCTAGGACATAAAACAACAAAGCAACAGTTTGCCGCAACGTGTGGGAACTACCCTCATGCGCGTGTGGCGTCTGCCTAGCATTTGCATAACGTTATTCCAGCGATGTCGACGTGCTTCTGACATCGCCATAATATTGGCACCCGCGCGTTGTCGCGTGTTGTCGCGCGTTGTCGGTCGTTGAAAGTTTTGTGCAAGCACAAAACTTTGACAGTTCCCTGACGCAAGCTGCTGACCGTCGCCGTCCATCAACGAATACCAACGCGTGCCTAACACACGCTTAACGCTTGCTGACGTATCCTGACATTCCGCCAAAAAATCACATACGTCGACGCGCGTTGGCAAGAAGCGTCATAATGTGACAGCCTTACAAGAATTGATCTTGGCAACCCTGGCTACGGCCCTGAGAGCATTCCCAGTAACAAGATATGTTGTTTAGAATATCGTAAACGGAATTCTGATGCATTTAACCTAGCGCCAGTCGGTTACATTGTAGAGATATGCTCGCGGTGAAGAATGCTTTGTTTTTGTCTTGCCCATTCTCTCCTACTCTCTGCTGAAAATCCAACTCACATATAACATGTACATGTCAGTGTGATTCAACATTTGGTGCAATATATGCTTGTCTTGATAAATGAATCCGCTATAGGCCACTGGACCTGGAACTGTACTCCGAGAAATGTCCTCCAAACATACATGTGCCTAGTTGTTCAGTTTATGCAACTGAGTATGTGGAGGTAAAGTGGTGAGGTCGGTAATGTACGAATGATGTCACATGTGGAATTCCCTCATCACGTGATCTAAAAGAGTTGCTCACAGTCTGGGAAACCCCTCTAGGTTGCACTTTCACATTAGCCATCATGGACACTGACAACGTCAGCACTCTCCCTCCACATATTCAGTTACATAAACTGAAATGGTGTGTTTGGAGAGCATTTGTGAGTACAGTTTCAGTCCCAGTGGCTGATACCGGATCCCTTTAATCAACCAAAATAAGATGTACTGAGGATATATTTTGTATTCATCTTTCTCTGGCCAGCAATGACCACTTATAATTCCAATGTTCACAATTTTCCAAAACAAACATTATTTACTATATATGTCGGTTACACACATAGCAGTCTCCAAGACTTGGACCAGACTTCAGCGTCCGTCTCCCGTTTTGGTAGATCGTGGGGTTCGAACCCACAGGTTCTAATCCTGGTCGAGTCAACCCACTGACTTAAAAATGTAACCTTGTCGCTTCCTAGCATGCCGCTCGGGATCATTAAAGCTGCATAGTCCGATGAAGCATCACATTTTATAAAGCAAAACAATTATCTAAAATTGATTCCACATATCTAACTTAGATGATGATGCACTTCTTAAACATGTGTTGCCACATACAAGGGAATACCGAGTCAATTTAATAGAACCTGTTACTGCTGAAGCCTATGGTGTCAGACAAGCTTGCCAAAACTAATTTGACATTTTTGCACTTAAAATATCTCAAAACATAACCATTTTAAATCAAAGTTACTTCAAACTAAAGTAATGTATTGTAGTGGTCTGCACTGACCTCTCAGGCAAGTAACCACATAGACAGGTAGGCGTGGGGAGTGTATTGATATCAGGGAGCCTAGGTGGTGTAATGGTTAGCACACTGGCCCGGAATGCAAAGAGATGTGGGTTCGAGTCCCGCTCTAGGCGCAGTATTTCCCATTTTCATCACCCCCACGACACTGGTTGCCGTGATCAGGATCCTGTACAAGCTTTGCGCTGTATGGTTGTTGAACCTACCCTGTGTATGTATGTGTTAGTGCATTGCCTGTGTGTATGTAATTGTAAGCATTACAAGACTTACAATTCCAGGGGGACGAGTGTAGTGGTCTGCACTGACCTCTCAGGCAAGTAACCACATAGACAGGTAGGCGTGGGGAGTGTATTGATATCAGGGAGCCTAGGTGGTGTAATGGTTAGCACACTGGCCCGGAATGCAAAGAGATGTGGGTTCGAGTCCCGCTCTAGGCGCAGTATTTTCCCATTTTCATCACCCCCACGACAGTATGTTATAACAATCAATTTAATATATTTATCTCAGAAAAATGGCAGAAACTCAAAACCATCGGACTATGCAACTTAAAGATTGGGCAAGGACTGGTTGGCTCAGTATCAGGATAAATGAGTGGGATATCAGGTCATAGTGCTGGTGGCCTGGTATCCCACTCCTAGTGGGGCGGCACTATAAAGTCGCATTGAGTTCGCACTGTCACAAGTCGGTACCAGTCCTGATATGACATTAGATGTTGCCAGGATGTAAAACTCCAACAACCAACCAAGCAAGACTTTATCACTCACTGCGCACATTCTCCCCGCCACATCCGTCTCCCGGCGCCTGCCCTCTACCTCCACCCACCTACTTCACAGTCCACACCCCGTGTCACGGGACCGCTGCTACCCAGCAGGTGGGGGATCAGTGTGCTGGGTAGGGAGCGGGTGAGAGCAGGTGGTGCGGGGCTGGTCTGGGAGGTCAGGCAATAGTCTGGTGTGTGGAATGCGGGCGGGTGGGGGAGAGGGGGATGGGTAGGGGTGGGGGGTTATCTATAAGCAGCTCCCTTATACCCCTGTCATACTACGACGTAACGAGCAAACGTAAGCCTGACGTGATCACGTTTCGTCATTACGTTGACGTACGTTGGGTGACGTCATGATGATGTCAGAATGACGTTAGACTGACGTCGAGCTACGTCACGTTACGTCATGTTACATCGGCGCGCGTCAAAGTTTTGAACCTGTTCGACGTAGCTCGAACGTAAAGGTTTACGTTCACCGTACGTTCTGTTCACGTTCAGTGAACGTCAATGACGTTAAATGGACGTTATTCCAACGCTGCTCACTACGTTCAACTACGTTCCACTACGTTGACCCACATTAAACCGGGTGCAAATGCCCACGGGGCGTAATGGGAACGTCAGGAGAACGTCAGGAGAACGTCAGGAGAACGTCAGGAGAATGTGCATTCAACATACATTCAACGTCTCATGACGTATGTAACATCACGTAACATTCTTCTGGCGATGGAATAACGTTCATAACGTTCCGTTAGCGTAATGACGTTGTCCTCTCTCGTCGTTGAATGACGGTATCACTACGCTTTACCGACGTTACGCTCTCGTCCACTAAGCTGCATCCACGTTCAACTTGTGCCCAAATTTGCATACTATGCCGAAAAGTTCAACGTTCTTCACGTTCTCTCTACGTTGACGTTGTTACGTCGTAGTGTGACAGGGCCATTACATTGCAGGTGATGTCCATAACAGTGTTATGTGGGAAACAAAAAGGCAATGCCCATGCGCTGGAACACGACAGTGGGTGGGGGCTCGGGGGGGGGGGGGGGGGTAGCTCATGAAATATGAGGTGGGTGAGCAACTGTGGTGGTCTTTTGTTCAGCAACTGTGGTGGAATGTGAACGACGCGGTCAACTGGGATTTATAATCGCCAGTCGGTTGGAACCGCGGCAGTTACGCCATGCCGACACGAGTAGGACGGTGTGGGGGCAGGGGGAGGCGGTGCGGGGGCGGGTGAGGGAGGGCCGAGGGGGGGGGGGGGGGCTCAGGTGGCGCGGCCTGTGTGAGGGCCAGGCCGATTTGGTCACGGTAATTCCGAGATCTATGGGGACATGCCCGGCCATGCTGCCGGGCCGCCCGCCTTACACTGTGCAGCCCCGGGCCGGGCCCCGAGTCATGTCGGCCGACAATGAATTGATAATAGAGGATGTGTGTTCGGGGCGTCGGCCGTGCAAGTAGGCGCGTGGGCGTGATGGATGCGCGCGCATAGCGAGGCGAGGCGAACACACGGCGTGTTAAAATGACAAGAAGTTTACATAACAGGAGGGGCACGTTGAGTATGTGGGTGCGTATGTGGGTGTTGTATTACAACTTGTAGCAGGGGGGGGGGGGCGAAGACATCTGCTGGATTGATGCTTCTGTCAGTATGTAGGATGTTGGTTGGTTGTCGGAGTTTTACGTCCTGGTCATATCAGAACGGAGAATGTAGAATGTTGCGCACATATGTGTGTATATATTAACATGTAAGATTTGTCATGCGGAATTCCCGTTCTCTATATCACGTGTTTCAGTGGAAGGAGTAGTAAAATGTCTAAATGTATTCCCAGTCAACACTTCAGTTACGATAAATTTAACCCATTCGCGGTATCTCTGGGGAATTGACTAAGACAATGGCTTTGTCTGCAGACGGGAACCACGTTAGTAGATAGGTGACCTTTCTACGCAGAGCGGTGTTATGTAGCAGTCACACTACGACGACAAGGGAAGGACGACAGCCCGGCGGCTGGGATTTTGTGAAATCCCGACGACCTATGCAAATTCGGGCTAAGTTGGACGACAATCGGACGACATCCGGACGACATCGGGACAACAGACGGGACGACAGCAGGACGACAGTGTCTGTGTGTCTGTGTCTGTGTGTGACTCTGTGTCTCTGTGTGTGTCTCTATGTGTGTGTCTGTGTCTCTGTGTGTCTGTGTCTATGTGTGTGTCTGTGTCTATGTGTGTCTATGTGTGTGTCTGTGTCTATGTGTGTCTATGTGTGTGTATGTGTGTGTGTCTGTGTCTCTGAGTGTGTCTGTGTCTGTGTGTGTCTGTGTGTGTGTCTGTGTGTGTGTGACTCTGTGTCTGTGTGTGTGTCTCTATGTGTGTGTCTGTGTCTCTGTGTGTCTGTGTCTATGTGTGTCTATGTGTGTGTCTGTGTGTGTGTCTGTGTCTCTGTGTTTGTGTCTGTGTCTGTGTGTGTCTGTGTCTCTGTGTGTATGTGTCTGTGTCTGTGTGTGTGCGTGTCTGTGTCTCTGTGTGTGCCTCACTCTCACTCTCAGTCTGACTCTCACTCTCACTCTCAGTCTGACTCTCACTCTCAGTCTGACTCTCACTCTGTTTCTGTGTGTGTGTCTCTGTGTGTGTCTCTGTGTGTGTCTCTCTGTTTCTGTGTGTCTCTGTGTCTCTGTGTCTCTGAGAGTGAGAGTGAGAGTCAGACTGAGAGTGAGAGTGAGAGTCAGACTGAGAGTGAGAGTGAGAGTCAGACTGGGAGTGAGAGTCAGAGTCAGACTGAGAGAGAGTGAGAGTCAGACTGAGAGTCAGAGTCAGAGTGAGAGTCAGAGTCAGACTGAGAGTGAGAGTCAGACTGAGAGTGAGAGTCAGAGTCAGACTGAGAGTGAGAGTCAGAGTCAGACTGAGAGTGAGAGTCAGAGTCAGACTGAGAGTGAGAGTCAGACTGAGAGTGAGAGTGAGAGTCAGACTGAGAGTGAGGCACACACAGAGACACAGACACACACACAGACACACACAGACACACACAGACACAGACACAGAGACACACACAGACACACACACATACACACACAGACACACACATAGACACACATAGACACAGACACACACATAGACACAGACACACAGAGACACAGACACACAGAGACACAGACACACACATACACACACACACAGAGACACAGACACACACACACAGACACACACATAGACACACATAGACACATACACACACATAGACACAGACACAGACACACACAGAGACACATACATGGAGAGAGAAGCAACTACAGCTTAACGACAAGACGACAGTGCCGCAACAGTGCGACAGTGCCGCGACAGTGCCACGACAGTGCCGCGACAGTGCCGCAACATCGGCTGTCGTCGATTGTCGTCGAAGTTTTTCAACATGTCCAAAACGCCCACGACAACCCGGCGACAGTGGAGAAACTGGAGGTGCCGCGGAGGTGCCGCAGAGGTGTCGCGGCGACACCTGCGCGACACCTGCGCGACACCTGCGCGACACCGGAAGTCGCTGTCGCAGAGCTGTCGTCGCCGCTTGTCGTCGTAGTGTGACTGCTACATTACAGGTGAGCCGGAAGCCTCAGCTAGCCAACGCCATCCTCTTATTCACACAGCTCAAATTGAAAACTCCTACAAAATACTGACTTAGATGTACATCTTTCATACGGTCATATATATATATTATATACACAAATATATATATATATACATATGTACATATGAGTGTTACGTCGGGGTGTACCTTAATACAGGTGGTTTTAGGGTGGGGTGTTGGGGTAGTGGTTTACCTTAGACCACATATGGTTTTGGGGTGGAGTATTGAGGGGATGGGTGTACCTGGTTTGGGGATAGTGTTTGGTCGTAGTGTACCTTAATACAAGTACCTTTGGTATGGAGTGTGGTAGTGGTGCACATTAAAGTTGCATGGTCCGATTTTGAATTTCTGCTATTTTCTGAGATAAATACGTTAAGTTTGATCATTATATTTATAATCTACCTAACATTAGTTTGAAATAACTGTTATTTTAAATGTCGAACATTGGACATATTTGAAGTGCAACCACAAAGAATTAATTTTGGCCAGCATGTCAAAACATTGACACCATAATCTTCAGCATTAACATTCCCTATTACATTGTATTAGTATTCCCTCCCATGCAGCAATTAAATACTTAGATTCAAATATAGATGAGTGTTTTGGTTTCGAAAATGTTATGCCTTCATCGGACTATGCAGCTTTAATACAGGTGAGTTTTGGATGGAGTGTTGGGGTACGGGTGCACCTTAACACAGGTGAGTTTGGGATGGAGTGTTGAAGTAGAAGTGTACCTTAATATAGGTAAGTTTGGGATGGAGTGTTGGGGTACAGGTGCACCTTAACACAGGTGAGTTTGGGGTAGAGTGTTGGGGTACAGGTGCACATTAACACAGGTGAGTTTGGGGTGGAGTGTTGAGATAGTACTCCACTTTAATACAGGTGAGTTTGGGATGGAGTGCTGAGACCTGTATCTTAATACAGATGAGTTTGGGATGGAGTGTTGATGTACAGGTGTTCTCTTATACATGTGAGTTTGGGATGGAGTGTTGAGGTACAAGTACAACCTAACACAGGTGAGTTTGGGATGGAGTGTTGAGGTACAAGTTCACCTTAATACAGGTGAGTTTGGGATGGAGTGTTGAGGTACAAATACACCTTAATACAGATGAGTTTGGGATGGAGTGTTGTGGTACAAATACACCTTAATACAGGTGAGTTTGGGGTGGAGTGTTGAGGTACAAATACACCTTAATACAGGTGAGTTTGGGATGGAGTGTTGAGGTACAAGTACACATTAATACAGGTGAGTTTGGAATGGAGTGTTAAGGTACAGGTGCACCTTAAAACAGATGAGTTTGGGATGGAGTGTTGAGGTACAGGTGCACCTTAATACAGATGAGTTTGGGATGGAGTGTTGAGGTACAAGTATACCTTAATACAGGTGAGTTTGGGATGGAGTGTTGAGGTACAGGTGCACTTTAATACAGGTGAGTTTGGTATGGAGTGTTGAGGTACAGGTGCATCTTAATACAGATGAGTTTGGGATGGAGTGTTCAGGTACAAATACACCTTACTACAGGTGAGTTTGGGATGGAGTGTTCAGGTACAAATACACCTTAATACAGGTAAGTTTGGGATGGAGTGTTGAGGTACAAGTACACATTAATACAGGTGAGTTTTGGATGGAGTGTTGAGGTACAAGTGCACATTAATACAGGTGAGTTTGGGTAGAGTGTTGGGGTACAGGTGCACCTTAACACAGGTGAATTTGGGGTGGAGTGTTGAGATAGTAATGCACTTTAATACATGTGAGTTTGGGACGGAGTGTTGGGGTACAGGTGCACCATAACAAGGTGAGTTTGGGATGGAGTGTTAGGGTAGTAGTGCAACTTATTACATGTGAGTTTGGGACGTAGTGTTGGGGTAGTGATGCTCCTTAACACTGGTGAGTTTGGGATGGAGTGTTGAGATAGTAATGCACTTTAATACAGGTTAGTTTGGGATGGAGTGTTGAGGTAGAGGTGTACCTTAATATAGCTAAGTTTGGGATGGAGTGTTGGGGTACAGCTGTACGCACCTGCTGGCAGTAACATTGTAATAGAGATGAAGATTGATGGCTGGAGTTTTGTTGCGCGTAATTAGGCTGTGGAGTGTTCTTGATTACACTATTTACAGTAAATTAGGCGGACTTAATTGATTTCAGTATATCCGTGGCAGGCGTAGTGATTGGTGTATTGAGTGTACCTGGTGGCGTGAGCTTTGCATTAGAGGTGTGAAGCTACAGGAAGATTTGATTGCAGGAGTTTTGTGTCTGAACGAGGGAGGTCGGGCAGTAGTTTGTGGGGCATGTGTTAAGTCAGGTCTGGAAGAGCTTGATTGTAGTAGTTTGTGGGGCATGTGTTGTGGTATGGGAGAGCTTGATTGCAGTGGTTTGTGAGGCATGTGTTAAAGTCTGGGAGAGCTTGATTGCAGTAGTCAGCGCAATGACATGATATCCTACTCAGTCGCATTATCCTGACACTGAGTCACACTTTCTATCCGGACTGCACTCCGTCCACACCTCTCTCTATCTCCTCTCTGCTGGCCTTGCTCCTCCTTGATGTCTGAAAATAGTTCCAGGAGGGGGAGCCCGCCGGCATTTCACTTTCTACTCTTACTCTGTGCATGTCAATGGCTCGCTGGTTTGTCACCATAGAGCAACTCTCCTTTGACTCAACTCTCCTCATTTCTCTTTCCTACACTGTACCCTTTTTTCTTTATCCCCCTGACCAGCGGAGTTGTGTGCTTGGGTGGGGCCCTGTACCTTTATGTTTTTTCTCGCTTTGTTCTCGTTGCTGGAACCACCGCTGCACCCATGTTTACCCACCCTTCCTCGAAACCCTTGCTGCTGTCGACTGGATACAAGTGCCCAACTACCGCTCAACTACCACCAGACCAAAGAGATTAGGGGCCACCTCAACACTTGCTGTTACAATGTTGTAAAGATGTCCCCAGCTTCTACAATACTCCCTACCAAAGATCGGGCCGATTTATCGGAGCCTCTCTATTAATGTTGCAGTTCTGCAACCAGTAACCGTCGTAAGGTTACAAACCACCCCCAAAGTCAAGTCAAGACACTGAGTCGAATAATGCCGAACACCAAGCAACATAATGCCAAGTATCAATGCTCTAAGTGTTTGGGTCGAACCCAGACCCTCACATGTGAGAAACAAGCAGCCTATCCATTTCGCCACCGTGTGACGCAAAAACATTGAACGAGGAGTGGTTATGTCTATTATTCGGATGCTACGACTGTTTGATTTGATAAGCTGTATTGTCTCAATCAGTCCACTCTTAAATAGCCGAGGGCGGGGTGATCTTCGACCCAAAGACTAGCGGGGAAGATGAATGGCCATTAACTGTGCACCCTGTCCACAAAACCATGGCTGAAGAAACATGGAGGGAGGGGGGGGGGAGCTTATTAAAGATTTCCACATGGTTATTCATTTTCAGTTCCACACGAGTTGCATGTAAAAGACATTTAGAGAGTCATAGAATCATTAGGCCCTTCCTACTTCGACCAATAGAGACAGTTAATGGGAGCGGGAGGGAAGACATAGGGGATACGGTTGTATAATGCCCGTCAAATTCCTGACCTAAAATGTTATGAACCTCTGGCCGGCAATCTCATAAACCTAGATATCAATAGGGCATGGCATCATTAACAAGTTCATGTGGGTCCACAAAATATCACCCACCATTCAGCAAGTTTACAGCAATCACAATATCGTAGCTCGTGGCCGCTATTTGGGGTACTTGTATGTGGTACAGCAGGTGCCTTATAATATGCTTGGGTGTATTTCTTTTAGTAAGTGGTGTTCTCTGTGGCGGAGTGGTTAGAGTGTCTGACTTTTTTCAAGGTCGGACTCCTAATCTGAAGGTCGGTGGTTCGATTCCCCGTGCCCCCATCTCTGCCAATTTGGATTTCCACTGCTGTGTATAACTTACAGCGTCATCAAAGGCCAGTTGCTCTCATACCATGTCTATGTGGTGTGGGAGGTTAAAAATCCATTGGGTCAGTAAAAGTGTAGGCTCGGGCTTTCTATCGACAAACTGTCTAATGGTGAAAACAAGCCTATTCAGGCTTATCCATGGTAGGCAGTATAAATCTTCAAGAAAAAAAAATGGAATGACTCTGTGGGCGATATTTGATCACATTCTTAAACCCTTAAACCTCAAGTTCGTGTTCGGGTGTTACAAAGAGGTCAGGTGACCTGACAGTACTGGATATTTGTGAGTCCTTGCTAACTAGTAACAGGAGTTTCTTCACCTATGATTAAATAAAGATATACTAAGCATATGTGTACTCGGACGTGTGATTGGCGCATTGTGTGATTTCTGTGAGGAAAGTGTAGGTTATATTTAGAATGCGTGCATGACAGCCGGCAGGGGAGGTAAGGACATGGCACTGTCTCTATGGCGACTAGATGAGTTGGTAATAAGCCAATATGTCAGAGCGGACACTACAACGTATATAGGTGCACCTGTATGAGGGAGGGTCGGTGGTAGGCTTACAACAATAGTTCATGCTAGCCTCTGATATATTGGTTTATTACCAACTCATTCTCCTTTTCTTCATCCACTGGAATTAGCCTAAGTTTCATGGAAATTGTAACTGTATATAATGGAGATGTTGAAATATACGTTATTGAATTGAATCTTGATCCAGATTGCCTACAACAATTAAGTGAACAGGTAGAGGTTTACATGTCACGAGTTTCTAGACAAAGCAACATGAATAAGTCGCTAGCGAAAATAGCCATGGTGGGTGTCACAGAAAATGGTAGATTCTAGTGTTGTAATACTAATAGTGGAGAAGTCACTGATGTAAATACTCATGGTGGGTGTCACAGAATAATTTAGTTTGTAGTGATGTGGAGAAGTTGCCATGCTGATGAAAATCCGTCTTCAGACATCTATTCACGACACGGCATCTGAAATGTGGATAGAGCCTATCTCTATTCTGAGAGTCTGTGAGTAGAAAATGGCATGGCTTGTCTAAACGCCCGAGCCGTTCGTCTGATCAGGCCTAGTGATGGCGGCACCTGCAGCCGACACTGAGGGCGTGGTGGAGGGAGGGCTTTGTGGCGGGCCTTGTTTATCAATGTGTGCATGTGCCCGTAATTATATCAGGGTTGCGGATGTGGCTACGTCCGCCCGCCATACATTGATAGATGCGGGTACAGAGGCGTTGTAGAGCGGGCGTAGGCCTATAACACTTAAGAGAATAAGACATACATGTAAACCTCGATGTTTTGGTGGGTTTTCGGGTTCCCTTCAGCGTCGAGAGATAGCCGGAGCCCACCTCCTTCCATCGGTGCCCGTTGGCCAGTGCTGGCGCCCTCCTCCGGTACAGACCAATACCAATTGATCGGGGTGCCAGCGATAATAACAATGTGGCAGGCGCGGGCTGCCCGGCCCGACTGTCCGGCCTACACGCCCGACCACGGCGGTGGGAGGACACCGGTTAACGTGGACAATGAAGGGTTTTACAAAAACCAGGCCTACCTTATCCAGACGGACCCCCAATATCCGCCCTTGTTGACGAGCTGCTAGATCCAATGGTGCAGGTTTGTCACTCTGAGAATGGCGCCTGTTGGCAAAGGCGTCGGGAGCGTCACGGCGGCCGCCGTGTGCCAGACTGGGGCGGCGGCAGCACTGGGCGGTCGGGCGGCGGCGGGTGGCGGGCGGCGGGATGGGGAAGAGCAGGCTCAGCAGCAGCTCAGTAACAACAGCAAGGGGTGATGGGTGGGAGCCGCCCCAGGTCGCAGCCACAGCAGGCCGGACATGCCGTGAGAGGTGTGTGTGTGTGTGGGGGGGGGGGGGGGTCGCTGAGTGGAGAGGTAGCCTACCAGACGTAAGGGTTTGTGATGAGGACTATGCTGTGTGAGGGTCGGGGTGGAGGGTAGTAATAGAACGGTCTGGTGAGAAAAGGACATGGGGTGGAGTGCACTCCGTCAGTTGAGGAAAGCCATTTTGGTAAAAAGGCCTACTGCGAGTGTTCAATACAAACTCATGTGTCAGAATAGAGGAGGGTGCACAGAGACATAGGCGGTGGGTGCCTGTATTGGGAGTTCTGGGAGGTGGGGGGTATCCCTCGGGTACACGATGGGGGTTATGTCCTGTTGTAAGAACTTGTGATTGGGGTGGTGACGTTGGTGTATTCCTGCCGAGGCAGAAGGACATATTTCCGGAAGTGGGCACAGTATGCCTACTCTCTGACCCACCCGGTTGGGGGCATAGTGGATGTCCGGTCATGGTAGTGGCCGGAGAGCGTGTATTGATGTGTGTGCGCGTGTGTCTGTGTGTATGAGCTATGAGCTGTGGGTGCTGGTGGGCAGGCTGACTAGAGGGCGACCCCGCTGCTATAATCACCTCTCGCCCCCTGGCGGTGCCGAATCCGGTTAGGGCGGCCTGTGGGCATGCATCTTTAACGCCGACACACATACAACGTGAGGCGAATGCTTGTGCACTTTAGGCCAGACACACTGCAAGGCAGGACACTTGTTATTGGACAGACATGATAGACCTTCTCTGGGGGGGGGGGGGGGGGGGGGGGGGGTGCAGTTAGCCTCAGACTGTAGAATAGATCAAGAGACGATAGCTGAAACCCAAGTCAGACCTTACCGGACTGGCGAACCGGACATGAACCGGACACTGTCCGATGAAATACGGCAATGTCCGGGACATGTCCGGTACCAATCCGGCGGTGTCCGGTACAAGTTTTGAACATGCACTAACCTTGTACCGGACACCACCGGACTGAGGTGTACGGTTATTGTCCGTTTTAAGTCCGTTTCATCCGTTTGGTCCGTTTCATGTCCGTTAGTCATCCGTTAGGTGTCCGTTTTGTATCCTGAAGAGTCTGTTGACGGTGCTGCGGGAATTCGGTCCGTCGGTTTTTGGCGTGTCCGTGAACAGCTGGTTGGTGTCCGTTTGGTGTCCAGTCCGTCCGTTTGACGTCCGTTTCGTCCGGCGGCCGTTGCAACAGTTCGACACCGGACTAGACAATTCTTTGTCCTGCCGTGTCCGGTACTCAGTATGGTAAGGTCTGACTGGGCCTTGAAGCACCAACAAAACGAGGCTTGCCGGTGCTGCTATCCAAGCTAATAGATAATAAGGTTTCCGGTACAACATAGGGCCACTTAACCACGTTCTGGTTAATTGTGCAGCGAGTTAAATACCCCATTATATTAAAGTTGCATAGACCGATGGTCTTCAGTTACTATCATTTTTCTGAGATAAATATATTAAATTGATTATTATAATCTACCTTACTTTAGTTTGAAGTAACGTTTATTTTGAATGGCTAACTTTTGAGATATGCCTATTTGAAGTGCAAACATGCCAAATTAATTTTGGCAACATGCAAAAACTTTGACATTGTAGGCTTATGCAGTAACATTGATTAAATTGACTATGTATGTCTTTCTATGTGGCAAGAAATGATTAATAAGTGCATCAGTATCTAAGTTAGATATGACTTATGTACAAGCAAATCTAGATAGTTGCTTTAATTTTGAAAATTTGATGTTTTCATCGGGGTATACAGCCACCCAGTTATATTAATAATCGAATGGCAGGAACCAAATGACATCCGTCAAGGAAGCGGAGTGATTTCGTTTGCTTTTGAGTCTTCGCTCATGCCTTATTGATCACATGTCAAACGCAATTATACACCCATATAACACAAAGATCGCATATATTCTTCTACAAACTGGATAATGGAAAACCTAATGGCAGCCTATGGTGGGTTCACACCCGGCAACACAGGCTAAGAGTAAGACAGAAGCGAAACATTCTGCCCGCAAAACATTGGACACATCTTAATCTTGCGTCAAATTGCATCGAATACACAATCATGTTTTTTTTAGTGATTTCTGTTTTTATTCTAATTGATTTATTTCGCCTGTGAGTGACATTAATTAAGCTATTGCATAATGCTGTTCTACTGACAACACGCTATAAAGTCCTCGGCTGGAATCTGTGGTTGTGTAGGCAGGCTATAATGAAATCAATACAGGCAAGAAGAGAAAGGAAGAGTATAAAGAATGAAAGTAAAGAGAGAGACAATGCCCTCAGGTGTATTATTATACAGTGGTACATGGATCTGGTATGGCATATCACCTGAACGTGTTCTCCAATGAGAATGTTGTGGCTGCTTGGCCACCACCTGCCTGAGCTGAGTGTGTGGGGATCCGTGACTAACAGAGGGGGGAGGGGGTAGTGAGTAGAGCTCCAAGTGCCCCTTACACACTATCTCTAGTGCTTCTTTCACACTATCTGCCTAATAGATAAGGACTATTAACCATGAGTAATGTATCACCAGCAACTACATAAATACATTCATGCACCTGGCACTATATACCATTTACCATTATAGACCATTTGCCTTCCCCCACCAATGCATTTTATCGGAATATTTTACAACGCACTTGCAAAAAGAGGGTTCTGTTGTGTTCCATAAGCATAGACAGCACAGCAGCGAGTAGCTGCCTTTAACTCACACCACTACCTGTGCTGTCTCACTGCAAACAACCATGACTTCTCAAGAATTATTTATTTAGATTATTCTTTTATTAATTATTTATTTGTATTACCTTTATTAACTAAATTAAATTATGTATCATTAATTTTTTGTATTCCAATTATCTTAATTGTGTGTTGTGTGGTTCTCGAGGTGAGAACTGGTACAAAGGTCAGGCGATCAGGCTAATAGTTAGTAATACTGCAACAAGGAAGAGTGGACTAGCCTGGTCCCCTGGCCTTTGTTTAGACAGATCTAATGTCGACCATAAGTCGATCTCCATTAAAATCAAATGTAGTAGTAGTTTCTTATTAAGACATAATCATACATTTTATTTATGTTTGGGACAGATTAAAAGGTTTGAAATTTATTATGCTTCCACCTATATTTAAATCACACCATAACAATGGTGTCAATAATGAGAGAATTGCCATGCAACTGTATGCTCAACGAAGCACAGTGGGGACCTGTCTCTTCCTTTCTTCGCTGTTGACGCATCTCCTGTATTCCCATCCAGGCATGCCGTCAGTGTTCATAATGCCCAAGAACAGTAAATATGTGGTTTAACACCTTGAAATTAAGCAACAACTTGCAGGAACAATATCCGGACAGCATGGGTGAATATGTCGTTCATGTCAAGTGTGGGTTCAAAGCGTGGCCGAGTCAAATTAAAGATTTACTAAACTGATATAGTTATCACTACCTTCCAGAGATCACAAGAGGGCTATGTGATATATGCGTAATAGATGTACAGGTGTGTGGTTAATATATGTTAATGAGATGCAGAGGTTTGAGACAAAGAGTTATGCAAATGAGATGACGTCATGGAAAGTTTAGCCGGCGGGTCAAGCGTGCCCTAGGCTGTGAATAAACCATTCAGTATCCAGAAGTCAAAGCGTTCAGACGTCGTACTTTCACATGGTGTCAGATGAGGAAGAATGCCGCCCGCTAATACGTTGCCTGATTTGCGGCCTCCTGGTCAGCTTGTCCTCAGCCACAATGCGAGATCGAACTGGAAAACATGGATCAGAGCATATGATATTTACGCTACTGCGGCAGGTGTCGTATTGAAGACAGAACGAGTGCAATGCTGCATCTTTCTTCACGTAGCCGGCGAGGAGGCGCAAAAGGTCTTCGCCAATATGGATATCGCTCTCGCTGATCAAGATAAAATCGTGCCGCTTACGGAGGCATTTAGGGTTTATTGTGTCGGTAAAGGCAGTATCATTATCACACAATATAAATTTAACTCAGATAATCAGGCGTCAGAAAATATGGCTACATATATAACGGCATTGAGAGACAGAGTGAAGGATTGTGAGTATGGTACGGTGGAAGAATCGCTATTGCGTGATCGGATTGTGGCTGGCGTAAAGAATGTGAATTTACGGAACAAACTGCTGCAAACTACGGAGTTAACATTGGGAAAATGTGTCGATATATGTGAGATGAGTGAGTTTAGCTCTGCGCTGTTGGAGGACGCCAAGTCAGACATTGAAAGTAAAGAGATTGATTTCATATGTAACTATGCTAATGTACGTACCGGTGCACCGGTGTTTTGGTCAGCGGTGACGCCATCTTGGAAATCGCCATCTTGGAATACCGGCGGGTCTAGAGAGTTCAAGATCCGCTGCCAGAAATGTGGGTATGAGCATCGCCAGGGAGTCTGCCCAGCGAAAGGAAAGGCTTGTGTAGCCTGTCGGAAGATCGGGCACTTCGGTAAGGTCTGCAGGAGCAGGCTCGGCAGGGTCAACAAGCTTACCATGGATGAGCTCGACCCTCATAATGCTGAGCAAGACCCGGATCCGGTGGAAGTCAACGTCCTGGCAACAGATCTCTTCGTTGGTGCAGTCGACCGCGGTGCTGGTCAGGATGCCGAGCTGTGGCACGCGATCGTTCGGGTGAACGGTTGTCCTGTCAAGTTCAAGCTCGACACCGGGTCGGAGGCGAACGTGCTGCTGAGGTACGTCTTCGACAGAGTTGCTCCGGGGCGGCTGATGAACACCAGATGTTCGTTGGTTACGTTTTCCGGTCACCGGATCATGCTGACGGAGAGGCACTGCTGGATGTCAATGACAGAGTGCTCAAGTTCCAAGTGGTGCCGGATTGCCACCCTATTTTGGGCAAGCAGGCTTGTGTGACGTTGAACCTGCTGGTGCGGGTGGATGAGGTGCACTGTGGTGTGCCGACGAACATTTCCGAGCCGACGAACATTCCCGTGCCGACAAACATTGCCGGGCCGACGAACAGTGCCAGCGCTGGGGCGGAGAAGCTGGTAAGCGAATACAAAGATGTCTTTCAGGGTTTGGGGTTGATTAAGGCAAATGCTGTCATTCATGTTGATAGATCTGTTCAACCTGTCATTATCTGCCTAGACGGATTCCGTTTGCCATTCAGGGCAAGGTACGCAGTGAGCTTGATCGCATGGTTGAGTTAGGTGTTATAGTTGAACAAGATGAACCTACCGAGAGGGTTAATTCTATAACGATTGTCAAAAAACCAAACAAGATTATGATTTGTCTGGATCCGACTAAGTTGAACAAGGCGATAAAGAGAGGGCCTTTCCCTACTAAAACGATTGATGAAATTATTGCCAAAACGGCAGATGCAAAGTATTTTTCAGTTCTGGATGCAAAGACCGGGTATTGGCAGATAGAATTAGATAACGAAAGTTCACGTTTGTGCACGTTCAATACTCCGTGGGGCCGGTACAGGTACACCCGGTTGCCTTTTGGTATCGAAACCGCCAGTGACATTTTTATTCAGGAAATGCACCGTGTCATGGGCGATATACCCGGTATTTGGATAGTCACGGACGATATTTTGGTATATGGGTCAACGGTGGAGGAGCACAACGAGCGGCTCCGAGCCGTGTTGGACCGAGCTAGGTCGGTTAATCTGAAGTTAAATGATGCTAAATCTTTGTTATGTAAAACGACAGTAAAATATGTAGGTCATCAACTTACCCAGCAGGGTGTGAAGCCTGATCCAGACAGAATACAAGCAATAGTTGACATGCCAGAGCCGCGTGACAAACAAGGCGTCCAAAGGTTCCTGGGCATGGTTTGATATGTACACAAGTTTATACCCAACATGTCCGAGATAGCCAAACCACTACGCACGCTCCTCGCAAAGGACGTGGCGTGGCACTGGCAAGCCGAACAGAAGGGCGCATTTGATAAGTTGAAGGAGAAGTTAAGAACTGCTCATATTACAATGTTAAGAAGCCCATTGTGATTTAGGTAGATGCTTGTCAGTCAGGTTTAGGTGCTGCATTAATGCTAGATGATAAGCCGATCGCACTCGCATCTCGTGCGCTTAACTCAGCGCAGTGTGGATATGCCACGATAGAAAAAGAAATGCTCGCCATATGTTTTGGATGTCAACGGTTCCATGAGTATATCTTTGGCAAAGAGGTGCAAATTCAAACGGACCACAAGCCGTTGGTGGTGATAATGCAGAAGCCAATACATAAACTTTCGGCTAAAATGCAGAGGATGCGGATGCGATTGCAAAATTACAATATTCAGTTATGTTATGTGAAGGGTTCTTTGATGTTTTTTGCAGACACGTTGTCCAGGGCGCATAGTGTCAAAGTAGGTCATGATAGCCTGTTCGATGACACGTTCTGCATTGCTGCAGTGGACATGCAGTCGTCGAGTTTATTGAGTAAGATTGTTACTGAATATGAAAAGGATGTGTCCATGTCCATGTTAATTTCATATATTGAAGATGGGTGGGACACGACACGAATACAGACTCCACCATGTCTGAGACAGTACATCCTGTACAAACATGAGCTAACGGTAGAAAACAATCTTGTAATGAACGGCAATCGGGTGGTGGTTCCTCCGGCTCTTCGTGGGGATATGATAGAGGCTTTACATGAAACACACCTAGGGGTGACCAAGTCCAAGAAGTTGGCGTGTGACTGTATGTTTTGGCCGAATATGAATAAGCAAATTGAAGATAAGGTCAGTAGGTGTGACACTTGCCAAAACAACTGGAAAAGTTTGCATAACGAGCCCTTGATCACTCACCCGATCGCCTGTCAGCCATATGAAAAAGTTGGTGCTGATTTATTTGAGTTAAATCATAAGAATTACCTGATAACTGTGGATTACTACACGAAGTATCCTGAGGTGACGTTGTTGGGCGATACGTCGTCTGTCACTGTTATTGAAGCGTTGAAAGACAATTTTGCAAGACATGGTATTCCTAGTCAGGTCATTTCGGACAACGGTCCCCAGTTTAAAAGTCATGAGTATAGGGAGTTGGCACTACACTATGGGTTCAAAGCCGTGTATTCCAGTCCTCAGTATCCTCGTAGCAACGGGCAGGTAGAACGGTTTGTGCAGACAGTCAAGGACATGTTAAAGAAGTGCGAGAAAACTAGGTCTGATTTTCAGTTAGCTTTGCTGAATTATCGTAATACTCCGTTGCCCGTCCTGAATGCGTCTCCGGCTCAGTTGCTCATGAGCAGACGGTTGAGGGGCAGATTGCCTATGGCGCAGGAAATTTTGGTGCCCGAGACGCAAAATCCAAAAGAAAGACAGATAGCTAAGCGGCAGCGAAGTCAGAAAGTGTTTCATGACCGGAAGTGTGGTAAGCCGCATAAGCCTATGAAAGTTGGGGATAATATAAAATACAAGAATCATACTGGGGAATGGAAAAAAGGGGTTATTTTGGGACGAACAGGTGTTTCTGGGAGAGAATATTAAATTTTAAACGAGTCAAGTAACATGTTATATCGTAACCGGGTTCAGATTATTAGGGCGCCTGTGGGGGGGGCGACCTGAACCCGTCGTGCAGATGCCAACTGGGTCAGCGTCAGTGCCGAATGTTAGCAGTGCGGCTAATCTCAGTAGGTCAGGTCGGCTGATAAGGCTGGCGAGCAGGTTAGACCTGTAGTGGGTCAGTGTAGATTGAGTGTGTACACGTATAGGATGTGCATGTAGGTTTAAGTTGTTACAGCTATGAGAATATTGTTGATATTGATGGACAATTTATGACGTCAGGCTTACGGCTGGACATTGTCGACTTAAGTGCATTGAGCACTCAGACATTGTCAGGACTTGTGTTTAAGTTAAGTATGCATATATGTTGTTTGTGCTTTCGTTTGACTATTATGTAATGTTATCATCATTGTTATTTTGAAATATTTCATGTTTCAGAAATACTTTGAGGGGGGATGTGATATATGCGTAATAGACGTACAGGTGTGTGGTTAATATATGTTAACGAGATGCAGAGGTTTGAGACAAAGAGTTATGCAAATGAGATGACATCATGGAAAGTTTAGCCGGCGGGTCAAGCGTGAATAAACCATTCAGTATCCAGAAGTCAAAGTGTTCAGACGTCGTATTTTCACAGGCTATAGTCTGACTGCATGTATAACCAGTACAATAGTGCTAGTGTATAGTACTTTAGTAATAGTACTAGTGTTATTCTCAACAATGCAGATGCAATACAAATCTGAGCGAGTGGAAGTGTTATTTGGCATAGTGATACCGATTTAACATCGTAATTGAAGTAAATAATGTATTACGTGCATTTTTAATTTAGTAGGCCTTCTCAATTAATTTGTGAGTGAATAGGGGTATTTACGTTCGAATGGATTACTTTTGGTTGTATTTCGTGTTTTAAAATGCTGTTAATTTCAATATATCTCGAGAAAAGATGCAGTCGCAGCAGTCCTTGATTGGGGGTTACCAATGCACACATGCATTGCTTCCATTTATATCACGTATATGTGATATAAATGGGGTTTCTTCCATGTGCACACTTCTCTGTGTTCGCATTTGCAACCGGTCAATATAGGATGCACCCGTCCATCAAGTGGGCCCTAGCTAAGGGGGGAAGCCGGAAGTCCCCCACCCCCCACAAATGAAAAAAAAAAATGGGCGCAGTGGCCGATTCGGTAGAGCGCAGGCTTCCCGTGCGGGAGATCGGGAGTTCAATTCCCAATCGAGTCAAACCAATGACTTATAAAATTTACACTTTTCGCTTCCACGCCTGGAGCTTGGCATTAATAGAATAGGGCAAGGACTGGTTAATTTTCGTGTCAGGATAATGTGACTGGGTGGGATGTCGGGTCATGGTGCTAGCAGCCTGATTTCCCAGTGGGGCATCACTAAAAATTCACCATGAGTGCGCGCTGTCACAAGTCGGTACCCATCCCGATATGACCTTAGATGTTGCCAGGATGTAAAACTCCAACAACCAATCAACCTTTTAAAAAAACCACCATGTAACCTCCCTGAAATAGAACTTCAGAGCCTCGAGATTTAAAAATGTCCTTGGGGGTGGGGGGATACCCCCAGACACCCCTAGTACCGCGTGCCTTCAGCATTTGTCCGTTCCAAGAATTGAAATGCGACCCCAAACAAAAATTCCTAGCTACGGATATCTCTAGTCACCATTACAAAAAGAACACCCGCCCCCCCCCCGCAAATAATTCGCAGCTACGGCTATATCTAGTTACAAAAACGCCATTACAAAAAGCTACCCTGATGACTCAGTAGTAAAACGAATCGCACGAGGACACTGTCGTTTGGCTTCAGCTAGGCTTCCATCGTGAAAGCAAAGTGATCACATCTATCTCAAAACTACATTAAGAACACTCCAGGCAATTGGGCTGAGGAAATTATACCTGCTTTGATCATAACTAAGCTATCCCAAGGGGTTTCTTGTCAAACGAACGTACTGGCGCTATAGATAACCGCACTTTATCGATTTAATTTCCAAGGCATGTGTGGGGATGAAGGATCTTTTGTTCTACTAGTTTTACTCCAGTCTTGTATTATTAAAGGAAGAGTTGTTGCTCGTACAGTTAGAATATGATAGATAAGCATTTTTTTTTCTTTAATCGTAAAAAGTTAATAATGTACCGCGATATGCTTTCAGACTTGACAACATTTCCTTTTAAGAAATAAACAAAAACAACAACAAATAGTTGTACAGGAGCCCTGTCACAAAATGAGAGCGGCGGAAGTAACTACGGAATAGGCTACTTGGAGATCAAATAGGAGTATTCTGAGAAACAATATGAGTATTCTGAGAAACCGACGCTGGGAACTAGCAGGTATCAGGGTTTCCGCCCTACTAGGGTGGGGTGGGAACACACTGCATCAATCAAGAAAACTGATGCAGTGGATGTCATACACAGGGGGGGGGGGGGGATACACAGTGGTAGTACACACACGGTGGACGTGTGTGGGGCACTGGTGGTTGGTGTCTTGGCAACATCTAAGGTCATATTAGGATGGGTACCGACTTGTGACAGTGCGAACTCATGGTGATTTCATAGAGACCAGGCCGCCAGCACCACAACCCAATATCCCACTCAGTCACATTATCCTGACATGGAACTAACCAGTGCTTGCCCTATCCCATTAATGCTGAGCACCAAGCTCAGAAGTAACAATTATCAATTTTTAAAGTCATTGGTTTGACTGGACTGGAAGTAACAAATATGAATTTTGTAAGTCAATGGATTGACTCGACCGGGAATCGAACTCCCGATCTGCCGCACAGGAGGCTTGCGCTCTACCTATTCGGCTACAGTGCCGTGTCTTTATTTTGGTAGTTATATTCAATTAATATTCGGAGTGTGTTCCTAGTGGTCCATAAGTTTACCATCTACAAAATAATGTAAAGAAATCCTGGTGTATTTATATTCTCCACTCTGGTATCACAAGACCCTCGACTGCTCACCTACTCAATCCATTGTGCTGGCACATTGCCAATGACGGGAGCGTGGGAAACTGTTGAAGGTAACGCCACACCCCCATGAATACTTGTCTTTAAATATTTACCCGTGTTGGCAATGCTGGTGAATTCACAAGCGTAGTTGGCTAGGAGTAGGCACTGGCAGCGCCCATTAAAAGTCCAGGAATAGTGCTTTTTCATCAATATTCACATGTTTGTAACTATTTCTGTATGAATGTGATTTAGATGAAATTACATAACCTAGAACATCAACATATGTTCTATCCGATGGTGTTGTTGGATAGAATATATAGTAAGTTTGTATTTCAGTAAAATCCATTTGTATGATGAGTGTATTTAGTGAATATTCCTTCATTACTGATGTAAATGAAAACGAATGTGATAACAGGGTATCTTTAATGGGCTCGCGCTTCCTCGCACTACCTCATAGAAAGGCATAGATGGTACCAGAAGAAGCGCAATGACCTCAGCTTTCTAACCATATATGGTTTGCCCTAGGTCAAATTCTACAATTTAAATAATTTTGAAAGTTTAAAGCGCATCTACTGAATGAAAAGATATTTTAAACCTAATAACATTTGGTATGTATAGATAGACAATTTGATTCCCTTTCCAATAATACCAATCTTAGTATAGTACTAGTTAGTGCAAGGAGCCGCAGACAGAATATTGACACCAACCTGTTTGGGTCTTTGCTGACCACACTAGTTTCACAATGGTGACACCCATGTAGAAACATATACATGACATTGATGTTCATTGAAATATATCAGAGAATATATAATCTAAGATTGGGCCAAATTTGGGGAAGATCCAACCATTTCTCGAGCCACAGTGAATATTTAAATATTTATTTAAATCAATATTTTTGGTTTCAGACACTTTTAATTTGTATTTGCCATCAAAATGCAGCTTTTGATATTAGCTCAATTATTGTCATAGCTAATATCCATTAGTTCCATATGCTATGTCTGCAAAATTTGAAGAAGATCCACCTGTTCAATGAGCCACAGTGAGTGTTCAAAGCTTGATGAACAAATCTTTATTTTTTATTTTGTATACTTTTCTTTTGTAAGTGCAATCAAAATACACTTTTTGTATTTCTAGACAGAATATTAATATGATAACATGTATTACCTCCAGATGATGGGTACTGTCAATTTATAGGAAGTTTAACCAATTTGTTAAGCTACAATGAATATTTAAAAATTCATTAAATTGATATATTTGGTTTTCTGACAATTTGTCTTTATATGTTCAATCAAAGTTTAATATTTTCCATACTTTTGGATATAATATTGATATCAATAATATCTATTAGTCTGAGTGAACGGTTATTGTAATACTGTGCCAAATATGAGGAAGATTCAAAAGATTGTTTTGCTGCAATGAGCTTTCAAAGATTGAAATGTTGAAAAAAGTTCACTTACAGATGCCGTTTACATGCAAACAATTATACTTTTTGACATTTTAGGGTGCAAATATCTTTTGATTCTCTGAATATAGAGCTCTGAAAGAAAATAGGGTGCTACACTGTTATCAATAGGTGAACTATTTAGCATTTATTCAGTCTTGTTGCAGTTTTCCAAGAAAATATCATGCATTGAAAATGGCTATTTGGCCAAATCAGAATGATATTTTTATTATGAATTGCACTTTTTGACATTGTCTTATTAAAACTCTGCTTTACTAATTGATTTAGCAATTGACAATTTAAATTTAAATTGGTTAGCAGAACGCCCCTCACATCCTTCCACTTTTTATTATATTTGGTCAAAGTTCCACCTTTAATTCAAAATTAATACATTTTTATATATTTAATCTTAACAAATTATTATCTCCAGAACAATACTATATATAGCCCAACTGTTTTTGGATTTGGGTTTCTAATTTCAACGTCTACAGGAAGAAATAAAAATATTGGATCATAGGCATATTTTTTTATTTCGCTGCCGGTACCTACTAGGAGTATAAATTAGTGAATGGTGTGTTTAAAGTGTAGTTACTGTTGGTAGATCGTGGGTTCGAACCCTGGTGGAGTCAAACCAATGACTTAAAAATTGATACTTGTCGCTTCCTAGCCTGGCGCTCGGCATTATTAGGATAGGGCAAGGACTGGTTGGCTCAGTGTCAGGATAATGTGACTGAGTGGGATATCAGGTCATGGTGCTGGTGGCCTGGTCTTCCAGTGGGGCAGCACTATAAAGTCGCCATGAGTGCGCACTGTCACAAGTTAGTACCCGTCCTGATATGACCTTAGATGTTGCTAGGACGTAAAACAACAACAAACAACCTATACAGGGATGAAAGTGGTTTACGTAGAAAAACGTGGAAATCAGGCCGAGCTCTTGGCGCCACCTAACGGGATCCGGCAGATTCTCGCAGAACCAACAGCGAATTTCGGTGCAAAAGTGGATATTCCCCTATAAGATTAACACTGTCAGGGAATCACAGAAGACAATTCTGAAAGTCAGGTTTCAACTTTCCTTGTGACTATTATCTCCTTTCTTGCTTTGGTTTTCTGTTCTAGCTGGTTGGTTGGTTATTGGAGTTTTACGTCCTGGCAACATATAAGGTCATATAAGAATGGGATTCAGATTAACCAATTGATGTCATATATATCCTGGTCCCTTGGCATTTTGTGAATCAGGGAAATCAAAATGAGCAAACATAATTAAGACATGCATGTACATACTTGTAGGCACTGTGGTAGTGCTCGTGTATGTAGATGTGTGTAGTGATTTTAAGTACTGCTCAGTCACTCCACGTACACATTCAAGTTATCAATTTAAGTCTGCTCAAATCATGTCTTTAAATTATATAACTACTTTGCCTCACACAGTTGTGAGTTTATATAATTGTAGCATTGTACGAATTACATAATATTCATTGGAAAATATATATATCGAATCGAATGGTAACCGAGATAACGAGTTCCCCCTTCAGAAGGCCAGGTAGGCTATGTACGAGAAATTAGGCTCATGTGACGTGGGTAACTGTTGTAAAAACAAGGATTATTTAAAGTATAAAAAAAAGAGCTAAGGATACAATTATATGAATTTGTAAATCTGAATCAAAAGTGTTTTTTTCACGTTATGTTTTTGTGCATAATGCATTTGCTATTGCGTCATGTGACATGAATGTGTGACAACTGATTAAGCCATTATGCTTTGATACACTTTATTCATTTTGAGTTACTGAAGTAGTTAGCTTCAGCTTAACCTTGAAAGACGAGCGGGTATTGGTTTTCACGCCACCATTAAGCAGGTCTGTAGAATTTCACTCCAACATAGTTTAATTCAATATAATTGCTATACATAGTGGTGCAAGTGATCTTGGAGGGGAAAAGAAAACCCACAAAAAAACGGAAATCGACATCGAGGTCATCACGCTGACGGAAGGTTCTCCAAACAGTCTATATTGATTCGGCAGAAGCATAATGTAAAGACTATGCTTGGAGAGTACAGGATGTAACCCTGACTACTGGCTTTTGTTCACAATTCTCTGACAATGAATGCTAAGCATATGACTATGGGAGACTTTCCACATTTTCGTGGACAACCACGACGACGACTCAGTACAGTGGTGGTGGTGGTGGTGGTACTGGTGGTGGTGGTGGTGGTGGGGTGGGGGGGGGGGGGGAATGAATGTCCAATACTACCGACCGGTTGCCAACTCAAAGCCGGCCATAATCGAACGCCTGTTGATTGTATAAAATCTCCCTGCAATTTTGTGGTACTTAACGCTGCCTAGTCCGATAGTTTTGAGTTTCTGTCATTTTCTGAGATATACAGTAAAACCTCTCTAAATCCACCCTGGGACCGACTTTAAGTGGTCCATTTAGGGAGGTGGTCGCTTTAGAGTTAGAATATCCTTACATGGGTATTGTTGGGACCCAAATAAAGCGATCGATATAGGGGAGTGGTCGATCTGTGGAGGGGTCGGTATAGAGAGGTTTTACTGTATATATATTAGGTTGATTGTTAGAATCTATCTTACTTTAGTTTGAAGTAATTTCGCTTGAAAATGATTAATTTAGGAGATATTTGAAGTGTAAACATACTAAATTAATTTGGCGTGCTTTGTCAAAAAACTCTATACCACATAAGGTTCAGCAGTAACAGGTTCTATTAAATTGCTTTAGCAGTCCATTCTATGCAGCAATGAATGCTTAACAAGTAGTACCAGTATCTAAATTGGATATGTTCAAATTTAGAAATCATTTTTGGTTTCTGAAAATTTGATGCTTTTATTGTACTATGCAACTTTAAGTAGTACACGGGGAAAATATATAGAATACATTAGGATATGTAGAATATCACAGAATATTTATTAGAAATAACGCAAATTACCAAGAATCATGAAATTGCTGTGATCATTGACCCCACAAGGCCATACGTGTCAGTAACATGCATAGTGCCACTAGTATAACTTCTATGCTAATAAACTCTTCCTTATCATTTGTCAGTACCACCTTTAAAATGTAGCAGAATCAGTATAACTGATATTAAAACCGAATTCATCATTAACATAGAATAGTAGGATCATGAAGTATTCAAATATCTCCATGGTATCTACAAGACAGGCGGCCCCCTTATCAGAGACTCCAACACCAGGACCAGAGGGCACTCCCTGAAGCTGAGGAAGCGGTACTCCAGACTGGACCTGCGACACAACTTTTCGGCTTTAGGGTGGTTGACCTGTGGAATGACCCTGCGGAAAGAGTGTCCGTAGCAATAGAGTCGGTGAACTGTTTCAAGTCCCGACTGGATGCATACTGGTCAAGCATTACATATATCTTGGAGCCAGTGACAGTTGCTATGATCGACCACATCTGAAGAACTGTCTCCATTTCTATTAATTAAGAGCGGCTAACAGGTCCAAGGCCTATTATAGCTGTATCCTATTGATTGATAAACGGATGTAGCAGCATCAATATACCAGGGAGAGGGGGGAGGGGAGGAAATCAGCAGTCACATATAGAATAGTATCAGTATTGTCATGATACTAAAATAAACTCATTAATATGCATGGCAGCATCATTATGCTCAATCACTCTCATTAACATACAAAATACTATAAGTATTATCACGATACTAAAAGACTCATTAACATATATGGTAGCATTATTATACTAAATCATCCATTAACATGCAGAGTAGCATTAGAATCATCATGATACTAAAACAAACTGATTAACATACATTGTAGCACTATTACAGTAAAATCTCTCTAAATCGACCGACCATGGGACCGACTTTAAATGGTCTATTTAGGGAGGTGGTCAGCTTAGGGAGTTTTTTTAATTGTCACAATTGTATTGTATGGGCGATCGCTTGCCACCAAAATAAAGCACTCGATATAGGGGAGTGGTCGATTTGTGGAGGTGGTCAGTTAGAGAGGTTTTACTGTCTTATTAAGCACACAGGCAGCAGCATACTGCGCCAGGGTTCAGGCAGGGGGCAGCACCAGGACCTAGCGTACCCGCGCTTTTTTACAGAGCCCTGGATTATAGTATTTCTGTAGTTAATTAACCATGTAATATGAATTATTTCAACGACAGGAAGGGTAATGCCAAAGTATACACGCGACCAGTAGTACTCCAGAATTCGCAGTATATTCACTGGTCGACGAAAATCAACAGTGTTGATCCATAGTTAGGGAGGTTACAAAAAATATATACATAAATAAAAGTGGCTGTAAATATATATTCAAATGTTGTCTTCACAAATAAATTTAAACGGTGAAGGACTTTTCTGGAGAAATTATAGTCATTCCTAAACCATTTTGAGAAACCTAAGAACCGTGAACTCCAGAAGACTAGCATCCTTGGGTGACCCATTGAAGACTGACATCCCTGGTGACCCATTGAAGACTGACATCCCAGGGTGACACAGTGAAGACTGGCATCTCTCGTGACCCATTGAAGACTGGCATGCCTAGGACCCATTGAAGACTGGCATCCCTGGTGACCCATTGAAGACTGGCATGTCTGGGTGGCCCATTGAAGACTGGCATGCCTGGGTGACCCATTGAAGACTGGCATGCCTGGGTGACCTATTGAAGACTGACATCCCTGGTGACCCATTGAAGACTTGCATGCCTGGGTGACCCATTGAAGACTCGCATGCCTGGGTGACCCATTGAAGACTCGCATGTCTAGGTGACCCATTGAAGACTCACATGTCTGGGTGACTCAGTGAAGACTAGCATGTCTGGGTGACCCATTGAAGACTGGCATCCCTGGAATGGTCTATTGAAAACTGGTATCCCTGGATGATCCATTGAAGACTGACATCCCTGGTGACCCATTGAAGACTGGCATGCCTAGGCGACCCATTGAAGACTGACATCTCTCGGTGACTGGTGACCCACTGAAGTCTGACCCATGCAAACTGGCATGCCTGGGTGACCCATTGAAGACTGGCATCCCTGACTGACTGATCACCCATTGACGACTGGCATCCCTAGGTAGGTGACCCACTAACAACCAGCAGCCCTAGGTGACCCATTGAAGACTGTCATGCCTGGGTGACCCATTGACGACTGGTATGCCTGAGTGACCACATGAAGAAGTATCCCGGGGTGACCCATTGAATACTGGCATGCCTAGGTGCTGAGTAATCAGTGCCGGGCGGACCGGCCGAGCTGGGTCCAGACGAGCGGCACAAAGATGCCGGCTGCCCGGTAGAGGATGGCTGCGGACCGCATGGCGGACCTGTGCACGGCCCACCAGGGGCCCGCCCTGAAGCTGAAGTAGACGGCGTACAAGGCCACAGCCACGAAGTGCCCAACCAGCAGGTAAGGTCTTGGGGTCAGTCTGAAGCAGAACAGTCCACACAGCATCTTAGCATTCTTCTTTTTTTAATCAAATAAAAAGTTTGTTTTACATAGTAATTTTAATCGATTTAACGCTGGTTAAGTTCTTATTAATTCATGTATAGTTTTTTATTTATTTTTTATTGAGGTTGTATTTATACTGTCCATAGCATGTAAGCCCGGGTAACCAGGCTTGTTTTCAATGCTGGCCAGCTGTAGTGTTGGTGTTGTCTTACCAAGCAGTAGCTGCTGATAAGTTATTTGATTGTCTGCATTTCAGTAGCAGATAGATCTGTTGGTACGTTTAGTAGCCTATGTTAGTTTTTTTGGGCCCTCATGGCATTGAATTTTTGTTCTATTCTTATTACTATGTTAGTTGTTTTCTTAAGGTTAGCAGAAGTTGTGACCGTTCCAAACCAATACGATTCAGTCCATACATATCTAGGTCGAACCCACACTCTCTCTAGTGTTGGTAACACATTCTCTATGGTGATTTCCATTGCAATACTCGGTTTGATCAAACTGATTCCTGACGGTACAGTCCCATATAATCTTTTGGTAGTTTATCTAGAGCTGGATATTTGTTCGAATATATTTAAATTCTATTTTTTATTAATCAAAGTTTGTCTGTGAATCCCTGACAACGCTAAGCCTATGAGAGACTTTCCACATTTACCTGGATATCGAACACCACTCCATACAGAGACATGGTTGAATGGTTAAAATATATCTAACATTTCATGTTATTTATGTAATAGCTGGAGGAAATGCATCGAATATGTAGAATATTGTAGATTATATTGAGGGGGGGGTCGGGGGGGGGGAGGTGAGGGGAGGTCTCCTCCCCCCCTTCTGCGATCGGAAACCTGAGGAAATCTACCTTCAAAATAGTGCATCTTGACAACAGAAAATGTGTTTTCATTACCCTCCACATGTTCACTTTATTGCAGAAATTACATGGTCAGATATACATATAGGACTAAATGTCACATGTGAGAAATGCCGAGGGTACCCCTACACACCCACCACATTATTTTATTAACGGATTTGGAATAATATCGACACTTCGGTCAGCGTTAGTGTCAAAGCCAATCCCCAAAAGTCGGCAAAGACCGCGAATTGGCGGGAAATTCTCATCCCTGATAAAAGCAGACGACAACATGAAGACACTCACACAGACAGGAGGCCGACGGGACCGTTGACACATTCCCCGCCCAGCTGGAAATAAGCGAAGCACGCCTCCTTCAACTTCATCAGGTGCTCTGCAGGCAACAACAAAATGCACACTCAGCACTTTTTACACTGTGCTTACGAACAAATTATAAAAATTTATGTGAGAAATATCTTAAATAAGACAGTAGTACTTTAACTCCTTTGAAATCCATTCCTTCCACTTTTCTACTAAATAAAGCATATGAAGCAGCCACAATCTCGTTACTGATAATAAAGCTTTGAGGTTGCCGATGGAAATTAACCGTAACAAACTAACCTCAATTTGAGCTTTCACATAGTAACACTATAACATTAAGGAGATCTGATATTTACGCTTATCAATATGAACCAATTTAATCTGCCAATCGTATTAAAAATCTTTTGAAGAATTCAATACCAGAATATTCAGAAAATTTTGAATCCATATTCATGGAAAATGTAACATTTAATTATTACCGTATTCTCTGGGCGTTCAGATTGGCAAATCACTGAAGTGGGAGGTGGGCGTTTACCCACACATGGGTGTTTAAGGGGTGGGCGTTTACGAAATATTGGCCAAGTGGGGAGATTGGCGTTAACCCACACATGGGCGTTAACTCGTGAGAATACGGTAATATAAATGAGTGATTCATCACAATCTACGGATGTCAATGTGGATTTGCACAGCAACAATTGCGCATGATCGCTGAGCACAAGGTGAAGGTCGGTGCATACCTAGCCACCAGATGGCGTAACCAGTACAGGTGAGTTCACGAAAAGTATTCCATGTTTCTTCAGAGCTCAACTATGAGGAATACATATCGTGAAAATCTTGACAACTTTGGATTGCACCGACAACTGGAACCCCCCCCCCCCTTCCCCAGCCACTCACAAACAAACAGAACAATAACGGACACTGAGACCCCCGCCCCCCCCCCCCCAACATACACACACCACCCGGGGGCCTCACCGTCATCAGCAGCGAACAGCTCGTACAGCGCCATGGAGAGCACGTCGACGACGAACGAGTGGTGGCTCTTTCGGGACGTGTTGAACTCACGCAGCGCGTCCAAGATGGCGTCCGTGTGGCGCAGGTCGGGCACTTTCCGCAGCAGGCGGCGCCAGAGTAGCACGTCGTTGAAAGCGACCGTCATGCCACCGCCCGTCAGCGGGTGGCGCATGTTGAAGGCGTCGCCAAGAACCAGCGCCCCGGGCGTCTCGACGGGGGCCGGCGGCAGGAAGCTGTTAGGCATGGAACGCACGCGTCCCGCCAGGGCGTCCAGGAAGGGTTCTTTCAGATGGTCTGCGGTGAGAGGCATTGCATGGATGCGGGTTAGAGTGAAATGCAGCAATTAGGGTTCATACAAAAAAAGATGCCAAAAGTTGACAAGCAGATTCAAGAACATTCACCGGGCGTGGTGGTGGAATCAGTAGAGCGCAGGCTTCCCGTGCGGACGGTCGGGAGCTTGAATCCCAGCCGAGTCAAACCAATGACTTATAACAAAATTATACTTGTCACTACATAGTCTGGCACTTGGAATGAATAGGATAGGACAATGATTGGTTAGCACAGTATCAGGATAATGTGACTGTGGGAAAACGGGTCATGGTGCCAGCGGGACAGCACTATGAAAATCTTGTACGCCAGCAAACATCTCGAAAGTACACAATTTCTTTTCACTGGAGTACCGAAATAGGAAATCGGGTGTGGTGGGGTGGGGTGGAGTGTGGTGGGGTGTCTTGAAAAGTAGTATTCTTAGTACTATCTTGAAAATATTGACAATTTTGAACAGCCCCTTACTACTTCAAATATTTTCGAAACATTGACAGAAAAAATGCCACCAACATTTTGCCGCGAATATGCTCCTTGCTGTCGACACGGCATTAAACCATCACCAATCAATCACTGACCCCCCCCCCCCCCCTCCACCCCACATCCATTCCCACCCCCACCGCTCAGTCAGTCCTCTCCGTGAATATGGCCTATGCTGGCGACACCGCGTAAAGAAACCACCAATCAATCAATCAATTTCAATCAGTCACCTGGCATCTGCGGGTAGACAGTGTCCCTCAAATACGCCTTCACGTCGCGCGGCATGCCGCCCTTCACGTCGACCAGCACGCGGGTCACGTGAGAGGAGATCTGGTAGACGAGGATGGGACTGCCCTCGCAGGGCAGCACGATCTCGGCGTGGTTGGGGCGGCTCTGCGGGCAGTCCTCCATGAGCAGGCCGATGAAGTGAGACCTCACTACCGGCGACGTCGACACCAGCATCTTCCGGAAGCGCGAGAAGCACCCATCGGCCACCACCGTCAAGGGCGCCCGGATTGACTGCAGGAACCGTTATAGATGGATTGGTATTGCTTTCTGGAGCGCTTTTTGTTTGTTTTTGTGTGTATTTTAGGGTTGTTTTATTAGGGTTTGTTGGTTGTTGGGGTTTTACATCCTAGCAACATGCTATGACCATGGTACGGGTACCGACTTGTGACAGTGGTCACTCATGGCAACTTTATAGTGCTGCCCCACTGGAAAACCAAGCCGCCAGCACCAAGACCTGAAATCCAGCTAATTCCCATTATCCTGATATTGAGCTAACCAGTCCTTGTCCTATCCCAGGCTAGGTAGCGACAAGTATCAATTTTGTAAGTCATTGGTTTGACTTGGCCGGGATTCGAACTCCCGACCTCCCGCATAGGAATCCTGCGCTCTACTGATTGGGCCACCACATCTGGTGGTTTTAAGAGGGGGGGGGAGGGTTCTTATTTACGGACTCGTTCAGTGTAAATCAAACAATGCAGGCAAGAAGTTCCCATCTGAATCAAAGCAAAGATTTACTAAATTCATAATTATTGCTACCTAGTCTGGCGCTCTGTGTTACTAGGTGCAAGGAGTAGCGGACTAAGAAACACAAATGCTTATCTCCAAATAAAGATTCTCATACCTAAACAACAAAATTAAATGTTTAAAAAAATCTAAATCAAGGAAAGTTTCAATACACAATTACATATTATGTATTTCCAAGTAGACCTTCTTATTACACAACTCCTCTAATTTAGGCCTGCATGTAATATGAGTATTGTCGAAATCTCAATTAGACAAAAAAACTTAAATAATTTCCCATTTTGAAGCGACCGTGGATTTGCATTGATCTGGAAATATAACATTGGTTTACAAAAAAAAGAAATTAACTGAAGAAAAAACAAACAAGACGTCGTATTATCCATTATAAATATAATGCATAGAAATGATCTTAAAGTTGTGTCGGTTCTTTAAACATCTTTCTAATGAGGTTACTATAAATCTGTTTGGACAATGCAATATCATTGTGCGAATCTTTATTTATTTCAAAGCATCCTTAGTGTGCATTTATCCTTAGTACACTTACCTGGACCTCGTCAGAATCGTTCTGTTTATATCGCACTCCTACTATCACACCGTCTTCCTCAATTAGAGTGGTCGCCCTCCCCTCGATATAGGTCGCACTAAGGCGGAAAACAAGAGGCTTAGAATATACTATCTTTCCAACATCAATACCTGGCAGAACGCGCATTCATCGATACCATTTGAAGCGTGTTGTGGGGGATTAACATGCAGACACAGGTCTATCATTGTCGTGTTCTCTGTGGTGGAGTGATTAGAGTAACCAACTTTTTTCTAGGTCAAGACTGCTAATCTGAAGGTTCGATTCCCCATGCTATCAGCTCTATCATTTTGAATTTCCACCGCTGTGTATAACTTACAGCGTCATCAAAGGCCAGTTGCTCTTATACCATGTACATGTATGTGGTACGGGAGGTTAAAGATTCCTTGAGCTGGTAAGCTCAGACTTTCTTTTGACCAAGTGTCTAACGGTGGTGAAAAGAAGACTACTCTGACTTATCGTTATAGGCAGTATAAATATTTTGCAAAAAAATCTGTCCAAAATCCTGAAATCCGAAAACAGATTTTTTCATTTCATCTCAGACTCGGCATTATGGCAGTTATATAAAGTGTTGTATATATATATATATATATATATGTAACAAGGCCCGGGCGACGTCCCGCAGAGGGTCACGTGACACCAGGACCCCATGTGATATACTACGAAATAAAGTAAGTTGTTACACGAGACTCAAGGTGTCTGGGTGGTTGATGCGCACACCACATAGTGGGTAGTAGAATAAATGTGAATAATATACAAGAAATGCCATGGGCACTACAATAAATAAATGACTGAATGAATGAATGAAGCTACATATAACTTATAAGAATAAATGTGAATAACAAACAAGTAATATGAGTACTACAATAATGAATGAATCACCGAACATGAATGAATGAATGAATGAATGTGAATAACAAACAAGTAATATGAGTACTACAATAATGAATGAATCACCAAACATGAATGAATGAATGAATGAATGAATGAATGAATGAATGAATGAATGAATGAATGACCCGGTTACTAAATATAGCTCTCTTGACCTACTTGGGTTCAGCCATGGCGGCCTTCCTTAACGCGGACACAAAAGAGCCGTGGTGGAAGGCGCGGCCCTCGGCAGGGACTGGGCGTACAGCCAGGCCTGCAAGTGCAGGAAGCCGGGATCCGGGCGGGTCAGCGGGTAGCGCAGTGGCGGGGTCAGAAGGCGGGTAGGGGATGTGCACCTCGGCTCCAGACCGCCTCTCGTGCAGAACGTAGCCTTTAATCACATGAGCGTCCAGGTCCTCTAGGCAATCTAAACACATGAACATGTCATAATGTAAGTTTACAGGGCATGGGAGATCGGAAGTTCGGGTCCAGGTCGAGTCAAACCAATTACTTATCAAACTGATGCTTATCCCTTCCTAGCCTGGCGTCCGGCATTAATATGATAGGGCAAGGACTGGTTAGCTAAGTGTCAGGATAATGTGACTGAGTGAGACATCAGGTCATGGTGCCAGGCAGCCTGATTTTGCAGTGGGGCAGCACTATAAAGTCGCCACGAGTGTACCATGTCACAAGTCAGTATCCATCCTGATATGACCATAAATGTTGCCAGGACGTAAAACTCAAACAACCAACCATAATATAAGTTCAAATGGAAATCTTCGATATTATTATTAATGTAATTTCCATAACAGTATTAACACGAGTAATTGTTTGTTTGTTAGAGATTTACTATAACTGTAGCCAGGAATTGTTGTTTGCAGGGGGGGGGGGGGCCAATTCTTGGAACGGGCGAGAGATAAAGACGCAAGGTACTACAGGGTGGGTGGATCTGGGATATGTCCTCAAACTACATGCATTTTTAAATCTAGAGACTCTGAAATGCCATTTCCAGCCAATTCTGGAAGTTTTTTGTTTGTTTTTGTTTTGTTTTTTAAATTGAGGCTGTATTTATACTGTCCATATCATATAAGCCCGGGTACCCAGGTTTGTTTTCAATGCTGGCCAGTTGTAGTGTTGGTGTTATCTTACCACACAGTGGCTGCTGATAAGGTATTTGATTGTTACATACTGTTGTTGTTTTTTTGGTTTATGCTTTGTTGGATTTAATTGTGCGTAGATGGGTGAATAGCTTTGACTGAATTAGCTTAGCTTTCAAATACAAATACCCTTTAGAAAATAGATGTGCACAGAGAATGTAGTGCTGGATAGATGGTTTCTTTTCGAATTATAAAACTGACCAGCTGCCTTTAAAGATATATTTTCTAAACACAGTCGAGCCATTCAAGTTTAATTTTCTAAACATAGTCTAAATTGTCGAAAACCTAGGGACATTAAAGCTGCATAGTCCGATGGAGCATTACATTTTCAAAACCAAAGCAATTATCTATATCTGATCCTATATATATACTTAGATACTGATGCACTTATTAAGTATTTGTTGCCACATAGAAGGGAATACTAAGTCAATTTAATAGAACATGTTACTACTGAAAGCTATAGTGATGTGCCTGCCAAAACTAATTTGACAGGTTTCCACTTCAAATATCTCAAAAGTTAGCCTTTTACAATAGATGTTACTTCAAACTAAGGTAAGGTTAACAATCAATTCAATATATTTATCTCAGAAAAATGACAGAAAGTCAAAAAATCGGACAACGCAACTTTAAGCTATGAGAGCCCGTCCTGTCTGACTCACCATGCCCGTCCTGATATGGCCTTAGATCTTGCCAGGACGTAAAACTACAAACTGGATCCTACTGAGGTACATGATTATCCAATATTAACCTACTTACTAACTCAATACGCCCCACCTGAGATTACCATGAACACAACTTCTATCACAAAGGCCCACCCTACATCCCCCATCACCCTTTCAAAGAGTATGTTACAAATAGAAAGATAGTCATTTATGCCCCACCCCCTACTAACGCCTGCCATACTAATTTAACATAGCTACCTCCCCACATATGTTTCTTTTCGCTTATCTTGTTCTTTACCTATCATTCATGTACCGATGTTTTGCTTAGTTACCTGTAATTGTCTATCTGTATATTGTTGTAGATTTGTTTACTGTGTAAAGGCAATTGTGATTCGGGCTGGAAGACCAGTGCATTAGCACTGACAACATGTTATTCAGAGGAATAAAAACACTTGAAAAAAAAAAAAAAAATCTCACCATGCAGCCCCAGCTCCTTCAGGGCTCGCCGGCCCCCCGGCTGGAGCAGCTCGCCCACAATCCTGTCTGGTTTGCTCAGGTCCCTCTCCACGACGACAACCCGCCTCCCGTCACGCGCCAGGACTGCTGCCAGGGCCGACCCCAGCACGCCTGACCCGACCACCACCACCTCTGGTGCATCAGGGTCACTGTCAACATTTAGCACTGACTGCCGCAGCCTCTGAAAGAATCAAATGTGCATTTACAAGTATGCGCCTATGCACAAGGTCATTGCAGTTACCACAGTGCGCCCTGTAATATATGTAGGTCAACCGGGACATACGGATAACCAGCTAAGACTGGAACGTAACCAGGGACAACCAATGGTAAATAAAGGTCAGTCATGTTGACTCGTGTCTTACACGCCCAACCAGATGGGATAGCCGAATGAGTTGAGCGTCCGTCTCCCGTTTTGGTAGATCGTAGGGCTCGAAACCTGGTCGAGTCAAACCAATGACTTAAAAATTGATACAAGTCGGTACCTGTCCTAAATGCCTCCAATAAAGGCCAAATAGATTTGATTTAATTAACATTAAATTCTTTAATATATCGAGTAGTTTCTAACTGAAGATTAATGGTAACAAATGTAATCATTAACGGGTTTATCGCTATCCATATATGGGTCATTCTCGGAAACTGTGTACCACATTTTTTGTTTCCATGTTACATTGTTAATGTTAAAGATTTTGTCTTCTTTTTGGGGGATAATAAGTCAAATAATTATTATTGACTCTGTGTTCTAATTATGTTAGCAATGTCCACTGAGCAGGATCGATCAGATGACCCACACCTTCACAGGTGGACACTCTACCACCTGAGCTACATCCCACTCCCTTTTCTTGTAAGAAACAATTCTCGTCTTAAGTGAAATCAATCAAATCTTCTTTGAATTTATTGTGTGTTCAAATGATGTTATGGATGTGTGTTATACGGTTAATTTCAACAGGATGACACACTGTCACTAGGTATCCCAAGAGAGCGCCGTACGTTGGTGGAAATGCATCATTTGGCACCAATAAAAGCTCATTTTAAACTCACTATAGTTCATCTAAGATTCTAGCCATTGAAATGAAAAGTATATGGAATAATAGCTTATAAACTGCTCTTTATGGATGTGTTATTTATTATTTCTGTCACTATTCCGAATTTGAGTAAAAAAGTGTATATTGGAGAGCCAAATTTGTGCATTTCAGACATTTTGGCCATAGCTCCAGATCATCAAGAATTGTTGTGGCAACATTCAATTCAAGTTGCGCAAGGCCCCATAGGTCCTACATGTTCAAAATCACATAGAAATGATAGAGGAGATTCTTAGCCACATTTTAGTATCAAACATCAAAGAGAACTTTGAACAGAATTATTTTTTAAAAACATTTGAAAACTTCAAAATGATGCAAAAACGGCTCATAATTCTAAATATAATTCTTTTGTATATATATCATTAGAAACCTAATTTTGTCCTCTATTTAAATAATACAATTATTTTTGTCTGTCCTGCATGGGGAAATGCCCAAAAATGTGCAAACGCAAGAGAAAATAAATACTGGCTCTACTGTATATAGGTATCCCAATACAGGTCACCCGAGGCACTGGACTTGGGTCAGTGCACCAACAGAAAGGGCGTTTTCAAACTTCTCTAATATGCACAACTGGTGTTATATTAAATAAAGAAATACACCAAATTGAATCTTAACATGTGTTCGTTCATTCTACACTAATTTAATTGGTATGTGCAACTGAGCATTTAAAAAGTTATTTTTTTGCAGTGAATCATGATTCGGACTACCATGTTTCAAGGCCGCGTTCTCAGGGTTGAAAATCACCTATGCTGTCTTTTATATTATATTTGACTTACTAAGTTGTAAGGCATGCTATTATAAAGAGCTGGTTGTAATTTTAGGAAAATCAGATGCATACTTTTCACACTAGAGTCGAAATTGTAAATCCCACCCCTTAATTGGTATGAAAAATCGAAATTTATGTCAAATTTCTCAACAATTATCATGATTATTCTGAAACTATAATAATATTTGTTTGTTTGTGGTTTTACTACATGATGTTCTGGGTAGTCAGGTGAAGTTTCAAGAATATTGGTTGTGTATTTCTTTAAATATAAGCATTTATGTAACTCATACCTCTTAATTTCTCATATTGACAAGTGGCAATTTCTGTTTTTTGTCATTTTGAATGGCCAATATCTCGAAGAATAATTATGTCATTACTCTGAGAAAAAAGAGGCTTGATATATGCATATAGATAACACCAATTCCTGAAATACAAGTTCATGTGGCCATTAATTTGTTAATTATTGAGGTCTGAAATGTGGGTTTCATGTAAAATGCTAAAATAGGCGAATTTCCATTATCTTTGTCCATATTAAAAAGCCTACAACTTTTTAACTAATCATTCGATTTTAATCAACTTTGTGTCATTTAACTTCTCCTGGTAAGAGCTTTTGAACTATATCAAAATATGGTACTTTCTATTGAATTGTGAAAATGACTTGGGATACCGACTGTGACACTGCAAACTCAATAGCTATGAGTATGAGTAATCTTCATAGAGAACAAGTCAAATATCTCTCGAACCACACCACCTAGAAACAAACTGCTTGGAACACATATAGAAAACATATTTAACAAATAGATTATATTAAATTTATACGATTAGGGTTCTGCATTTCTATTAATTTTGAATAAAACTGATGTTTTTCACTGTGCGTACCATCAAACTCAATGCATTGTCAATGGCTGTGAGCAATCTTCTTACAGAAAGAGTTAAATATCTCTAAAACTACACCACATAGAGACAAACCGCTTGGAACACATATAGAAAACATATTTAACAAATAAATTATATAAAATTTATATGATTAGGGTTCTGCATTTCCATTAATTTGGAATAAAACTAACGTTTTGCACTGCGCGTACCGGCAAACTGAATGCATTGTCAATGGCCGTGAGCAATCTTCATACAGAAAAAGTTAAATACCTCTAAAACTACACCACATAGAAACAAATCGCTTGGAACACAAAGAAAACATATTTAAGAATTAGATTATATTAAATTTATATGGTTAGGGTTCTGCAATTCTATTAATTTTGAATAAAACTGCCGTTTTGCACTGCACGTACCGGTGTAGCAGGAAATCGCAAACCCCTGGAAATTGCACACCCCTGGGTTTGCGATTTCCTAGGTTTGTTTGTTTGTTGTTTTACATCCTAGCAACATCTAAGGTCATATCAGGACGGGTACCGACTTGTGACAGTGCGCACTCATGGCGACTTTATAGTGCTGTCCCACTGGGGAAACCAGGCCGCCGGCACCATGATCTGGTATCCCACTCAGTCACATTATCCTGACACTGAGCACACCAGTCCTTGCCCTATCCTAATAATGCCGAGCGCCTGGCTATGAAGCGACAAGTATCAATTTTAAAGTCATTGGTTTGACTCGACCGGGACTCGACCCCACGATCTACCAGCACGGGAGACGGACGCTCTAACTTATTCGGCCATCCCGTCTGGTCCCCGATTTCCTAGGAAATCACAAACCCCCCATGCTTTGTAGCATTTTGTAATATTCAACTAACACACTAGTAAATAATGGTTCATTGGAATATTTGGTGCATGCGCAATAAGAATTTGGAATATTAAAATGGTTCTCTTTACTGTATGTAGTGACTTAAGTTGGAACTAAAAAGGTCATTTTGCTAACAACATTGTTTATATTGACGATCTTGAAACTGAGTGAAAATACCAGGATATTGCTGCACTTCTTTACCTAGTCTGGTCCCCTGGCCTTTGGTTCAACAGAGGTCGCCACCTAGTGGGAACACATGGGTACTGGAACCCAACTACTCTTTACCCGTGCCGCGTTCAGGCTCCGACTTGGAGGCGCCTCGGCGATGGGCATGATGTCACGCCAGTCTGAACGACAACAGCAGTTGGTCGCCTCGAAAATGGCCGCCCCCATAGGCGGCAGCCATTTGCAATGGACAAGCTGTGCTGTAATTGGCTGAAAGCACTGAATGCGGCGGCCATTTTCGAGGTGTTTTTCATCTCCAGTCTGAAAAGGGAGGTGTTTCGGAGACGTCGCTGAGACGCACCCTGAATGGAAATAGGCCAAAAAGCATTGCCGAGACGTCGCCGAGACGGACCCTGAACGCGGCCCTTGCCTTTAGAATGGCCACAGTGGTGACATCTGTGAATAAAGGCTGTGTTCAGCGCATGTGAGGTCTGAGTTACGAACTGGACTATCGCAAAGATTTTTTCATTAGGATAAAGACTGCCAAACATGGGGGGGGGGGGGGTTTACAATTTTCAGGGGGGATATGTCATTTCCGAGGAAATCACAAAACCCCCATGCCCATATATAATATGGGCATGGGGTGGGTTTGTGTATGCGCGCATACACAATGTCAATATTTATAAACATTGAAATGGGTCTATTGACAATATTGTATTTCTGCTTTCTCCCTGTTGTTCACGTGAAACATTACTGATATAAATATCAACTTCTATGTAGAATGACCATGGGGAAATATATATTTTATTATTAATAGGTTGCTTTATAAAACAATACCAATCACCCACCCTTGGTTTGGATCGTCCTCGGGTTGAGTACAGGACGCCTAAGAGGAGTCCGACGGCGCACAACACACACCCGGCTATCCCTCCACCCGGCGCGGCAGTGAACATCTCGTACAGCGTCATACTCCGTGTAAATATACTGACTGGACTATCATCCACATACTCACATACACACTCGTTGGCACATCGGTCAGTGTTGCACAGTAGGGTAATTCACCGTCCTCTCGGTGGACTAGACAGAAGAGACTGGAGGACGTGCGAGACTTCACACTACACAAATGAGCGGCCATCACATGTCTGTTGTCATCATCACCCGATTCCGCGCGTGATGGCCCGATTCCGGCGCACCAATCACCGCCCACCTCACCAGTGTTGTCGTTCTGCTGGTGTAGTTCAGGGGACTGCCTCTAGGAGTCCGAAATCTGTAAGTGCTGCCATCTACAGGCACAACTCTTATTTAGTACAGGCGAATCTTCTGTCTATATATATATATATATATATATTATATAGGCACTATATAGCATAAATATACATTAAGTTTGTTTGGATTTTGCATCATAGCAACATCTAAGGTCATATGAGGACGGATCATCTCACGGTGACTTTATAGTGCTGACCAACTGGAAAGCCAGGCAGCCGGCACCATGACCCACTGTCACATTATCCTTATAGGCATACTGAGCAAACCAGTTATTGCCCTATCATATTAATACCAAGCGCCAGGCTAGCGACAAGTACTGTAAGTCATTGGTTTGACTTGGCTTGGGTTCAAACCCACAACTTCCCCCACGGAAAGACAGGTAGATTTGGCCATACCATCCAGTGCATAGGCCCTACATAGGCATGTGCTGGGATTGTCAAAAGTAGCAGACCGGGCGCTGTGCGCCGTATACTGGGTGAGAGAACATTTCCGGGAGGTGGAAGCCGGGTGAAACGCCCATGCGTTCAGGCTGCCCAAAGGGGCTAGTTTGGTATCGATGCCATATTCTTTCTACTTAACATCAATAAGGTTATTATGTGCGCGGGCGGGTATGAACCCAGTGGAATTTTCCATGCACAGCCTGAGGAGGGGTGGAGCCACCTTCCTACGACTATGTGGCGCTTCGATACTCAAAATAAAAGAAAGGGGGGATTGGAAGTCAGAGGCGGTGTTTGAGTACCTGACGGCGTCTCTTCAGGAGAGACTATCAAGGGACCTTCAGGTGGCCACAATATTGGCAGCGGGAGGTCATAACTAGCTGGTTTGGGGTGGGTTTGGACCTTTTAGAGGTACCAGCCAGGGGAATTACTCATCCAACTATATATATATCAAATGTCTTGTGTCTCATTTGTTGCTTTGTTTGCTACGATGCGTATTAATAATGTGGCGTGTAACTTGTTACGCAAGTATTATTCAAAGCTAAGGCTAGGTTATTCATTGGTGAAACGGTCCGGTGGGACAGTGCAGCCGACGTGTTTATGCAGCACTGCACTGCTTTGAATTTGGGCTTCCCTACTGGGCAGCACCTAACCGGCTCCGGCAGCGCGCCGGGCCTCGTGCATCTGCACGCTACTGTCTCTGCATCCATTCGGCAGGGAAATTTGGAATATTAATATTGTAATATTGTATTGTAATATGAATAAGCAATGCTTAAGACCGACCTCGGGTCGTATTCGATTAACACGACCCGGGCGACTTCGATCACTCTGGAAGATCTGTAGGGAGGGACCAGTGCAGTTGTTCCTCGACTCGGCGTGCACGGCTCTGCGGCGGGAAATCGTCTAGGCATTAAAGGGAAAGGGTATATGTGGTCATGAAAACAAACAAACTCGGAATAGTTCTAATTTGTGCCACAGGCTGGTGCATGTTTACTACTGAACTTTTCCACTTGGTGGTTTAGAGTGACCTAGATTGGTCACATAACTGTTGTTGTTGTGAAGATGGCTGGGTGAGTGGAGAGAAGGTAGAGTAAAACTGAGGAATTTTCAATTTTCTTAGAGTAGTTCAAACAGGATTTTATATTTGCTTTAATGTAAAATATATGTCACTACAATTACATTGTATAATTCAATCAGAAACAAATAGAAGGAAAAAGTTTGTTTGTTGTTGAATATAAAACAGTTTTGGACAGTATGGGGTTTGAACCCACAACACCAAACAACTTCAGATTACAAGTTCAACACCCAAACCACTAAACTACAGGGGCCACATGGAGCTGGTTGTCTCAGTTCTGGCTATTTGTCTATAGGACGTCATATATACAAGGTGTGTGTGTATGTATGTATGTATGTATGCCTTGTATACATATATACTAGACTAGTAACTAGTGCATATATCAAATCTATGTGATGTGTGGCCATCATATAGCAACCCTAAAGTCACTGCACAGCCACCGCACGATATTTAGAAACTTTATATATACACTAGTATATACGTCAAATATATATACATAAAAACTAAACAAGGTTGTGCTTGAAGAGCATTTGTCGGAGTATGGTTCCTTTCTCAGCAGCCTATATCTTTTCCCTTTTAGCCCATAGGCAATTATTAACCAATCGCTGTCGTCCACCCTGTGTGCTGCGTAGCGGAGTTTGATGAGCTATTTCCATTCCGTTTGCTGGATTTTGATTATTCAACATGAGTGTACAAATGGTGGCGCCCATGTAGGGCTATTTCCATTTCCTTTTCCCTTTGCTGGATTTTGGTGATTTCATTTTCCACCTCATATATAAACGTGTAGTCATTAGCCACCCCCTTGGGGGATCGGTATTAAATAATTTTGTGGTGTTGTCAAGGAATAGACGAGATTATCGTTCCGATTGCGCTGACAATGGAGTTGGCATCAAAGCAAATGCATACAGCCATTCAGTTTGCCGATATGCATAGGGAAAAACTTAGATTTTATTCAAAATTAATATAAAAAATACATAACAATTTGGCACAAACATGGATGGATGGATGCAATATAATAATATAATGAATATGTTTAAGACACAACTCTCCATAATTAAGTATTTTCAGCTAAGAAACATACAATTTCAGTCACTTTACAGGCTGATGCTTACATCACCATTGATTAGACATAAGTAATTCTTGTTCTAAATATTAAAATGTCAAAGGTGTCAACAAAAACCTTTTTCAAAGAAATATAAAACCAATATCTCATTAACCTTACTCATTTTCTAGTTTTACATATGTCTTTAACCATAGGATATTAAAAAAAACATGAATAAAATAAGTAAAACTGAGTCTGGCTATGGCTGTAACACTAGTCTGAGTGCCCAGATTTGTCTAAATCTAAATGCATGTGGCATAAGATGTGCTGATTATATTCATGTAAATGCAATGCTGGATAAAAGATTAATATCTTAATTTATTATATATATTTTTTTCGTTGGTATTCTATGTTTCAAACAAGAGCTGAGATGAGCTTAAACTAGCACATTTCAGAGCTGTACCCAGTGTACTAGCATGTGCCATGTGCTTCTCGCAGGTTTGTTTTACTTCCACGCATCCCATAATGCACCCCGCGGCTGCAATGGCGATGTAGTCTATTGTCAATAAGACAAATGAGTCGGTACATCAGCCTCAATGATTGATTGTTTTATAGTTAGACAGCCCCCCCCCCCCCACCCCTGTATGTGTGTGAGCGAGAGCAGCAGAAAGAACCCAGGTTTGATTCCCGTATACTGAATCCTTGAAGATTTATACTGCCTATTATGGATAAGTCTGAATAGACTTGTTTTCACCATTAGACAGTTTGTCGATAGAAATCCCGAGCCTACACTTTTACCGACCCAAGGGATTTTTAACCTCCCACACCACATAGACATGGTATGAGAGCAACTTGCCTTTGATGACGCTGTAAGTTATACACAGCGGTGGAAATCCAAATTGGCAGAGGTGGGGGCACAGGGAATTGAACCACCAACATTCAGATTAGGAGTCCGACCGAGAAAAAAGTCAGATACTCTAACCACTCCACCACAGAGAACACCACACATGAAGACATGTTAAAGCTGCATAGTCTGATGAAACCATCACATTTTCAAAACTAAAACAGTGATCTAGATTTTATTCTAAATATCCAACTTAGATGCTGGTGCACTTATCAAATATTTGCCACCACATTAAATGGAATACAGGGCCAATTTAATAGAACCTGTTTCTACAGAAGCCTATGGTTCAGAGTTTTGTTGTGCTTGCCAAAATTAATCTGGTACATTTGCACTTCAAATATCTCAAAAGTTAGCCATTTAAAATAAAAGTCACATCAAACTAAAGTAAGGTAGATAATAACGACCAATCTAATATATGTATCTCAGAAAATGACAGAAACTTAATATCATCTGACTATGCAACTTTAACTGGCTGCTCTAGTTTGAGTCCCCATGAATGGAGGGTGGAGAGAGATGGTCAACATCTTTCCATTGACTGCTAGGCTGGGGAGGTGAATAAAATAACATTATTATGGTGAAGCATCGTTAAACAGGGTAGCGCTAAGTGCTAAGTGCAAAGGACATCCGGCTTGACAACCCAACAATGCTTTAATCGGAGAAGGGGAATTATAGAAGTTGTAGAAGCCCTCCCCCTTCCACACACGCACCCAAGTATTATTAGTTAGAGATATATCTTCAACACAAATTCTTGTAAATTCATCATCATCATCATCATGCTGTCGGTCGCGTTGCGACAAAGACTGCTTTCATTACTTGACTGTCGCTCTCCATTTGTTCTCTGCTGTGAGAGTGATGTCCATGAGCTGGTCTTAATGTCTCTCAGCTTCAGGTTTCTCTTGATGGTATCCTTGACGAGGGCGCATTCTATTTCTGTAACCAGAAGACAGTTGAGAGTAGAGGATCTGCTTTGGTAGCCTGTCTGATGACATCCTCATGAGGTGTCCAGTCCACCAAAGATTATTTTTGATCAGAAGATCTTCCATAGAGGGCAGCCCTGTCCATTTGAGTATTTCCTTATTTGTTGCTTTGTCCTTCCAGGTTAGCCTCATGATCGAACGCAGATGTCGCATCATGAAGGCATGCAGCTTTTTCACCTGTCATCTGTATACTGTCCAGGCCTCGGCTCCGTATAGTAGGGTGGATAGCATGATTGCACGGTAGATCTTGCCTTTGACCCGCATGGACACATGGTGGTTGTTCCAGAGTCTCTGGTGTAGTCGGCCGAAAGATGCGCTAGCCTTGGCCATCCTCCTCTGTATTTCATCATCAATGCATCCATCACTTGATATAGTGCTTCCGAGGTAGGTGAATTCTGGAACAGAGTTCAGCTTGTTTCCATCAACCATGATATCATCCTCTCGGGTTCTTGTAGAGTTGGGTTGGTACAGTGCCTCCGTCTTCTTGATGTTAATCTTCAGGGTGAACTTCTTTGATGCATCGGAGAAAGCGTCCACTATTTTCTGGATCTCTTCATCAGAGTGGGCAACCAGTGCACTGTCATCTGTGAATAGCAGCTCTCTCACCAATATCCGAGTAGTCTTAGTCTTGGCTCTGAAGTGTGCAATGTTGAATAGGTCAGCGCTCTGTCTGGACTGTATATAGACGAAATCCCACATGGGTCGGAAAGCCTCATCGAGCATTGCTGAGGAAGATGGAGAAGCGTGTGGGGGCCAGTACACAACCTTGCTTGACCCCATTGGTAACCCCAACAATTCTGAGACTTTCCCTCCAACACTAACATTCGCCATCATTCCCGTATGTAGAGCCTCGATCATAGTTGTAAACTTCTCTGGGCATCCATACTTCCTCAGTAGCTGCCATAGCCCCGTCCTCCCGACTGTATCGAACGCCTTAGTGAAATCGACAAATACCATGTACAGTGGTCGGTCATGCTCAATGCACTTTTCTTGTAGCTGTCGGAGACAAAATATCATATCCACGGTACTCCGGTTACCTCTGAAGCCACACTGTGGCTCCGGAACTACATCAGGTGTTATGTGAATAGATAGTCTGTTGAGGTGGATCCTGCCGAAGATCTTGCCTGCTATGGAAAGAAGAGAGATTCCTCCATAGTTCCCACAGTCTGTTCAATCACCTTTCTTATAGATGGTTACAATGCTGGCATTTTTCCATGCTTGGGGTACAGAACCCTCCTCCCAGGCATCGGTGATTAGTTGGTGCAGTCTGTTGAACAGATTGTATCCTCCGTGCTTCCATACTTCAGCAGGCTGACTTCAGTGCGCGGGTGCATTTTTGTAGCAATCTGCAGGAATCTTTGTATGCTGCAGTGGCGGATCTAGTGCTCCTGGTCTGCAACACTCTCTAGTGGGCTTGGTCTCTTCTGCACATAAGATTCTGTAGCTCCTGATCATTGGGGTCGAACCAGTCCTGGTGTTTTCCGTCTGGCTTGCCGGGATATGTTTTAGCTGTGTTGTATACGACTGACTGCAAAGCTGCCCATTCCTCGTCTGGTGGTGAGCTTTCCTTCTCTTCCCATTGGGCGAGAGCGCTGTCCATCTCCTGCTTGAAGCTCCCCCTATGGCTGATGGTACTTAGTTTTGCTGTGTTGAGCTTGGTCAGTTCACTTGTCCCTTGGCTGTTGTGCTTTTGTCGTATTCTGAATGCCACTTTTGACCTCAGCATCTGGTGATCGGTCCAGCAGTTAGCTTGAATACTGTGGATGTCCATCTTATGCTGACACCTTGTGATGATGAAGTCGATCATATGCCAGTGTCTGGAATGAGGATGCATCCAAGTGGTCTTGCGTTGATCCTTCTGCTTGAACATGGTGTTTGTCACTATCAGTTCGAACTCAGAGCACAGAGCCAGTAGAAGCTCGCCATTGGAGTTGCGTTTCCCGATCCGTTTATCAATTAATTATCGTTAAATTAATCAAAGGCAGATAAATAAAGAAATCATTGGACGTTATTGAGCATAGCTCACATTTATTTTAAAATGTGTGATGGTGTTTCTATAAAATCTTGTATTCATTATTGCACTTCACAAAAATATCAAAGCACACAATGTAAAACAAAAGATGGTGATCGACGCTTTAACTTGATGCTCACTTTACAATTGCAGCATGTGCCTAAATCACTTCTACTCATTCTGTTGATCGTTATGATACACATAATGATAATGTCCAGTAATTTACATTGTCTAAATTAGGACCCTTATCATTCGATTAGGGAAAGAAACACACAAATTTGTTGTATTATATACCAAGGCATCATGTTACGGACAACCACTCATATTCATACATTAGGCCTATACGAAATAACTAAATTACTATACGACAGGTGACGGCCATTTGTGAAAATACATAGGGGCCTACAGTACATTTCTTTGTTGGATAAGATCTGACACTATAAATAGTATTATACGGGGTCCAGGACAGAACACAAATGGTGGCTCATGGGACTACGCCCCCGGAAGCTCGTGTAATTTCAGCATTTTAAGACCCCTCAGAAGTAGTATTATCAGCAGGAAAATATACATTTTCTGTTCTTTATTCACAGCCACACTTAATAATAAGTTTTTTATGGTAGGCATATATATAACAATGAGGAAGATTCTAATTACAAAATTAAAATGGAAAAAAACAAACCTCCATGAACTCATTTTAATAAAAAAACAAGAATAAAAATAATAATGCACAAGGTTGGAAGCAATTTAGGAAATCTTTTTTTCATAAAGAGGGGGTGGGGGGTTATGCTAGTCCAGCAGGGTGATAATTAGTTGGAGGGTTGCTATGCATAAAAAAACACCAGTATCATTATTTTACAAAGGGAATTGCAAGATAATTCCCCAGTGGCACTTTCTTTGTGTACCCCACACGGTTTAACTAGTTATCGTCGCTCTTCTCGAAGAACATCATATTCTGAAACATAAACAGTTCGAATATTACCTTACTTTATTTCACTTTACTTCTCACCTAAAGCTACCCTAGCCAGCATTGAGTACTGGATACTTGCATATGAAACATTGCTGGAAAAGGCTTGCTACCAGACGATTTGTACATATCTACGGTGGGTTCTTTTTGTGTGCGTTCTTTTGGTAAATATTTTATTCGTCTGAGTACATATTTTATCAGCGCCGAGACACTGGTCTTCCAGCCGTTGAAGCGATCACATTTGGTTTGTACATGGTGATGGGGAAATGGAATGTGCTGCATTGTGTACAGCACACCCCATTCTGTCTGCTGTCAGGCAAAGCATGCATTGATTGTTTTTGTTAATTGACATTTATTTATAACAATTAGTACCCGTTAAGCGGAATAATCTCCATCATGCAGCGTCGGATATATATATACATCTATGTATATTATGGTATTATAATATATATATTTAACCATTCGGCTATTTCGCCCTGATATACAAACAACAAATATACATATATATGAGTGGAATAACCAAATGATTATCTATGTGACGCATACTCACAATGAGGAAAACAGCTGCGAGAAGGCAAGCCTTCACTTTCACATCAAGGTCCTTCGGAACTGCAAATCAAACAAATTCAATTTAAACAAAAGTGTTAGCCAAACCACTGCATGATGTCAGTCCTTCAGAATGAAACGGTTGATGTACTCATTCCTACTATGAGAGTGAATTATGGCTTTAATCTCTTTTTAAGATAATACTTATTATTAATATTAGTTGTGTATATATATTACTGTTTTAAGACGTGTATAATCTAAATACGGATGGCAGTTCTATATATAATCGTATAGTGCTACAAATGCGCTAAAGCATGCCAAAGAGTAAATTTATACTGTTTGGTGATGGACTATCTCCTACTCTGCTTTAAGAATAATAAGTAATGCTGAAGTTGCTTCAAACCGCAAAGCATTCCCTAGTTTATTCCACCAAGGTCCAGCCGGGTAGCGTGTAACCTTCCATGGGGGTGGGAGGTTCTCTAGCGATGGGCGCATAATTTTAAATTGTGGTTAATTCGGCGGGAAAGGCGGTGCTGACCCCTGGATGCTATTCCGCACACTTCAAACAACGCCTTTGTTCCGGCACTCGGCCCGGCTCCTCCAACATGTAACCTTTTTTTACCACACCCACCCACCCTCTTTATAAATAGGCTCGGCTCGGGGCTCCCCCTTGGTGGCTTAGAACCCGTGACCTGTGCTGCCCTCTGCTGAGATATAGGAGGTTGCCTCAATGAATTAACTAACTATGACATAGAACTACCCTAAATTGACTAAGATTGTATAAGAGTGTTATGTGAATATAACCTCCATTTCCCAAACTGATATCGCTCTCCGGCTTTCCTGTCCGAATTGGTGGAAGAGTCCACCATAGCAACGGTTCCTACTAGCATACTGCCACCTGCTGATACTTGTTGTCAACGGGTCAGCATTGCTGAGACCACTAATGTGTGGTACTGGTAGTGGGGTTCATGGCGGGCTACTGCAATATACTTACACGCGATCCCAAAGTTGTCAGCCTTAGTGAATATTTCCTTGACAAGACCAGTCCACTGCTTGGAAACTTTACCTACGGGAGTGCCGTCCATGCTATATATCTAATACAAATAAAACACAAGAGGAGTATAGGAACATATAATGAGGATAGCTTTGGTTATATTTGTATAATTCCTATGCTGGTTACACATGTTCTAAAAGTGGCCAATGAAGACTTTCATTTTAGTGAATTGCAAATGTATTGAGTTATATATTAGAGTGTACTCAGTTGGATATAACTATTTATGATGAAAATAGTATAGAAAGGTACATACTGGAGTGCACTGAATGCATTGAATATTTAACCGGGTGAGAGTGGCAGTGGAACATGCCTGCCCTTCGTTCATTTCTGGGCTAATTGTGTGACAGTCTGCGCGTTAGAGTTAACCCTAAACAATGACTGAAATGTGTATTCACCCCGCCCCCCCCCCCCGCCCCCCCACCACCATCGTAACCTCACAAAGTATACCCACCAGCCTATAGCCCCGTTCACACGGAGAATGTAAATCGATTCCTAGGATTCGACTTGCCTAGTTCGGCTTACATTTCGCGTGTGAACGGGCCGCTGAGGCGGATTTGGGCTGAATCGATTCCTGTGATGCGGATACTGTAAACCACTTGTGGAGGTCGATTACGTGAGTCGATTTCTGTGAACCGATTTATTTTGCCCGTGTGGACGCACTGAGGCGGATTAAGGACGTCACACGCATGCGCAGTCGAGACCTTAGTTTGTTGACTTTCCGGTCGATCAAAAGCGCATATTATATATATAATTTAGTCTATGAAACCGCTAGCTGTGCACAGATATTTTTTTATATCATTTATTTTTAGGGTTTCACTGCCCAGCAGAAGTTTTGACCCTTCCAAACCAATACGATTCAGTCCATACATATCTAGGTCGAACCCACACTCTCTCGTGGTGACGTTGACTAACCGAAACTGGCGCTGGTTAGTATCGACTTGCTCATGCGCTGATATCGATTTCCGGCCCAAGTACTCCCCATGTGAACGGGCGTCTAAATCGATTCATATTATTCGCCTTGTCTAAATCGATTAAAAATTTTCCCGTGTGAACACAGCTATAACAACCCGTCCTAACCTTAGATGTTGCTAGGACATAAAACAACAACAAACAAACAACAACAACAAACAACCTGACTAAACCAATAAAACATACTACCGACAAAGCTAGTTGAACCAAGACAATTTAAATGAGTCGTGCAACCATTATTTGCATAATCCAAATTCCATGACTACCTGTATCAGCAAGTCATGCCCATTATATTAATGTCTCCTCACAGGTATGATCATCAAATCACTGATATAGTCTAAAGGTAAATGACTATTCTCCAGTCTACATGTGCAAAATAAGATCCCCGCTATATTTGTAATGCCTCATTTTAACCTACTATTGTTCATACCATCGCATCATCTCATCCATAAATAGTTCATATGCGCTATAATTGTTAAGGCCGGAAGACCAGCACCTCAGTGCTGAAAAAAGATGTTATTCAACTGGAATACAAATTTGAACAAAAAAAACACCAAAAAAAGTACTCATAAGGGCCGGTCACACATACCTTAGTGAACGTAGTTGAATGTAGACAGAATAATGTGGGTGAAATGTGGGTGAAACGTTATGTCACTACGTTCAAATATGTTAAGGTATGGCAGGTTTTGGTTGATGACCCACCTAATAGTATGGATAAATATGTGACGGTACGGATCCCGGTACATTACAGTATGGATCCCGGTATGTCCAACTACATTCAACTACATTCAACTACGTTCAACTACATTACCCTCCACTCTGTTCAACTATGTTCAATTTCGTCCACAAACGGCTATGTGACCACAGCAGAACTGCCAAGGTTTTGTGCGGGTCAAAGTATGCTAGGGTACGCTAGAGTATGCTAGAGTATGCTAGAGTACATTAATAAGTACGCTAGAGTAAGTTATCACCATGGAGGCTACGTCCACCTCAAACGTAGTGCTCTTTTGAACATGTCCAAAGCTTAAATCGGAACGGACGGCCCACAGACGTTCTTATCACATTATCATCACGGAGAAGTATGGATGGCGGTACGTTGCTCTCCGTTGCACTATGTTGAATTACATTGAACTACATTAGTCTCTACTAAGTTCAACTACGTTTAACTAACGTATGTGTAACCTGCCATGTACAGGGTGTGGGAGCATCCCCTTCCCCCATACCCTCCTCTGAAAGTCCAATAGGATTGTTATCATTATTATTATTATTATTATTAAGAAAACAGGATGGCGATGTCTTTATGGTTTTTTCCATTCCATATATTTAGAATGACACAAGTTCATGCTATGATCGGGGCTATAGTCATTTGTGTGCCTTGCTTACTAGGCACACATCAATTCGTCGCCATAGCAAAACCCACAAGTGTATGGCCCTGATATAAGCGTTCTTGGGGAAACACTCGTGTGTCACGTGACAAGTAATCATGAGCAGTGGATGCATGCTGACCTTGAAGTCAACATCGAAGCAGGGACACTCGCAGATGCACAGCGGGCCCGCCATGTAGAGGATGGGCTCGTGGTCGGCGTCCTGGATCTCAAAGCAAGGCTTCATGACCGAACACCTGCAAGGAACGCCATGAGGGCAACCGCATATGATCCTGTCTCAAAAGGTGATAACTCTTCTTTTTTTTTGTCCATTGTAACGATTGACACAAAGCAGCACAGAAACGGTTACACTGTAAACACAAGGACATTTGCTTCAAATCAATATGTATTCTATTGGGATTATGAAACACCATGTAAAAAACAAATCAGTTTATCCTGAGCAAATGCATAAGCAGATAGTATGTTGATCATTACAATGGACAAAGTTTTGTCCCATATTGCTTAGCACCTTTTGAGACAGTCTCATATATTATATGTAGTTGTGCTAAACTGGTTCTCTAATCCTGCTCTTGGTTATTGGATTTGGTGTCCGTCGCCATCATAGAAGGTATTGGTTGACTCCGATATATATGTTCTATATATAATGGTGTTGCTGGATTGAGTATAAAGTTTCTATTTAAGTCAAATCCATTTGTATTAAAACAGTATTTAGTCAATATTCCTTCATCTCTGGTGTAATTCAAAATGCCTCTGAAAACAGGCTATCTTTAATTGGCCCACGTTCCCTTGTGCTGCATCATAGAAAGTCACGAATGAAAGCAAAAGAAGCGCAATGACCTCAGCTTTCTATCCATATATGGTTGCCCTAGGTCCAAAAAGGCAACCAGAGCAAATTCTGCAATTTAAATTGTGCAGTATTAGGAGAGGCACCCGGAAGGTATGATAGGTACGGTCCAATCTAAGCAGTAAAATAAAATCTAGATATATCAATGTAGTCAAGAAACTGTAGCCGACTTACGTCTGCCTGACGTATCCTATGACGTTGCCAAGAGGAGCCTCTATTTCCATCTCATAGGCACAGCAGTTTAAGAAAGCACACCAACAACAGCCCGCACAGCACTTAAACTCGCGGGTAGCGCGGATCACGTCCTGAATAAATGAATGCAGGGAAACTCAACAGTCACTGTGTTATAATAACTGTTATAGGACACATGAAGTATGTACCAATATCCTTGTTTGACCCTAGTAATCTGCTACATAGACCGTGTAACTATCTGCACTGGTCTTCAAAATTCGAATTGTTTACCGCAATATACGGTATTAGGCCGTGCTATAGTACACGGTATGGCACGGTTCATTAGATCCCTATGGTGGATCTGCCTTCATTAACAAGGCATCAAGAAATGCACTGGGATGCATGCAAGGGGGAGAATGCAAATAACCTATTATCAAAAGGTTACACACATCTTTTTATGATACAGAACTCCTCTAAGTGAACATACACGGATAATATTAGATATCCAGGCAGAAACAGCAGCAGTTCAGGGGGATGCCATGGTAACAAGACCGGACTCTCTATAGCAGGACAAACCGGTCAGTTGCCAATTGTTCATGTTGGATCGTCAACATGGGTAATTTACACACGAACAGGGGGGTACTGTGGTGGTGCCACCTGGGTTCGATCCCACTAACCACCATGCCCCTACTGGATTTCTCGCAAACCAACTCTCGCACGCGAGACTCATGACGTCATGCCGGGTCTTTGTCGGCCCACCATATCCTGCTTCCACCACTACGCCTCCAGCAGCCGGACCATCAACACCTCCAGCCTTCTTCAACCGCCCACCCATCCCTACAATCAACGAACAAGACACTACAAGCGATAGGGTTGAGAGCCTGAATTGACGAACAATTGACCTGTTAACTTTTGACCTTGTGACCTTTACGTTTATACTGACCACTACTTGAATAAAGTCCATGTCAAAGAACCTGCTTGTTCATGTAGAAAATTAGTGGCCTGCATCCACTCCTTATTTGGGAGACATGACCTATTTGAGATCACCTAGTGCTGCGTCTAATGGTGTTGTCTGTGCCCTTCCATTCACCCACGTATCATCTCCCGTCATGATATGACCTTATATGTTGTTAGGACGTAAGACAACAAACAAATCCACATATCATGGCTGAGACTAGATCCTTCCTTAATGACACCATGCAATATCTATTTTACAAAACAGCAAGGCAACAACTACTGTGCTGATATACCCACAAATCACTAGGTATAATGATTCAGGTTGTTTGCAGTGAATGCATCTATTAATTACTATCATTTCCTATAGCCTATATTAGCATATATTCGATTTCATGAGCACGTGAAATTAATGCAGTGATGATTGGAAACATATAATCAGACAAATCCTCTGGTACCAGTGACGGTTTGCTGCGTACATTAGGGACGAGGAGAACCGGTGGTGGCACCACTGGTCGCGAGCGTGAGGTCAAGGAGGCAGAATATAGAATAACCATTACAATATACAAACAAGGATTTCCCTTCCATGCTGGTCTCAAGGTAAACAGAGATAACGAGAAAGGAGACGGGTCTGGCATCCCTGATTTCATGCCCGCTACTAATAGATCTGTGTGGGGATAGTGTCCTTGTTTATATTTCCATAACGTCATTATAGAGCATATATATGTCTAGCCTTGTTTATATTCCTATAATGTCATTATAGCGCATATATGTATGTCTCGTATGTGCCACGGCTATATATATATATATATATATATATATATATATATATATATATATATATATATATATATATATATATACAGTACAACCCCATTAAACTAAGCTCGGTTAAACCAAACGATCGGTTAATCTAAACTCTTTTCGGCGGCCCGGCAAAATGCTACCATTTATCATATAAAAAAGTTGATTAAACCAAAGTCGGTTAATCAAAAGTATCGGTTAATCCAAACAAAATTGTCGCCCCCAGGCCACTTCCGATACAGTTAAACCAAACTTTCATGTGGTTTTAAGGTCATCTGAGACTTTTTTTTTATATGATAAATGGTAGTATTTTGCCAGGTCGCCGAAAAAAGTTTGGATTAACCGATCGTTTGATTTAATCAAGGTTGGTTTAATGGGGTTAAACTGTATATACATAAAAAACAATAATCATAGTGTCCACATACATTGTACATTCATAATGCACCCCTGTTTTTTCCAAAGCCCAGTCAAAGCCAAAGCTCGGTAAAACCAATGATCGGTTAATCCAAACAAATTTCTAGGGTCCCTTCAAGTTTGGTTTAACGGGGTTATACTATATATATATATATATACAGTATATATATATATATTTATATATATATATTTATATATATATATGTCATGGGGGTGATGAAAATGGGAAATACTGTGCCTAGAGCGGGACTCGAACCCACATCTCTTTGCATTCCGGGCCAGTGTGCTAACCATTACACCACCTAGGCTCCCTGGTATCAATACACTCCCCACGCCTACCTGTCTATGTGGTTACTTGCCTGAGAGGTCAGTGCAGACCACTACACTCGTCCCCCTGGAATTGTAAGTATTGTAATGCTTACAATTACATACATACAGGCAATGCACTAACACATACATACACAGGGTAGGTTCAACAACCATACAGCGCAAAGCTTGTACAGGATCCTGGTCATGGCACCAGTGTCATGGGGGTGATGAAAATGGAAAATACTGTGCCTAGAGCGGGACTCGAACCCACATCTCTTTGCATTCCGGGCCAGTGTGCTAACCATTACACCACCTAGGCTCCCTGGTATCAATACACTCCCCACGCCTACCTGTCTATGTGGTTACTTGCCTGAGAGGTCAGTGCAGACCACTACATATATATATATATATATATATATATATATATATATATATATATGCAGCATGTATATATATACATGTGTGTGCGTGCCTATTTCAAATATAAATGTGGACGCCCTGGATAGAACAATCAGGTGCTTTTCCTTAATGAGGTAGGAGAGCATATATATATGTATTTATATATATGGGGTGGGTGTGTATATCCAGTATAGGTATGCACGCTGTAGAGAGAACAAGTAGGTGGTTTTCAATTACTCTGTAAACACACTGCAGATTTCTTCACCCGTCACAACTACTACTACAACACCAACACCAACAATACCACCAACACCGCCAACATCACCAACACCACCAACACCGCCAACACCACCAACAAGAGTTGTGGCACAGATCAACAGGGTTTGAGAGGTCTGGATGAGCCCCTAGCAAATGTCATGTATGGGCTCGTCATATAATCTCAGTCCGGCTTTTTTTTTTACATTGTTATGTTAATAATTAACAAGCGCATGTTTTACATACCTGTCCAAAGTTATCAGCGATATGCATTGTAAAGCTCCGGTGTGCCTGACAGAACTGGCGACAGCAGAAACCAGACTCTAATAAGAACAAGATATTTAAAGACTATTTAAAGCTGTACAGTCCGATGATTAATTTTGAGTGTTTTCACTTCAAATATCTCCGAACTTAACCCTTTAAAAGAAAAATTACTTCAAACTAAATTAAGTAGATTATAATAATTCACCTAATATATTTATCTAATATAAACATGGTAAAGTTTCTCAGCGATCGGACTATGCAACTTTAACATACAGTATGAGAACTTTCATTACTACATTGGAGAGGTGGTACTTGTTATATATGTTGCACTACTTAATATGGAGTTCTAATCATAGAGGCTTAGTCAATGAGCTCCATTGCTATAATACTAGTTTCAGTGTGAATTGGGTCAGGTAGGTTAAGCCTTGGGAGCAAGCTTTAATTAGAGAACTCACCGCTGATAAATTTATAAGTGCAATCTGATTGGTCACTGTCAATGGTTAGGAGAACAATGTATTCAGAACAGATCTAACACTTCCAGTAATCATGATCTTCGCGGATAGCACAAGAATCAACCAACCTACCCCTGCAGCCTAACTCTCTGGACCGATTTGGTTCTCGGGGAACAGAAGACATTTGTTAGACAGCACTTAGTTATACTGAGTAATATATAATATGTTTAATGTGCACTTGGGTTTACCCGTGTGGCGTGCTCAGTCGTGTCCCGTGCTCAGCCGTGTACCTATACTCAAACTCAAGGCATTGTCAATGGTCGTAAGTCACTAACCTTATAAATTTGATATAATGTTTTTGGTAAAGATGTTTTCTATATGTGTACCAAGCGATTCGTTTCTAGGTGGTGTGGTTTTAGAGATATTTCACTTTTCCTGGATTTTCTGTATGAAGATTGCTCACCACCATTGACGATGCCTTGAGTTTGACGGTATGCGCAGTGCAAAACATCAGTTTTAATCAAAATTGAGAGAAATCAATAACCCTAACCTTATAAATTTAATAAAATCTTTTTGGTGAAGATGTTTTCAATATGTGTACCAAGCGATTTGTTAATAGGTGGTGTGGTTTTACAGATATACACTTGTTCTGTATTTTCTGTATGAAAATTACTCATGACCATTGACAATGCCTTGAGTTTGAGTATAGGTACACGGCTGAGCACGGGACACGGCTGAGCACACCAAACCGGCCAGGACACACCACTGAGGAATGCCACTTATGAGATTATCAGGCGTGCTTTTTCTCTTTGAACACAAATTAACTTGGTATGTGAAACATGACAAGGAACTAATTTCACCATGCAAATACCTAAACTAGACATAGCCGTAGAAAGGTATTTTTGTTTGAGGATGAGGATAAATTATTTGAATTGATGAGTGGCAAAGACACAAGTCACTAGAGGAGACTGCGGATATGACCCACCAGAAAATTGTTTAAAGTTGCATGGTCCGATGCCATTTAAATTTTTGTCTTATTTTTTTAGATAAATATATCAAATTGATCATTACGAGCTACGAATCATTAGTCCGGAGCGATTTTGATTAAAGATGATTAGTTTTGAAGTAATTTGAGCTGAAAGAACCAAAAATAATTTCGACAAGATTGTCAAAAGTCCTGTGGCTATCTATGACCTAGATGGTCATCTAGGGGTGACAACGTGATGTGAGATGGCCCTGCATAGTAGGCCTACTTGGTTGGGGGGGGGGGGGAGAGGCTAATGAGGTCACGAGATTGGCCTAGTTGGTTAATGGCCTCCCTGCATAATGGGTGTTTCAAAGTGAGTGTCTAAAGGGGTGAGCTTATAAATTCACTGGTTATTCTGTATATGCTGTCCCAATTCATTAGCTAATATACCAATATCTAAGTTGGATATATAGGATCAAATGTAAATTATATTTCATCGGACCATGCAACTTTAATCTAAAGGGTCTGAAATTCCATTTCGAATTATTTCAGGGAGGTTGCATACAGGGCTTTTTGTTTGTGGTGGCGGGGGGACTTCTCCGACTGCTCCCCCCTCCCGCTAGTTATGGCCCTGCTGGGATCGCAACAATACTACCATAGTATAGACAGTGTAAAAGTACAACGTCTGAACACTTTGACTTCTGGATACTCAAGGCTTTATTCACAGTCCAGGGCACTGAACCGCCTGCATGCTTTGTCTATGACGTCATCTCATTAGCATATCCTTTGTTCTCCACACATGCCTTTATGCATATATTACATCCCCCCCTCAAAGTATTTCTGAGGCATGAAATGTTTCAAAATCGTCATCGTCACACCAAGTCTACATGTTCAAAATACAGTGCAATACAATAATACAAGAAAATATCACGGGTACTTAGCTTTAACCACAGGTTTAGCGAATGTCCGAGTGCACAATGTCACTGATGTCCTTTGAAATTTCCAGCTGCTGAGTCTCCTATATGACATAATGTCTGGCTTGTCACAATAACAATACAATATGACTCAATAGTAATAACAATCTTAACCTAACATGCACATACTTTATACGTGTCTACAGTTCCCGACTGACCACTCACAGGTCTAACCTGTCTGCCGGTCTACTCACCCGGCCTGTCCTAGTTAGATTAGCCGCATTGTTTACATTCGACTGTGCCGCTGACACACTTTGTGCCTGCCCGACTAGCTCAGGCTGCCTCCCTTCTGGCGCCCTTATAATCTGCACCCTGTTCCTATACAACATATTTCCCGACTCGTTCAAAATTTGATATTCTCTACCCAACACCCCTGTATGCCCCAGAATCACCCCTTTCTTCCACTCTCCTGCGTGATTCCTATACTTGACATTGTCACCGGTTCTCATAGGTTTGTGCGGTTTACCGCACTTCTTGTCATTAAAACCTTTCTGACTCTGCTGTCGTTTCGCTGTCTGTGCTTTCTTCGGGTTTTGTGTTTCGGGTATTAAATTCTCCTCCGCCATCGGCAATCTTTCAGCCTTCTGCCCATGAGCAGCTTAGCCGGACATGCGTTCAAGACGGGCAACGGAGTGCTTCTGTAATTTAACAAAGCTAACTGAAAATCTGTCTTTGTGTCTAAACATTTCTTTAACATGTTTTTAACCGTCTGCACAAATCTTTCGACTTGGCCATTACTTCGGGGGTATTACGGACTCGAATACATGGCCGTAAACCCATAGTGTTTTGCAAATTCTTTATACTCGTGGCTCTTAAACTGTGGATCATTGTCCGAAACCACCTGGCTCGGAATACCATGCCTTGCAAAGTTATCCTTCATAGCCTCGATGACTGTTACAGACGCTGTATTTTTCAACAACGTTACCTGAGGATACTTAGTGTAATAATCTACAGTTATCAGGTAATTTCCATAATTTATCTCAAACAAATCTGCACCTATTTTTTTGTAAGGCTGACATGCTATCGGGTGGTTTACCAAAGGTTCGTTGTGCAAACCTTTACAATTATTCTGACATGTGTCACACCGACTGACTTCGTCTTCAATTTGTTTATTTATGTTAGCCCAGAACATGCAGCCACGTGCCAACTGCTTGGACTTACTGATACCCAAGTGCGTCTCGTGTAATGCTTCAATCATTTCACCCTGGAGCTTTGGAGGTACCACAACCCGATTGCCTTTCATCACTAAGTTGTTCTCTACAGTCAGCTCGTCTTTGTATGGAATGTACTGTCTTAGACATGGAGGTGTTTGTATGCGTGTGATGTCCCACACACTCTCAATCTGTGTTATCAACATGGACATCAATACATGTCTTTCATACTCTCGGACAATCTTAGTTAACAGACTGGATGATTGCATGTCCACTGCAGTGATGCTGAGTGGGTAGTCAAACAGGTCAGCATGACCTACATTGGCACTGTGTGCTCGGGACAATGTGTCTGTAAAAAACATTAGAGAACCCTTAACATGACACAATTTGACATTGTAATTTTGCATTCTTTGCATTTGTGCCGACAGTTTATGAATGGGTTTCTGAATTATTGCCACCAACGGCTTGTGGTCCGTGTGAATTTGAACTTCCTTGCCAAAGATATAGTCATGAAATCTCTGGCATCCGAAACATATGGCGAGCATTTCTTTTTCAATAGTGGCATACCCACACTGCGCTGAGTCGAGTGCACGAGATGCAAGTGCGATTGGTTTGACTCCCTGCATTAATAGTGCTCCTAACCCCGATTGACAAGCGTGTACCTGAACAACAATGGGCTTCTCGACATTATAGTACACTAACACAGGAGCAGTCCTCAACTTTTCTTTGAGCTTGTCATATGCAACTTGTTGTTCATTCTGCCAGTGCCACGCGACATCCTTAGTGAGGAGCGTGCAGTGGTTTGGCAATCTCGGGCATGTTTGGTATGAACTTGTACACATACCCAACCATGCCTAGGAACCTCTGCACACCTTGTTTGTCACATGGCTCTGGCATGTCTACAATCGCCTGTACTCTGTCTTGCTGGGTAAGTTGATGACCTATATACTTTACCGTAGTTTTGCATAACAAAGATTTCGATTCGTTTAACTTGAGATTTACCGACCTAGCTCGGTCCAGCACTGCTCTGAGCCTGTCATTGTGCCCCTCCACGGTTGACCCAAATACCAAAATGTCATCCGTGACTATACCGATACCGGGTAGATCGCCCATGACGTGGCGCCTCTCCTGAATAAAAATGTCACCGGCTGTTTTGATGCCAAAAGGCAGACCGGTGTACCTGTACCGGCCCCATGGAGTGTTAAATGTGCGCAACAATGAACTTTCATAGTGTAACTCGATTTGCCAATACCCTGCCATGGCATCCAACAATGAGAGATATTTTGCATTAGCTGTCTTAGCTATAATTTCGTCAATGGTTTTGGTCGGAAATGGCCCTCTCTTGATAGCTTTGTTCAACTTAGTCGGATCCAGACAAATCCTTATTTTATTTGTTTTTTTTTACGATAGTTATAGAATTAACCCATTCAGTGGGTTCATCTTGTTCAACAATAACACCCATTTCCACCATACGCTTAAGCTCGCTGTGAACTTTGTCCTGAATTGCATACGGAATCCTCCTCGGCGGGTCGACAACGGATTGCACAGATTTATCAACATGAATGATAGCATTTGATTTTATGAGACCCAAACCTTGAGACACGTCTTTGTATTTGCTTACCAAATGTTCAGCTCACAAACTGTGGTCATCACTCGGTGTGGAAATGTTCGTCGCCACACTGGAATGCACCTCGTCGACCCGCGCCAACAAGTTCAACACAACACAAGCCTGCTTACTGAGAATCGGTTGACAGTTCTGCACCACTTGGAACATGAAGTCTCTGCCGTCGATAGCGACTACTGCCTCACCGTCCAGGGTGATCCGATGCCCCGAAAAAGTCAAAAGCGAACAGCGGGTGTTCATCAGCCGACCTGGTGCAACTCTGTGTAAGATGTTCCTTGGCAGAACGTTCGCCGCCGAAATGGTGTCGAGCTTGAACTTGACTGGATGACCGTTCACTCGGACGGTCGCATACCAGAGCTCATCATCGCCTCCTGTGCTGCGGTCAACGACACCAACAAACAGATGCGTCGTCAACACATTGACTTCCGCCGGATCCGGGTCTTGCTCAGCATTGTGAGGGTCAGGCTCTTCGATGGTCAATTCGTTGACTCTGCCCAGTCTGCTCCGGCAGACCTTTCCGAAGTGCCAGATCTTCTTACAAGCAATGCAAGCTTTGCCTTTCGCTGGGCAGACTCCCCAGCGGTGTTCGTAGCCACAGTTCTGTCAGTGGACCTTGAACTCACCTGCACCGGTGCCGTAGGCCTTCCAAGATGGTGACTTCCAAGATGGCATCCCAGACGGATGAACCACCAGTGCACCGGTACGTGTAGTTGCATATCTATTTAGAAAATCGACCTCCTTGACTTCAACATCTGATTTTTTGTCCTCCAACTGATCAGAATTGAACTCACTGAGATCGCTCATGTCTATGCATTTTTCCAAAGTTATATCAGCTGTCTGTAGCATTTTGTTCCTCAAATTTGTGTTCTTCACGCCGTCCACTAACCGATCACGCAACAGCGACTCCTCCACCTGTACATACTCGCAGCCTTTGACTCGGTCCCTTAACGCAGTAATATACGTGGACATTTTCTCAGTAGCTTGGTTATAAGAATTAAAACGGTAGCGTGTTATGATTAAGTTGCTTTTACCGGTACAACATGCCTGAAATGCGTCGGTGAGCAGTCCAATCTTGTCTCGTTCAGCGAGCGCGATGGACATATTGGCAAAGACCTTTGGCGCTTCCTCGCCAGCGACGTGAAGAAAAATGCAGCATTGCACTCATTTTGTCTTCGTTACAACACCTGCAGTGGTGGCATATATATCATATTCTCTGATCCATGTTTTCCAGTTTGATCTTGCGTTGTTGCAGAGGATGAGCTGTCCTGGCGGTCTGAGACCCGGAGTGTATTAGCGGGTGGCATTCTTCCTCATCTGACACCATGTAAAAGTACAACGTCTGAACACTTTGACTTCTGGATACTGAATGCTTTATTCACCCTCCAGGGCACTGAACCACCAGCACGCTTTGTCTATGATGTCATCTCATTAGCATATCCTTTGTTCTCCACATGTGCCTGGATGCCTTTATGCATATATTACAGACGGGATCACGGTTCCGACTGCGCATGTGCTGAAAAAGGCATTGGGAGCAAAGCAAGGTCGTACGGCCATTGAGTTTGCCGATACGCGTAGGGCAAAACTGCCATTTTATTTAAAATTAATAAAAATACATAACAATTTGGCACAACATGGATGGAAGGATGCAATATAATAATATAATGAATATGTTTAAGACATAATTAAGCATTTTGAGCTAAGAAACATACAATTTCAGTCACTTTACAGGCTAATGTTTGCATCACCATTGATTACCCATAAGTAATTCTTGTTCTAAATATTAAATTCTCAAATGTGTCAACAAAGATTTGTTTCAAAGAAATATATCACCAATACTCATTTTCGATTTCTACATATGTCATTAACCATAGGATATAAATAAAAGCATGAATAAAATAAGTAAAACTGACTCTGGCTATGGCTCTAACACTAGTCTGAGTGCCCAGATTTGTCTAAATCTAAATGCACATGGCATAAGATGTGCATATTATATTGATGTAAATGCAATGCTGGATAAAAGATTAATATCTTAATTTATTATATATATTTTTTTAGTTGGTATTCTATGTTTCAAACAAGAGCTGAGATGAGCTGAAACTAGCACATTTCATAGCTGCACCCAGTGTATTAGCATGTGCCAGGTGCTTCTCATGGATTTCTTTTGCTCTGATGCATTCCACAATGCACCACGACGCTGGAACCGTGATGCAGTCTATTGTGCACTGTTCCTTACATTGCAATAGTGGTGGAGGTGTGGCGTGTAGCATGCACTAATTGTGCGGCTATATGCGCTTTGTAGCCCCTAATCTAAATTACCTTCTGCTGCATTGTAGACAAGCTGGCCAGCTGTGTTCTTCACCTGGAATTTATTGGCACCCTCGATACCAGTAAAAGCTGCAGCACAAAAGAAACAGCTTAGGAAACGATAGTTAATATTACATGTTTGCTTTAATATTTGGTTGAAAAAGTCAAACTAGTATCAGCTTAACAAACAATAGTTAATACTACGTGCTTGCTTTAATGTGTGCATGAAAAGGTCAAACTAGTATCAGCTTAGAAAACAATAGTTAATACTACGTGCTTGCTTTAATGTGTGCATGAAAAAGTCAAACTAGTATCAGCTTAGAAAACACTAGTTAATACTAAGTGCTTGCTTTAATGTGTGCGTGAAAAAGTCAAACTAGTATCAGCTTAGAAAACAATAGTTAATACTACATGCTTGCTTTAATGTGTGCATGAAAAAGTCAAACTAGTATCAGCTTAGAAAACAATAGTTAATACTACGCGCTTGCTTTAATGTGTGCATGAAAAAGTCAAACTAGTATCAGCTTAGAAAACAATAGTTAATACTACGCGGTTGCTTTAATGTGTGTGTGAAAAAGTCAAACTAGTATCAGCTTAGAAAACAATAGTTAATACTACATGCTTGCTTTAATGTGTGCGTGAAAAAGTCAAACTAGTATCAGCTTAGAAAACAATAGTTAATACTACGTGCTTGCTTTAATGTGTGTGTGAAAAAGTCAAACTAGTATCAGCTTAGAAAACAAAAGTTAATACTAAGTGCTTGCTTTAATGTGTGCATGAAAAAGTGAAACTAGTATCAGCTTAGAAAACAATAGTTAATACTACGCGGTTGCTTTAATGTGTGCATGAAAAAGTCAAACTAGTATCAGCTTAGAAAACAATAGTTAATACTACATGCTTGCTTTAATGTGTGCATGAAAAAGTCAAACTAGTATCAGCCTAGAAAACAATAGTTAATACTACATGCTTGCTTTAATGTGTGCGTGAAAAAGTCAAACTAGTATCAGCTTAGAAAACAATAGTTAATACTATACATGCTTGCTTTAATGTGTGTGTGAAAAAGTCAAACTAGTACTGGCTTAGAAAACAATAGCATGCTTGCCAAAACTAATTTTACACATTTGCACTTCAAATATCTCAAAACATAGCCATTTAAGATCAAATTTACTCAAATCTAAAGTTAGGTAGATAATAAGAATCAATACTACATGCTTGCTTTAATGTGTGCGTGAAAAAGTCAAACTAGTATCAGCTTAGAAAACAATAGTTAATACTACATGCTTGCTTTAATGTGTGCATGAAAAAGTCAAACTAGTATCAGCCTAGAAAGCAATAGTTAATACTACATGCTTGCTTTAATGTGTGCAGGAAAAAGTCAAACTAGTATCAGCCTAGAAAACAATAGTTAATACTACGTGCTTGCTTTAATGTGTGCATGAAAAAGTCAAACTAGTATCAGCTTAGAAAACAAAAGTTAATACTACGCGCTTGCTTTAATGTGTGCAGGAAAAAGTCAAACTAGTATCAGCTTAGAAAACAAAAGTTAATACTAAGTGCTTGCTTTAATGTGTGCGTGAAAAAGTCAAACTAGTATCAGCTTAGAAAACAATAGTTAATACTACGTGCTTGCTTTAATGTGTGCATGAAAAAGTCAAACTAGTATCAGCTTAGAAAACAAAAGTTAATACTAAGTGCTTGCTTTAATGTGTGCATGAAAAAGTCAAACTAGTATCAGCCTAGAAAACAAAAGTTAATACTACATGCTTGCTTTAATGTGTGCGTGAAAAAGTCAAACTAGTATCAGCTTAGAAAACAAAAGTTAATACTAAGTGCTTGCTTTAATGTGTGCGTGAAAAAGTAAAACTAGTATCACCTTAGAAAACAAAAGTTAATACTAAGTGCTTGCTTTAATGTGTGCGTGAAAAAGTCAAACTAGTATCAGCCTAGAAAACAATAGTTAATACTACGTGCTTGCTTTAATGTGTGCATGAAAAAGTCAAACTAGTATCAGCTTAGAAAACAAAAGTTAATACTAAGTGCTTGCTTTAATGTGTGCATGAAAAAGTCAAACTAGTATCAGCTTAGAAAACAATAGTTAATACTACGTGCTTGCTTTAATGTGTGCAGGAAAAAGTCAAACTAGTATCAGCTTAGAAAGCAATAGTTAATACTACGCGCTTGCTTTAATGTGTGCAGGAAAAAGTCAAACTAGTATCAGCTTAGAAAACAATAGTTAATACTACGTGCTTGCTTTAATGTGTGCAGGAAAAAGTCAAACTAGTATCAGCTTAGAAAACAATAGTTAATACTACACGCTTGCTTTAATGTGTGCATGAAAAAGTCAAACTAGTATCAGCCTAGAAAGCAATAGTTAATACTAAGTGCTTGCTTTAATGTGTGCGTGAAAAAGTCAAACTAGTATCAGCCTAGAAAACAATAGTTAATACTACATGCTTGCTTTAATGTGTGCGTGAAAAAGTCAAACTAGTATCAGCTTAGAAAACAATAGTTAATACTATACATGCTTGCTTTAATGTGTGTGTGAAAAAGTCAAACTAGTACTGGCTTAGAAAACAATAGCATGCTTGCCAAAACTAATTTTACACATTTGCACTTCAAATATCTCAAAACATAGCCATTTAAGATCAAATTTACTCAAATCTAAAGTTAGGTAGATAATAAGAATCAATACTACATGCTTGCTTTAATGTGTGCGTGAAAAAGTCAAACTAGTATCAGCTTAGAAAACAATAGTTAATACTATACATGCTTGCTTTAATGTGTGTGTGAAAAAGTCAAACTAGTACTGGCTTAGAAAACAATAGTTAATACTACGTGCTTGCTTTAATGTGTGCGTGAAAAAGTCAAACTAGTATCAGCCTAGAAAACAATAGTTAATACTATACATGCTTGCGTTAATGTGTGTGTGAAAAAGTCAAACTAGTATCAGCTTAGAAAACAATAGTTAATACTACGCGCTTGCTTTAATGTGTGCGTGAAAAAGTCAAACTAGTATCAGCTTAGAAAACAATGGTCAATACTACGTGCTTGCTTTAATGTGTTGGTGAAAAATTCAAACTAGTATCAGCTTAACAAACAATAGTTAATACTACGTGCTTGCTTTAATGTGTGCGTGAAAAAGTCAAACTAGTAGCACCATTTCTATGTGCACCAACTCCCTTATTATGTTGCTTCATTCAACGTCATTTCAATATAACGTCGTTATGGGGGAGGGGGGTGGAACAGACTTGAATCAGGGGGACATTCACTGTCTATTTTTAATAGGTTTCACTTAAAGTTGCATAGTCTTATGAAGCATCAAATTTTCAAAGCCAAAGCAACTGTCTAGAATTGATTCTGCATATCTAACTTAGATAATGATGCACTTATTAAGCATGTGTTGCCACATAGAAGGGAATACCGAGGCAATTTAATAGAACCTGTTACTGGTAAAGCCTATGGTGTCAGAGTTGGGGCATGCTTGCCAAAACTAATTTGACACGTTTGCACTTCAAATATCTCAAAACATAGCCACTTAAGATCAAGTTTACTCCAATCTAAAGTAAGGTAGATAATAACAAACAATTTAATATATTTATGTCAGAAAAGTTACAGAAACTTAAAACCATCGGACTATCCAACTTTAATGTTGTTTCAGTTAATGTCGTGGTTTTCAGGAACCTACCTATAAGATTAATAGAGGGAGTAGGTGTAATTATGAATGTAATATGGTGAAAGATGAGGATAATTGTGTACAAACAGAGTGGAAAGCGAGAGATTCGAGTGCGAATCAGGAGGACTTACTGCTGCAATTAAAGAGTAAATACTCTCACTCTGAAGAACCATGACTGTCAGGATAAGGCCAAATAAAAAAATGTTGGTGATCATCCTTTTGAAAAAAGAAATCTTGGTCGGGTGGGTGGTTTTTATTTATATTTTTCAGTCATGTATGTATACATCACAATGTTTCCAGTCAAACAATGAACACTGTATTCTCATTTCGAAATGTATTATATCATTCAGTTCTAAAAGTTTCAATTTTGGAACATATTGTGTGCTTGGAACATACATATGTTGTGCTTACAAAAATTTAATTGCTGCTAGCCTGATACATTTTTCTCAGTTAACAAAATAAAGTTAAACAAATTCACGGGCAGGCGATTTTTCAGGCACGGGCGGGGACAATCACAATTGTTATATATTTGGCCTAAACATGCCAGTGATTAGTAAGAAGCAGTTGTCAATGTTGCTCACCCTCAAGCAGTTCAACTGTCTGGTGAATAAGGAGCTCGTCCACCTGGGTGAGGTACTCCAGGCCGGGCGGACACCCTTCAATCTCAGGCCGCTGCATCCACTGACCTCCAGCTTGGGCTGTGCGGTAAATCAAATAATGCATACAACAGAGTTGTTATCATGGAAACCACTAAAGGATCTGACTGATCTTGACAGAGAAAGCTACATAATGCCCGTCGATTGATGATTGATTTCTCAGGTAACACTGCCCATCAGTAGGAATAGGAGTTTTCTTGTATTATGCAACCAGTAGTTGTTTCACCAGAAAAAAAGACATAATACACGACACGGCGACAACATGGTGTATATATGGGTAGTTTATTCGTCGGAAGGACTCATTAAGACAGTCATGACATCAAATAGATCAAATCAACCAAAGACAGCCATTTCTCCATGATACAATGGTTAATACACAGGAATCAAACCCTCAGCCCTACCGCTTGATCATTAGTTAGAGGTGTGGGTGGGTGGGTGAAGAAATGGTGGGAGATGTTGATATGAAGGCTGCTGTGGCGGTTGTGGTCGATTGTTCGAATTTGGCACACTCAGGTAGCGTCAGTGCGCAGGTGGCGGCATTCGGTGGAAAAGTTTGGAACTAACATCGTTGGTCAGCACTTGTCGGCGTTAATGCTAGGTGGCGCCACCGTACCGCGTTAACCGCAGGGGAGATCGGGGCTATTGGTCCTGATATTGGTTCAGTTTGTGTAGTGTCGTAGCTCGGGCTGTCTCGTCTCCGGCGTGAATTACTTATGTTAAGAATAACATCCACAATTCACGACACGGAGACAACATGGTGTATATATGGGTAGTTTATTCGTCGGAAGGACTCGTTAAGACAGTCATGACATCAAATAGATCAAATCAACCGAAGACAGCCATTTCTCCATGATACAATGGTTAAGACACAGGAATCAAACCCTCAGCCAATTACTGGGAGGGTTTGAGGTCATGATCATCTGCGGGCTTAGGGACATACGCATACACGGCTGCCGAGGACCAGGAGCCAATGCCCATGATCTCTTCCAGGGAGTGCCCAGCTGCGGCGCAAGCCTGTGCCCCGCCCCTCCTGAGGCTATGGAGCGTGTAAGCATCCGGGTTGGGGATTCCAGACACTGCGAGTGCCAGGCGGAGGGTGGCGAGCAGGGAAGGCGCCATTAAGGGAGCGCCACCCGCCATGACGAAGGCGGGGCCAGACGTTGGGGGGCATTGGTATCGTATGTATGGGCACCAGGCGTCGACGGGGCATGTGATGTTTTGGGGGGCCGGTTGGATCACTATGGTGAAGGCCTGTACGGGCCTCCATCTTGTCTTCGTTGAGTTGACTCTTATCACGAGTCCTTCCTTGGCCAGGGCGATGTTGGCGCATTGAAGTGAGTGGCTGGTGTCGTAGCGTGAATTGGTGGCGAGCAGGTTACTCTGCCTTAGGAGGGTATGGTATCTGATCAGTAGAGCCGCTGTCAGGACGTATGCCGGCGGGCCAGCCATGGTCATTTGGTGGACCACCGCCCTTATGCTTGCTGGTGTGAGGGGCGGTGCTTGGTGTGAGATGTGGTGAGAGCCTGAGGACCCCTCGTTTCATGAGGGTCACAGGGTACGAGTCGAATGCAGCTGTGACTCCTCCGAACAGGAGAACCCAAGTTCTCACCCCGCTCAGGTAGTTCATTACTGCTCCTGGTGAGGCAAGGGAGTCGTTCAGGTGTCGTGGTCGTGTGTAGTCCAGGAGGTCGTACTGCGTCGGGGCCAGCAAGTCGAACTGGTGTGCTGTGGCGAATTGGAGGTACTTCCGGGTTTGCACAGTCTTGTTCCTCCAAGTTCCGGCCGCCAGGCCGGCAAAGTAGATCTCCATCACCCTCGTGTGTGAGTCGTCCGAGTAACCTGGGAATATAGAGCCAATTTGAGTACGAGATTCCCAGGTTATCCTACAAGCCTGCAGTGAAAATATCATCGAATGTTACTTCAATTTCATCAAGCCCCATTTGTTGGGTCATGTACACTGCCTTGGCATTTGCAGCTGTGTCGATACATCGCCTGCTAAGGGCGTCGGCCAGCACCAGGTACTTTCCTGGCTTGTGGAGGACCTCTATCTGGCACGAGTGTTTTGCAGCGTATAGCCAGATCGCCCTGGCGCAGGCAGTTAGAACAGGGTCCTTGCCGGCGCCGAAGGAGAGTACATGCTGGCTAGCTGCATTGTCTGTGTTGATCACTATTTTGTAGTCGGCTGGGTTGTCGGGGGCCAGGGCCTTCAGGGCTGCCACCAGGTTCATGGCCTCGAGGTGGGCAATGTTAGTGTATCTGTCAGTGAGCTCGGGCGGGTAGCTCTTTGAGTAGTAATGGGTTGTGGAGAATGCCACTCCTGCTTTGAGGCAGGAGTCGCATTCTATCATCATGGGGGGCTTTCTCGTCTTGTTTCAGGAGTACAATTCCGTTCGATCTTGCCGCATACTGCAAGAACCACCTTATGTCACTGCGGAGCTCCTCAGGGATGTTTTGCTTGCCGCTGTAGGGGGCGTGCCGCAGTGCATCAAAGATGCGTGACATGAAGCGGTGTGCAGGCTCTATGCATCGGGCTATGTGGTGCAACCTGCTGACGAGCCATTGTATGTCTTTTCTGGATGCTGATGTTTTAGTCATCCAGGTCTTACAGTTGTCTATGACGTCATCAAACTTATCCCGAGGGATGGTGACTGTCATGTCGTCCGCCGACACTCGGAACCCGAGCCACTCCAGCGTCTTCGTGGGTGGTACACACTTAGAAGGTGAGAGGTCGAGTCCCAGGGTAGCTGCCAGGAGTATGAAGTCTTGGTAGGCTGCGCATGCCTGATGCTCCGTGGGAGCCATGCCCACAAAGTCATCTAAGTAGCAGTGTATGAGGTGACCCTTTTTTCGAAGTAAGTACACGACCGCGTTGGTGATTCGGGCAAAGGCCATTGAGGATGTCCTGCAGCCGAACGGAGGTGCGATGTCAACGTAGTGTTTGTCGTGAAGGGGGGTCCAAGAAGTGGGGTGGAGAGAGGGCAGGTGCGGAGCTGACGGTAGGCGCGCGCGAGGTTGGCGCACCAGAGGTAGCAGCCTCCGCCAATCCTGGCAACCTCGTCGGCAGCGTCCATCATGTTTGGGAGCATGTAGGCCCTAGGTTTCCCTTGGTAGAAGCCCTTGCGTATGCCTGTGTTGACGCTGGCTACCCTGGGCCAGTTGAGATCGACTATGACACGCCTGGTCATGGTGTTTTTCTTGGGGCGTGTCATCATCGGGCTTGACTGGGTCCAGGGCTGGAAGGGCGGCACCTGGAAAGGGCCGAGCAGGGCACCGTGTTGGATCTCAGTCTTCACGTATTCTTCAATGAACGTCAGGTGGGCTGGGTCCTCTCTGTGGTTGGGAGCTGTGGTGGTGGGGGGCGTGTCGGAGTATAATCAACTGGCCAGCCGAATTCGAGGTAATCCACGATATGCCTGTCGTGATAGCCGACCAGGAGATTTTGCCATGCCTGTATGTTAAGTCCAGAGGGGATTGGTATTCTCGCCCTCATGTAGTTGGGCAGGGCCGTGAGCCTGACCTGGTTGTAAGTCTCAAGGTAGTCCAGATGGGCGCCCCATAGGCTATGGTTGGGGTGTGGCCAGATCCTATCCAGGATCGGCCTGTAGGCTATGGGTGTGTGAGGTGGGCGTGCCTCCCCTTCATGCACATCACCCCCTACCATTATCACATCATCAAAGTTTTCATCATGGTTGTCGTTAATGTTGGCATAATGTTCAATTGTACTCACTTGTGGCTCATGTGCCACGTTGCCAGTGATGATGTTGTCGGCGGCATGTTCCGTGTCGTTTCGGGAGTCCATTGACTCGTCTGTCGCGGTGTGGGTGTGACCGGGTGGACTCGTGTGGGCGTGGTCCTCCATTGTTGTTGACACGCTAGCTGCTCAGAGTGCCCACGGCGGGTGGCCATCTTGGATCCCTACTACGGCTTGGACGGCCCCCGTGGCTGTGTCACATGTCGGCCATGTTTGTTTTTGCCCGCTAGTGTCGCCACCTGGTGTGTTTACGTCATGATCATTCCGGACGGCCATGCTCTGGCCGTGGTCGTTGATGGCATGCGGCCATCTTGGTTGAGGGGTGGGTTGGACGTTATCCGGGGCAGTTCCCGCATTTTTTGCACGTGTTACTCCAGGCTTAACATAGCACACCTTGTACCCGCTTTCAACATGGCGGGTACCACTCCCCCAATCCCCGCCAGTTTCACCACCAATGTTTACACTCTCGCCCATCTGACTCCAGTCAACAGCCTTTTTGCACAGTTATGTGATATTTATGCATGTTTGGCGGTGTATTTCATGGGCACAGGCAGCACAGTTTACAATGAGGTTATCGTGGTGTTTTTTTACTGACTGGTGTGCCTCGGTCGTGTTGGTCCGTGTAACGTTTATCGTCAGGGTTTTTGTGGTCTGGCTCCATGCCCGTCACATCGTTATCATCCATGGAGCCGTCCATTAAAAACCCTGACCTGACTGCTGGGTTCCGGATGTGGCTGAGTGTCCGGTCTTTCTGTCGAAGAACCGCTTCTTATTAAGGCAGTCTTTTTCTTTGTGGAGGTTGGTGCGCCGGTACTTATTGGCGCACCACGCACACACATGAGCTTTCTTATCTGGGTTTTCACTGTGGGTTGATGCGAAGGTACACTCATTCCCGATGTTGTTTTTGGCATTAGCGTTAGCGCCCTTTGTGTATGTGTGGGTGCCAGCCCTCACCCCGACTGAAAACGAATCCCTCTGAATGTCTTTTATGGCGTATTTATCGCTCCAGCCACATGGGAGTCTGCCGTCGTCTATCATGGCGAAGACGTTTTCAGACCATGTGCGGCAGGTCTCCCTCTCCCAGTCGACCGCCATGAAGGCGATCTGGTGAATATGTTCGATGAGTGGGTCTTTCCAGGCCACCGGGACCTCTACCACTTTCATCATTCTACACAGTGCGGCTATGTACTCTACCAGCGTGGCTTCCCCTAATGCCACCTTCTCACGTTTTACACCACGCATAACAAATAAATTAGGTAGTAGGGAGGTTTTACCTCTCTTCTTGTTTATGGCTGTGCTGGCTGCTGAAAGTATGTCGTTGATAGTTTCGGCTCCGTCGATCCATTCGTCTCGTTCGTTCAGTCTGGCTGACTGTGTCCTGGGTTGGGTGCTGGCGTAGTCGCACCTGTCGCTGTAGTCCTCGGCATCCAGGTCGTCGTCCATTGTTTGGAGTCTCAGTGTGTCCGCCATCTTCTTTTGTCCCCACCTCGGTGCTGGTATCGTCCTCACTGTTACGCTAGTTGTGGGCTCCGTGGTGTGCCAGCGGTGTGCCTGCAGGGTCTAGGCCACATGCCTAGTCCTCTCTGCCGGTGCCGGGGCCCCCCCGGTGTCACTGTCACTGTCACAACTCTCTTGTGTCATGTCTTCCCTTTCGTCGGTGTTCCTCCTCTTGTTGCCTGCCTCCATCCTACTAGCCATGATAGATTTAAACTCACTGAGCTGGTCGGCTACGGCTGCTTTCATGGCCTGTATCAGCTCCCGGTTGTTTGCCTCCTGTGGTGTGGGTGCCGGTGCTGGCGTCGGTGCAGGTGAGGCGGTGCGCTCGGCCGCCGGCGTCCTGCGTCTCGGTGCCCGTTGGTTGTTGGCGCCATATGTCTCGTTGGCCTCACTGGTCTCAGGGTCAATTTTCTTGGGGCGTCCTCTAGGTTTAGGTGCATTGTTCTGCCTGGTATTTGCTGCGCTCCTTGCTGATTTTCGTGATTGTGGCATGGCGATGGCGTGTCGTTTCGTGTCGTGAAGAAATGGTGGGAGATATTGATATGAAGGCTGCTGTGGCAGTTGTGGTCGATTGTTGGAATTTGGCGCGCTCAGGTAGCATCAGTGCGCAGGTGGCGGCATTCGGTGGAAAAGTTTGGAACTAACATCGTTGGTCAGCACTTGTCAGCGTTAACGCTAGGTGGCGCCACCATACCGCCTTAACCGCAGGGGAGATCGGGGCCGTTGGTCCTGATATTGGTTCAGTTCGTGTAGTGTCATAGCTCCGGCTGTCTCGTCTCCGGCGCGAATTACTTATCTTAAGAATAACATCCACAATTTTTTTTTTTTTTAAAGCGTTGTATACACTTCAGTGGATAGTCAGTGGGTTAATTATCGATGCTTGCTATTGTTGAGGATATGGCCTTAAATCGCAATCACTCTAGTCTTATCCAGGAATCTAAAAAAAGTTACTGATTTACGTAATGAAATGAAGCAGCATTATTTTAGTAAGCACTGGTAAACTCATAGTTCTTGTTTTGTTTTTTGATACATTAGTTGATTAAGCAGAGATATTTTGAATCACGCACAATTGGCTTTCTTCATTTTACTTATCCTTGCCATGTATCCTAATAAAATGTTGAATGATAGGCTATGTAGGTTTAATATCAATTTTTAATTAATTGATTTTACTCGGCCATAATTTGAACCCTATGACCACTGATGACCCACCAAAACGGGAGACAGACACTCAACTCATGCAGCCACCTCGACTGGTGACGTTATTGTCATGCTTACCATGGCTCATTGCAAGTACTAAAGCTGGCAATTTGTGTGGCAAGCTCCACTTTATGGAATATGTTTTGCCAAAGGAGGTAAGGAAAGCATCAATTCTTGAAAGATATTAATTTGGTCTTAAGTCTCACCTGTTCCAAGTTGCCTTTTTCGTTCTTGCAAAATGTTTGACCAGGTTGTAAATATGCCATATTGTGGCTTGTTGTACATCGCCTTACAATGGATCCTACTAGCAATGACACTATTAAGTACCGGCCGAATTGGTAGAGTGCGGGCTTCCCCTGCAAGAAATCGGGAATTTGGTTCCCGGACGAGTCAAACCAATGACTTATAAAATTGATACTTGTCACTTCCTAGCCTGGCACTCAGCATTAATAGGATAAGGCAAGGAGGGGTTAGCTCAGTGTCAGGATAATGTGACGGAGTGAGATATTGGGTCATGGTGCCATCAGATAGATTTCCCAGTGGGGCAGCACTATAAAGTCGCATGAGTGGAGGGGGGGGGGTCGTTTATCTACCCTGTTCATAATGAGTAAGTCACATTGTGGCTTGTTTTAATCGCTGAACAGCAATAGTCTCAATTTGGTAGTAGCCTTGTCATTTTAGCTGTTATAGTAGTTAAATTAGTTGTTGTGGGTTACCTGTCGGTACCTGTCCTTATATGATCTTAGATGTTGCCAGGACCTAAAACTCCAACAACCAACCAACCAACTATATTAGGTATACAGTAGAGAATTGCATTGACAATTTAAATAAGTATTAGAGAGAAGGGAACCTACTGATGACAGGGGCTGGGGGCGCTGTGAAAGCCATGATGGATTTCTGAAATTAAAAACAAATAAATAATCTTCAGGAAACGCGCAATGAAAATAAACTCCAGTATCACTTGCATTTAATAAGTGTACTTTTCCATTAATAGTCATTAGATGTCAGTAAAATGTCAGTTTATGCCATATATCACTTTTCACTAGAGACGTGTGTGTTTTAATGAAATATGTTGGTTTTAGTCCTTCCACCAGGTGGTGTCTAATCTGACAAGTCGACATGGTACCAGTTGATAGTGCAGCCTTATCATTTTGTATAGGCTAGGGCTGGAATGTGTGGTTGTGTAGGCAGGCTATAGTGAAATCAATAGAGACAAAGAGAAAGGAAGAGCATAAAGTGTAAAGAAGGAGAGAGAGTCAAGCCCTCTGGTTTATTATTTATATGGTTACATGGGTTCATTCGATCAGCAGTGGAATGAGGAAGACCAGTTGTCTATGACTGAAATTTCCCCTGCTTAAACAACTAATGGACCAACAAACAAAAAATTGTAGAGTATCGCCCCACCCCTTTCCCCCAATGGGAAACAAGCATTCTTGGCCCTACCAATAGGGATCCAGCATTCCTGGTCCCCATGGCTACCAGTGGTCTGCCCACCACCACCAAGCTGTATGGCCCCATGGCCACCATCAACCTTGACCCTGAGTGTGGTGATCCTACCCAGCAGAGGGGGAGGGGGAAGGCCCTGAGTGCCCTCACACCCAGACCTGCCGGCACCACTATGTCTATTTACATCCATCCCACTCAGGCACCACCAGTCCTTACATATATATACATACATGCACCTGGTCACGTACACCGATCAGTAATAGAACATTTACATTCCCCCTATGCCGTAAATCAGAATAATTTGCAACATACTCCGCCCCTCCAGTTCTTACCACCTGCATCCACACAGCGAGGAAAGAAGTTTACATCACTACATTGTCTCCATTTTACCTTGTTGAATTCACCAACCAATAATTAATAATATCTTAATAGCTAACATTTTTAATGGATAAGGTTTCTGACTTTCAATAAAAAAATATTTTTTTTATAATCACCGGTTTCGGCCACTTACGAAGAATATAACCCATTTCTGACATTCAATATGATGTTAGAAGATGCACGCAAACAATTTCGAACCATTTCTAGTATAATCCGACCTTTTTCCAACTCTGTGACACTTCAGAGGTCCTTGTGACACTCTAGAGGTTAGTGTTCAGTCTGACAGCATCAACCTTACATTGGTACAAATCGGATTTGGCATTATTACCATTTAGTTCCACATCGATACGCCCGGCCCACCCATTTCGTCTGTCCGGCTGTCAAACTCGGAAAAAACCAACGACATCGATGGTAGACGTGTGGTTGCTCGACAGGTCTCCATAGATTTAACATTCCGGATTGCAGTTCTATGAGAAACTAAGGCTTAAGCGGTTTGAATTGATGACCTAGTTTCACAGACTATTTTCTTGTCAAAACCAACCAAATTCTCCGATTTCACCAAAAATAAGTCATTTTGAGTGGAAATAAAGGCAGAAATAGATTCAAAATGTCATTTTGTATGTCATGTACAAGTATCTAACATCAAATATCAGTTTTAACAAAAACAGCGCAAACGACAGAAAGCCATATACCCACAGCCTATACTCAGCGTCAAAAGGTAAACAAAGCAATGACAGTGGTTCACTTCGAATTTTGAAATTACAAAGGCCACGTCTATATTATTAAACAATAGTCGATTTCTAGCTTTTAGCTTTAGTTTTACATGCTGTCGCGGTTTCCATACACTTTCTCCAGCAGTTGCCGCTGTTTCTTCATGTTAATTGTCTCCATCGGTGAAATGTCGATTATTTCTTCGATTTAATTATATATGCCAGTGTTGTCCAATGAACTACTGCATTCGCATTGCAATATTGACGATATCGATCCATTCTTGCAGAGTCGCTATCGATCTTGGTCATCATTTCGCAGAAAGTTACGTTTCTTCGCATTAACATATATCTGAGTTTTATTCAGTAAAGTATTTGAATAATACATTTCCTCAAGTATTTTCAACTCTCAAATCTATCCCTATAGATTATATAACAATATGCATTTTCCAGCTCAAAGACAATTAATCAGATCCATAGACCAATATCCATAAAGTCAATGACAGCATAAAGTTATTAAATTATATGCCAATAAATGGCAATATTCTACACACTTTTATGTCTATGAATTTTCAAATGAACCAATGTTTCATGACAAAATGGCAATATTCAACACATTTTTATGTCCATGAATTTTCAAATGAACCAACCTTTCATGAATAAATGGCAATATTCGACACATTTTTATGGCCATGAATTTTCAAATGAACCAACCTTTCATGAATAAATGGCAATATTCGACACATTTTCATGTCCATGAATTTTCAAATGAACCAACATTTCATGACAAAATGGCAATGTTCAACACATTTTTATGTCCATGAACTTTTAAATGAAAATGTTATTTTATAGGATTTCTTGGCCAGATCCAAGCAAAAATTGATATGCAATTTTTAGTAATATTAGTAATCTAGTTACTGCATATTACTACCGGTACACAGGTTTGTAGTCTCAATGTAGGTTTTGTAAAGCCTAAACAGCTTTGTAGTTGAACAACAGTTTGTAAATGAATTGTTTTGTATGAATAATTTAAGAAGGAAAGACTTTCATCACCTTTTAGCTGAGCTGTCCCTACAGACTCGCCCTTGTAAAGTGAATAAGGATTTCAAATAATTATTTTATCACCGTTTAGCTGAGCTGTCCCTACAGACTCGCTTTTGTAAGTGATTAAGGATGTCAAGGAAAAAAATGTCATCACCTTTTATCTGAGCTGTCCCTACAGACTCGCTTTTGTGAAGTGTTTAAGGATGTCAAGAAAAAATGTCATCACCTTTTAGCTGAGCTGTCCCCACAGACTCGCTTTAGTAAAGTGATTAAGGGGGAAAAAAGAAATCCCTATAATCATTTCAGCTGAGCTCCCAACAGACACTCACTTTTGTAAAAATGATTAAGTTCATTCAATGCCCTAGACATTACCTATGCCTCCCCAGGCATTCTCTCTACTAAAAAGCAGTGGAAAGAATCTCATGCAATCGCCTAGCGAACAATAGGAAAAGAAAAGGAAGAATCTTTCTGAACATTTCAGCTGAGCTCCCAACAGACACTCGCCTTTGTAGAAATGATGAAGACTTCTTCATGCCCTAGGCATTACATATGCCTCCTCAGGCATCATCTATTGCCTTCGCTTTGCGAAAAGAAGGAAGAGTATTTTTGAAGATTTTCTGTCCAGGTCTGAACATCGACAAGAGTACCTATACGTTTGATCATTTCAATCCAACAACAAACGCTCCAATGCCTGGCCCGGATCATAGGGGAACAGACTGATCAGTGTCTTGCCCCGATCATAGGGAAACACACTGTCGATCGCTTTATTTTGATCTACTGGTATTACTCTCTGCCTATGTTTAATCTGTAAAATTCTTTAAAAAAATATTATATTTTATTATTATTTATATTTATCTTTTATTAAATAAATTTAAAATATATATATATATTATATTATTATATTTATTAAATGATATCAATATATAGAATACTTCTTTATAGAAAAGGAAAGTGTTTTAAAAGGTTAACTTAATTAGTATTATTTCATAATTTTATATTATTTCTATGTTTTGTAATACATATAGTAATATAGAATAGATTCTCTAGATCTCAGTTATTTTATTTCATGTTTCTAAGTATCATAGGTATTTATTTATGCATTTCAAACAATATAAACATATGTATGGAACTCACATCATAGTTCCGACTGATGATGTCATGCTCATGCTGATCTTTTGTCATCCACAACAAAAATAATCTCATGTGTGACAAAACTCTCATGTACATCATGTTCTGTCTAATTTTGCTTCAACCACCAGCGAATTAAATGTAAATGCAGCTTCAGTCAAGCCTGACGAAAAATGGTTGTCGCTTCGCGCGCGTGGCCGTCGACCCCCGATAAGAATAGACTCCCGCGCCGAGCGTCTCATTATTTATAAACGGTTACCGTATACTCGCGAAAAAGTTACCCATTCCCGAATAGAAGAACTGTATCTGCTATTCGCATTCACTTTTTTCCCAGTGAGTACGAAAAGAGTACATAGATTAGTAGTCTGGAATAAATTTTCAGGATTTGAGAAATCACTGATTATTACGGTAATGCATGAATCAAGGTGCTGGGCAAGGAGGTCGTGGTCCTCCACGCATCTGTCGAGTAAGATTTTTGGAATTAGAAGAGTTAATACATACTCAATGCTGTCTCTCAAGCACTAGCAACAGCATGCAACATCTTTGATTTCTTGCATTCGTCTCCGCATCCAGAGTTTCACTTCTCTACCTGCTTAGTCTACCCCGAAAACGAATCCAGAGCCCATAAGTTTTAACAGAGCTCTACGGTGTAGAGTTTTAAAGAACCCAGAGCATTTCCATCATTAGTGTGACAGTTCAGAGGTTTTCAAGTAGATAAACAAGTTTCAGCTCGATCAGCTGACCACAACCTCGCGTCTGCCACATTACATAATACGCCAAGTGCACACCTGCACTAGGCCTGGCTACAAACAATTAACCTAGATAAATAGAAAGTAAATGGGAAAAGAATTCATCGGTTAATTGTTAGTGTGACATCACATTCACCACCGATGTACGTTTAACCATCTATGTCAGAATAGAATAAGAAGATTTATTTGGTACATGGATGTACATGACAATGTCTAAACAACTCCGTCCATGTTTATACCATTTCTCCATTTTATACAAATCTTCCATCCTGAAATGTAAGCAGAAGCATCAGTAAGTAAAATTGTCAATAACCTTACTATTGCAATGCTACTGCGGAGTCTATTCTCCAACATGCTTTAACTCCGTTGAATTAGTAACGTTTATTAGTGGCGTAACTTACGTTACTACGCGCAAACTTTGGTGCAAGTTTAGTTAGGAACATAAACATTTCTTATGATTAAACCTCGCAAACCCTGTCGATCAGTTTGAAAGCTGTTGACTTGCCCTATTTTTAGTTCATGCTTCGTATTAGCGCAATGGTTAGGTATGGCACAATCATTCCCAAATAGTGGTGCCGAACAAAGAATTTTTCTATCTGGCCGAGCCGAGGCACTCCGCTGTCTGCGCTGCCATCGATCCCTCCGCGCCATTCTTTGCTGTGATTGGTCAATTCTGTGGATTACAGTACAACTAGCAACAAGCGGTTCTGTTTTATGTGCCTGCTGGCGCGTTAAAGCGCCAGTACCAATATCACAAGAATGTATTATTTTAGGTTTTCTTTTTTTTTTATCAACCAAAAATACATTAGTTCATTTATCCTGGCCAGAAACAATTGGATTGAATGGCAAAGGTTGTCCTCTACATTTTACCCTCTCCATATGAGTTTATCTAGGTGCCAAATCATCCCAACTAATTTTAGAATCAACTATTCAAACCTTTTACTGATTAACAATATTTTGATAATTCTTAGGCCCAACCACTGTTAATACCAAACCCTATGATCTAACTACTCTGTATCCTGGATCATATCTTCTCTCTAAAGGTCCAGATTCATTCACTACTAAAACAACTTTATCACCCGGATTTAATTTAATTGCATTCACCTTTTTATCCGCATGAGCAATATTGTATTTTCGACTTTCCCGTCGATTGTCAACTGCCTTATTTATAGCAATAGACAAGTCATCTATTCGATACGCTAAGTTTGAATCCCTCATACCTGTAGAATGATAGAGTAAAGAACTATGTTTCATACCTGGATGTCTACCATAAGTTAGAAAGAAAGGTGAAAAACCTGTACTATCCGAAGGCACAGTGCGACACGCGCATATCACACCAGGCAAAGAACTCTCCCATAGACCAGCCCGAGAATTTACCAACTTCCTCAAGATGCTTTATAGCATTCTATGGTAACCTTCCACCATCCCATTAGATTGTGGATGATACGGTGTAGTATACCTTACCTCTACTCCAACAGTCATCACCAATGTCAATTAAAGATTGAAAGTGAGGAGTCAAAAAATCTCGAAAGGAGTATCTCGAAAGCATCAGTGCCAAAAACTGCAGTAGGAAGATTCCAACTTTAGCTGCAGCAGTCTTAAACTGCTGACAGTGTGCAGCTACTGTTTCCCCTTCATTTAGCCATCATTTAGCCATCACTATCCCCTTTAAATGACTACGTTCATCCGATGTCAAAAGAGTAGATGCTATCACTTCCTTAATTTCATTCCAGGACCTAGCATTTTTATGCTGAAAAGCAATGAAAAGAACTTCATGCAAAGTCCCTGTTGCATTCGATAAAGCAAAGCGAATAATGTCTAAGTCTGAAACATCTGCAAGAGTCCCGATACGTTCGATCAAGTCAATCCAACTAGGTAATGCACCTCTCTCTGACCTGTCCAACAAGGGAACAGACTTGCCGTATGCTTTCAATGATCTATTTTGTACCTCTCTGTCTATGTTCAACTTGCAAAAGCTCACATGCTTTCCTGCGTTCTTCTCTATCTTTCCCTTATTTCCATACTGTCCCTTACATCAGACAAACGTTCTTCATTTTCCTTTTTAAGAAAATCTAGCCTAAGTGCCATAAATTTAGACCATGGTTCTAACGCTCCTGTCTCAGCTGAATAATTGCCCAGTGTACACTGACCTTGAAACCCAAGTTGAAATTCTTCACACAATAGTTCCTCCTTTGTGTGTGTCACTGGTGTCTTCAAGCTGCTGTTGTATGCGGTGGTAGAAAAGATTTAGCAGAATTGAATCCAAGTATAATTATCTCTGTAAAAAATAGAAATAGTAAAAAAAAAATTGTTGTGTATTCCTATGCTCACCCGTCCATGACAAGGTTAAAGAAAAGCCGAAAGTAGTCCCATAATTTTTTTTATTTTGGTGGCAACGCTAGGCTTCAATGATGGCATGTTACAGACATACCATCAATAAAGTCTAGGGGACCTTCTAAAATAGTAGTATTGTCAGAAATAATCGTCGACAAACCCAATTCCGAATAAATTTCAAACCCCCACAGAATTGAATAAAATAGCAGAAAAAAACCACTACCTACACAATACACCAAACAAGTAGTATCCAACAAGTTCTCTCTTTTTAAATCAACACCATGTCAATAACCAAGGTGGTCAGCACCCATCGTGTTAAATAACCATTGTGGTCAAATAACCAACGTGTTACTAACCGTATTGTGTCGATAACCCTCGTGGTCACCATTTATGTCAAGCCCTCTGGTTTATTATTTATATTGTTACATGGGTTCATTCTAGAGTATCACCCCACCCCTTTCCCCCCAATGGGAAACAAGCATTCTTGGCCCTACCAATAGGGATCCAGCATTCCAGTGGTCTGCCCACCCCCACCAAGCTGTATGGCCCCATGGCCACCACCAACCTTGACCCTGAGTGTGGTGATCCTACACACCCAGACCTGCCAGCACCACTATGTCTATTTACATCCCACTCAGGCACCACCAGCCCTTACATATTTAACCGTTCGGCTATCCCGCCCAAGCCGAAGGCGAGCCTACGTGTTAATTTATGTAATTATTTCCATGTGAATTTCCAGGGCATGCCACGGGCAGCCACCGCCTCTCCTCCCGTCTGCAGGTAGACCGTCTCCGTCGTTGTCATTCCCGGGCTAAGGGCGGACAGCCAGAGTATCATATAAATACGGATCTTGTCCCTCCCCGCATTTATTAAACCAAAACAGTTATTTATGATTTCAACTAACTGGCTATCCTCCCCGCCATTCGATTTGTGTTATTGTTTTCGAATTAATCCAGAACTAAGCAGACATGCCCTGTGCCTCTGCTCCTGTCACTGATAATCAGCATAAGTTAATGTCTTATTTTCAGCCAAATAACACTACGCCTTCATTTAAACATTTCTATTTGATTTTAGTAGTGTTATTGCTACTCCATACGAGGGAATTTCCATTTCCTATTTCCGTTATTCCCTACATTAGTAGACGTGGACAGCTTTTACAGTTATGTATATTATTAGTCAGCTTCCTTGTTACAAAGCTGATATCAGACTCTATGCGATACATGTAACATAACTTAATATAACGTGACCATTATATATATGTGGCACAATCTGGTGACTGTGCCTTATTCAGAACTTATGTGCGCTTGGCAAACCCTACACTTGCAAGTTGCATGCGTTGAACAAGCTATGGCTTAAACGAATCACTAAATGTTATTAACATAGGAGGGCGGGGGGGAGACCACAGCAACGATAACTAATATAAAGCCGTACCTTCCTGTGTTGCGACGATAGAAACTGAAGTTATGTGTGCGTAAAAGGCCTCTATTGCACAGTTGCTCAGGTTGTGAACTCAAAATATATCTAGTAAAAGCACCCGCCGTGGGGGGTTACTCGCTTCGAGCTGGGAACTTATTGCCTCCAAACACGCGTCCCGGTATGATTGTTGTTTCTAGTGCCCGAGGTAGTTACACTGCACGGGCTCCTTAATACCGCTGTCACACTACGACATAACGGGGCAATGTGAACATAAATTCTACGCCTCGAAATGCTTGGCATAATATATAAATACGGGGCCAAGTTGGATGTCACTGCCATGTAGTTGACATGAGGGTAACGTTGGTAGCTATAACGTGGTTCAACGAGTGTGTACAAAGGAGTAATTAATTGTGTCAAAGTGACGTAATTGTATCTAGCGAGCGTGAAGCGAGCCTAGCATGACATTAGCGGTGGCCTAGTGGCGGACTGGCGTGATCACGCCCGCTCTAACGTTGCCAAGTCCGACTCAACCATTTTTCCTGACGTGAGTCGACGTCAACCCACCGAGTGACTAGCGTCGGGCTGACGTGAGTCCATCGTGGCCAGCGTGATGGCAGCGCCGGCTTAACGCGCTCAGCGTGAGCGAAAAGTGGGCCGACATGCGGAAAAGCACCCGGCCCACCCGCGTCTTGGGTATAAATAAGGGCGCTATGTTGTTCTCTCCTCACAACTTCTCCAGCATGCCACCGAAAAACAGCTCCAGCTCCAGCTCCCCTTCCACTTGTGCTTCAAACCACCACTATGGAAGGGGAAGAGGGAAGGGGAGGAAGAGGATGACTGGTACACCACCAACATCACCAGCAGCAGTGCCATCTCCACCATCTCCTATGGTCTTCTCTCCAGCTTGCCTGAACGAGGACACAGAGGAGACTATGGACACGCAGTCCCTGTCTCCATCTTCTCCGCATTCCCGGGGATTGTCTGCAGCCTCCACCTCCTCCAGCTCACAACACCTGCAAGGAACAGGCAAGAGGAGGGTGTGCAAGTTTGACTGCACTCTGCCTGCAGATGAGGAGGAAGCGGCACTGGATTTTCTGCATGACACCCCGGACCTCCTGAACGTCACGTTGACCGACTACCGGAGGACCGACAAAAAGAGCATGCTGTGGGGAGACCAGGCCCAGAAGATGTGGAGAACCGCTGCACATCTCCAGGGCTGGTTCAAATCCATGTGGGACAGCAACAACAGGCTGCATAAAAAGAAGAGTGGTGACGGGGCTCCTAAGCAGACTGAGAGGGAGCAGTGGATCATGGACAAGTTTGGCTTCCTCAGCTCAGTTGTGCGGCACCGGCCAGAGCCCTGCAGAAGTGTAAGTACTATATTTGTTCATTTGCATTCATCCGGATAATTATTTTTATTTTTTTAATTTAATTATTTATTTATTTCTTTCAGACCTCATTGTGAAAAATCATTTAAAATATGTTATGGCATTATAATATGCAAGCATGTGCATTTATTTATTATTGTCCTCATTGTGGATAAATGATTGTATATATTTAATGGCATTATTATATGCAATCATGTGGATTTATTTATTATTGCCCTCATTATGTAAAGTCATGTTGTCTTGTATTCATTGTACTTATGTTGCTTTACTATTTTGTCTTGCAGGTGTTGGCCACCATTGATGCAGCGCATGGCGATCTGGGGGCTGCTGAGACTGCCTGCGCTGAGCTGCAGATCAGGTTGGAACAGCCCGACTGACGACCCCTAGCCGAGGTCCGAGGCAAGGGAAAGCAATCCATCGGGGAGGATGACCTTGTGGCGACATGTTGGACAGCCTAACAACCACGCGCATGACCCAGATGACCGCGTTCGCAAACTATGTGTGGGACTATTTGTCCACAATGACGAAGGGCCAGTTCCACCATGTGCGGACTGCGATAAACATCATCCTGTCACAGGTGATGAAGTTGGAAATGGTGGACAACAGAACTGTAGTCTCGGGGCGACGCTATCCCGGGTCTGCCCCACTCACCCACCCATGACTCAGACTGTGCGGCCCCCCCTCTGTGATGTCATGCTATTCCTCTTCGTCGAATGCATCCTCTTGCCCGTGGCTGAACGAGGAGTACCAGCCGCATCCCCACCAGCAGGAACACCCTTGGCCTCCCAAAGCCTAGACTATATGCAGCAATACATGCTGCAGCCGTTGCTGCCTGCGACGCTGCAGCCTGCACCGCTGCTGCTGCAGGCCCCGACACCGCCAGCATTGAGGGTGCAGCCTCAGTTCCCTGGACAGACAATGGGTCTGCCCACACTGGTGGCGAGTCAGTCACCTCGACAGCAGCCTGCAGTACATGCAGGTGGCAGTACGTTAACGTCAGCATGGCTCCTCAACCAGAGTGCCAGTACGCCAGCGAGAATGACACCGACAGCCATGGATGGATTCCTGAATCTGTCTGGCCTGTCGGGCATTTCGAATGTGTCAAACCTGAACATTGAAGCGAAGGAGCTCTTTGGGCCAGGGGAGCTCGACACCCCCCCAAAGGGCCGGGCCAGGGCCAGGCCCCGGATAGTGATAAGTGAACAGAACTGACAGTATTGTGTGCCTGGTTGTACATATGTATATATTTGGTATTCTTTTTTCTGTTTTCATTTGTATGTCTTTTTTTTTAACTGAGTCACTGACAGTATTTCTTGTGCTTGCCTGTACATATGTATGGCAGTGCGTTAATGTTGGCATGGAATCTGTCCGGCCTGTCAAACATGTCAAACCTGAACATTGAGGTGCAGGAGCTCTTTGCGCCAAGGGAGCTCGACACCCCCCCCCCCCAAGAGCCAGGGCCTGGGCCCGGATAAGTGATCAGAATTGACAGTACTTCTTGTGTGCCTGCCGGTACATATGTATAAGTGGCAGTGCGTTAACGTCGGTGTGGTTCCTTAACCAGAGTGCCATGGACGGATTCCTGAATCTGTCCAGCCTGTCAGGCATATCCAAGGTGTCGAATCTGAACATTGAGGCACACAAGCTCTTTGCGCCAGGAGAGCTCGACACCCCCCCCCCCTACCACCAGAAGCTGGTCATACAAGCCAAACTCATGCCGCCTCCCGATCCACTGCCGCACCCACAATCGCTTCGGGCGAGATTTTTTCCTTCTCCTTCTTCTAGCCTCAACACGTTTGTCTCATGGTGAACTTTGAGAATGGCCAGTTGGCAGTCCTGCATGACCCACTCAGGCACATGTTTCCGCTGCGAAGAGCAGAACTGTTCTGCTGACAGGAGGACATTGGAGGTCTTTATATACTCGTGGGCAACACGTTCACATCATTTTCACAACACGGTCGACAACGTTCGAAGGACGTGACAGACATTACTCACATGCTAGACGTTCGTCAACTACGTCAACCACATTTGCAATACGTTTGAGCAACGTTAGGCACGTGTCACAGACACGTTTGACCTACTTTGAGATATGTTAACCCCATGTCGTCTTAGCGTGGGCCACACGTTCCTCCCCCCTGTCCGTCACTCTCACGTAAGACAACGTTGATCTAACGTAGCTGACGCAGCTGTACCACATGCCTAACATTGGCCTAATGTGAGTGTAACGTCATCCCAACATAACTGCTTTACGTTGCAATGCATCGAGAGTATTGGCTATTTCCAAAACCTTGACGCATGCTGCCGTAACTCGACGTAACCTGCCGTACCTCAACGTAATGACCAAAATTCACCTACGTCGGCTCATGTTAGCTCGTTACGTCGCAGTGTGACAGGGCCATAAGAGTTGGAGGTGGGGGCGGGGAATGAATCACTATCCGTGTCGCTATCTTGGTCACGTTGGTGATTATCGGACATAAGTGCCGCACAATGGTGTGAAGGAACCGCTCACAGTGAATTATTTTGCTTTATGAGAATCCGATTAACCAGCGTGTGTGTTACATGTTGTATTACCTGCATTACTCTATGTGTAGTGTTGCATGATTGTATTATTAAGCCGTGTATAGGCAACCCAGAAATATATCCGGCACTTCACTGTTTGGTTGGTTGTTGGAGTTTTACTTCCTTGTAACATCTAAAGTCATGTCAGGATGCGTACCAACTTGTGACAGTGTGCACTCATGGTGACTTTATAGTGCTGCCCCACTGGGAAATCAGGCTGGCCACACCATGATCCGATATCCCACTCAGTCACATTATCTTGACACTGAGCTAACCAGTCCTTGCCCTATCCTATTAATGCCGAGCACCAGGCTAGGGAGCGACAAGTATCAATTTTAAAGTCATTGGTATGACTCGACCGGGTACCCAACTCCCGACCTTCCGCACGCGTATTCTAGTGGTTCAGTGAACAGGAACTGGGGGACAATGTTGGATCCTGGAAGCCACGTTGTCAACTTCTTAATTTATCACTAAGTGGCAGCACCATAGATCAGTGGGTTAGCACGGTGGCAGTAGTATATTTACATTAGTATTAGTAGTTCCCGGAGGTGCCTGCAGCCAAGTGTGTGAAGAGATTAATTTATGCCATCCAGTGCAGTAAATGTCATTTCCTGAAGCCCTATCCGCACCGACTGAGAGCATGGTCTCCAAAGCACCAATTCTCCATTTACAGCTGGACAACCGAAGAAATAATCAATTTTCTATTTTTTTTTTAAACACCCTTATCTAAATTTGATCCTATATACTTAGACACTGGGGCACTCATTAAACATTTATTGCAGGTAAGCAAAACCAATGTCCAGCATTCCACGCAAATTAATTTGGCATGTTTTTGCTTCAACTATTTTCCTGAAATAAATTTTCTTTTTTTTAAAGGGTTATTTCAAAGTAAAGTAAATCTTAACGAACAATGCAATATATTTATCTATTTTAAAAACAAGAGAGAAAAAGGTAGAAACTCAAAAACCATGGGAGTATACGATTTTAACCACTGTTGAATTCTACCTAATTGGTGACCTTTGTAGAATTTTGCTGACAGAGTTGGTCCTGATCTGGTTTCCTTATCACACGACTTTCCAGGTGAATGAGTCGGGGGCGTCTCCACTTCCTCTCTGTAATATATGCGTAAAAGACATCCAGGAACGAGTGGAGAACAAAGGAGTATGTAAATGAGATGACATCACAAGTAAAGGGTGCTGGCGGTTCAGGCCCTGGACGGTGAATAAAGCATTCAGTATCCAGAAGTCAAAGTGTTCAGATGTACTTTCACATGGTGTCAGATAAGGACAATGCCGCCCGCTAACAGGCTGCCGGGCCTCAAGCCGCCAGGTCAGCTCATCCTCTGCAACAACGCATGATCGAACTGGAAAACGTGGATCAGAGCATATAGCATATATGACACGACTTCAGGGGTCGTTACAAAAACAGAACGAGTGCAATGCTGCATCTTCCTTCACTTCACGGTTGAAGAAGCCCAGAAAGTTTTCACCAACATGGCCATCACACTTGCCAAGCAGGACAATATCAGGCCGCTAATGGAGGTATTTCAAGCATACTGTACTGGTAAATCGAATTTAATAATAATATGTTACCGTTTCAACTCGCATAATCAAGCCAGCGAAAACATGTCTACATATATTCCGGCCCTCAATGAAAGATTGTGAATATAGGCTGGTTGAAGAATCGCTGTTCCGCGATCGTTTAGTTGCTGGAGTCAAGAACATAGCATTGAGAAACAAGATGCTTCAAATGGCCGATCTCACACTTGAAAAGTGTGATAACATGTGCGAGCTCAGTGAATCGGATGTGGAGGCGAAAGAAATCGATTTTCTGAACAGATATGCAAATACGCGTACCGGTGCACTGGTGGTTCGTCCGGCTGGGCCGCCATCTTGGAAATCAGCATCTTGGAAGGCCAGAAACAACACCGGTGCAGGCAAATTCAAGATTCAATGTCAAAACTGTGGTTACGAACACCGGCGTGGAGTCTGTCCGGCGAGGGGCAAGACTTGCGTTGCCTGCAAGAAGGTTGGGCATTTTGGGAAGGTTTGCCAGAGCAAATTTGGCAGAGTCAATGAGTTGACCGTGAAAGAACCCGACCCTCACAATGCCGAACAAGACCCAGATCCGGCGGAAGTCAATGTGTTGAGGACAGATCTATTTGTCGGTGCCATCGAGCACAGCACCGAACAAGAAGCCAAATTCTGGTATGCGACCATCCAAGTGGACGGTCATCCAGTCAAGTTCAAACTCAACACAGGATCAGAGGCGAACGTTCTTTCGAGGAAGATCTTGGTCGCATCGGTGTCGCTGACAAACACCAGGTGTTCGCTCGTGACATTTTCGGGGCATCGGATCACTCCCGATGGCGAGGCTTCGATCGAGATCGACAGCAGAAACTTTACATTCCAAGTGATCCGGGATACGGTTTGTAAGCTAAAGGACACAATAGAATTATTTTTGAGTCAGGAAGGTTATGCGAAAGGAGCTAGGAGGCCTTGACGGTTTACTAGCCCATTGTTGCATATCATATATGCTCGGGCTTTCTATCGACCAGCAGTGGAATGAGGAAGACCAGTCGTCTATGACTGAAATTTCTCCTGCTTAAACAACTAATGGACCAAAAAATATATATATTACATATATTTTATTAGTATAAATATAATAAATATCATATATAATATATATAATACAGATGCACCTCGATCCAACGGACACCAATGCAACGGATTTCGGATCCAACGGACACAGTCTGCTAGAGTGAATATCTGTCCGAACGTTTAAAACTCCCGAGTGATATCCGTAAGGCTAAGGACAAGCTTAGAAAGGGTCATTCATGTATATATATACAACCTATATATTCATGTATATATATATATATACAACCTATATATTATATATATATATATATATATATATATATATATATATATATACATACAAGGAACAAGCAACAGCGATCGGTAAAGGTGAATGTGCGTGGGGTAGAGCCCCCGGAAAATGTTGTCGCTGCAATGGACAAACGGCTTTAACGGACAACTGCTCCCCCCTATTAGTCCGTTGGATCGAGGTTCATCTGTATATATAATATATATAATATATATAATATAAATAATATATGTAATATATATAATATATAATATATTATAAGATATCTAATATACAATATATGTAATATATCAAATGTATAATGCATTATATATAATATCACATTTAGTATGTGTTTTTCAATCACTATAGCCGATTGTTGGCGCACCAACACAACCTTTCAGCGCTCACTTGCATTTGGTGCTCTGTCACCGTAAAGATACCGCGATCTACTTGACACATATATGTGATAGAGGCTCAAAAATGTCATGTTTGTACCTGTCTATATAAAGGGGCTGTCACACTACGATGCATAGCTTTAGCGTATGCCGATGTATGTGATTTTTGACCAACACATCGGCATACATCGTCATACATTATGTATACGTTAGGCATATGTTGGGTACATTCCGGGTACGTCGTTATACATCGTCTTACGTCGGCATGCGTCGAGGCTCCGAAAAAATTTTGTGCATGCTCAAAATTTCCAACATGTGTTGATGTGTGGCCCCTACGTTGAACCTACGCTGTGTGTATGTTCAGGATATGTCAGCGTATGTTGGGAGTACATTAGGGATATGTTGGAATACGTTGCTGCACGTTAGCTGTATGTTCAGCCGGTGGGAACGTGCAGTCCGCACACAGTCTGCATACTGCCAACGGATGCATTATTTACTCCTAACTTACTTCAACTGTATGCCTGCCATATCTCCAGCATACTTAATGTATACACAATACTTCTAGCGATGGAGTAATATACGTAACATTGGTCAGCATACCATGAGCATATGTGAGCATTTTGTGAATGTTTTGCGAGGCATATGAACGCTCTCATACGCTAGCAACAGGTCAGAGATACATTCTGCATATATTACGTATGTTGTGTGTACGTTGTGTGGACATTGTGTGTATGCCCATTTTTATTCCCCACCGCTGAAAAGTTCGTCGAATGCCGACATACTGGCAAATTTTCTAATGTTAAGCACGCGCTGACACCGTACATCGTAGTGTGACAGGGCCTTAAGCAATGATAGCCATGCTATATATATAGAATTACGAACTCCAGTGGACAGTATACTGAACCAAATATATGATCATAATCATGGGAATCAGGATTGTATTGCTTTCATGGCGAAGGGAGTGTAAATAATAAATTTTGTATTAATCAATTTCCGATGATCTCTAACATCTAAACGCCATGAAGAAAGCTCAGTAGAGAACAATTCGGACAGTTTCGCCGGAATATAAATGAAATAACACAGTTCGTATCATATTGAAACGAATAGTTGCTTCTAATATTCAAAATATCACCAAGGCTAGTTATAAGCGAATTGGTCCAATTGCTCCCTGTGCCCAAGAGCGCTCCACACTAAGGTAATCAACCTATACTCTTATTCATGGATGCAAGAAAGATTTTTCTTAAGAAAAGAAATGTCAACGATGATTTTTGCTTACAATATGAACGCGTTTTAAACCAAATAAACAATGCGTAGAATTAGTGAACTTAAAAAAACTATTTTCCTAAAATAGACTTTGGCTGTAAACCTGGGGACCCCAAAATATTGTTCCCAATCTCAGCACTTATCAGGCAGATCTTGATACGGGGATTTGCATGATTGCTAGATAACAAAGAGGAACAACAGAACAGCACCAGTGTTCAAAACAGTTTATATTTCTTCCAGAAACACTATGCAAAACAATGTGTACAGACTATAGTTGTGTGCCTCCTCAAATATACGAGGTGTGTTTTACACTGATTATTTCTTATATATAAATACTGATGACAAAATCTGGGAGAAAGTAGATCAACACATGATGCTATTTTAACTAACATGAAGCTCTGATCACTCAGCAGTTATTAAATGTTTTCTATCGTTAAAAATCAGTTATTTATTTCTATTGCTATTATGGATCTTTATTTGAACAAATATGATGTTGCTGGAACTACAATGTGAATATATCGAACACATTTCTATGCACCTGCGAAGACTGTTCGGGAATCGGGGGTTAAGGACATGTAGTTCGTTCACTGCTGAGGCGAGTTCGGCTTCGGAAGAGTAGGAGGAAAGGAATCCCGTGTTTTGTCTTCTACTACCTTACTCTGCACCTACATTATATTATAAGCAGCAATTATTTACAGAACGCATAATATTGTATCTCGGGATGCATTACAAGTCTATCCTGAATATATCGTATCTAACTATACAGTAGTGTTACCATAACACTGTGAAGCGAAGTGTTAGCTTTTACGGCGAGACGGCGTGATGACCTTACAGGTTCAGTGGATGCAACCGCGATTCACTAACAAAATACAATATAATGCAGTGCCCATCTCATACCACTATGTCATATTTACAAACACAGCTAGCTCATTTCAATCGCGGATGACTTACATAAACTATTCTAAGCCTCGGTTTCTGCATTGCTATGGCAATACACTGTTGTGTTTTTTTTAAAATAATAAATATTCAAATTTCATACGGAAATTCCATTTCCTTTCAATCCATATGGCATAATACAGTTTTGGAAACTAATTCCACTGAGACATTTAAACTAAATATCAGTAAATATGCGAACGAAGCCTGTAAAACTATTGAGATGGCATGCAAACATGCATATATATATATAAATATATATATATATATATATATATATATATGCATGCATATATATACATATACATATATATATACATATATATGCATGCATATATTTATATAAGCATATATATATATACATATATATATATATTCCATCGTATGCCATCTGCCTTATAGAGTAAGTATGCATATCTACTTACCTGTATGATTTACAAGAAATACACCTTACTATTTAATACTATAATACCGAGTGAAGGGGGCAGGTTCTACATAATATACACTGCCGCGTTTCGTTATGATAAATAGATGTGATGTGCGTTATTGACCTCCGGGGATGCCTATATATAAAAGCATGACTATGTGCATCTGATAAGCTACAATGTACAAGAGTCTCTGAGAACAACAGTATCGCACTAACCAGTACAGCAATATTATAAACCATAGTGGTGAATGCATTATCTCGGGAGAGAGGGAGAGAGATTCGTGTTCAAACCACTCCTACAGAGGCTCAGTCAGCGCAAATTATGGGTGTGGAATTTGACGTCAACACGAATTTGGTCAAGTGAACGAAGCCCTAGTAGAGTGTTTAGTCAGACGATTCAGCACTTTGTTACAAGAAAATAAAGTACTAAAAGTCACAGGCTTTTATCAACATGTGTCAATTCCTAATTAGTTCACTAAGAATGCACCTAGATCTTGGTATACTGTAATACTCATGTCGATCTCGATGGCGTTGCAGGAAGCAGTTATGTTTTAAAATCATGTAACAGTGGGAGGCTGGAAATGGAATAGTTGGCTCAGTCATTTTTTTCGTTATGTTCACATACACACAAAAGTAGTTAGAGCGATAATCGAATGACAATAGCCTAAAAATGTCACTCGGCCATCTCCTTGGATTGGATGCAAGACACCGGCCTAAAACCACCTCTCGGAGAACTGGGAACTACTGGAATATGCCATGCGCCGCCTGGTGTAGAAATGAGCCTACTTCTCTACCTAGCAGGGCCACTTCGGTATGGACGAGTGAGAGTAAACTTGTGACCGGACAAATGCTCTTCAGCGTAACTCTACGTGAATTCTTGGTTTATTTAATCAAGTGTTTCCTTGAAGGGTAGCTGGAACAGTTATGAGATTCTTTAATACAAGAAAGCTACTATTTGTATTTTTTTTTTTTAATTAAAGTTTTGTGAATTTGGTGGTTTATTTTTTGCATATCTCAACCTACAGGGCTTCAAATTTTATGGGAAACACATTTTGGGTCCAGTGCCCTGCGCCCGTATACATGGAGCAGTGTTACTACTGTTAGCGGCATGTGGTGTTATCCCTCCAACACCGGGTAGCTACCACCGGTTATCGGCGTCGTCGAGAACTATGTCACGCCATATGCATGGGCACTTAAACGGTTCGTGTTAGCTAAACGTGAAGTTATTTATAGATTTGGGAAATCCCTCGATTCGACAATATGAATAACGCCGCCAATGCAGCGGCGGCGTTAACATCGGTTCGAATTTAGGGTTAAATTGATCAAATTTCACTTATGGCGCACATAATTCTGTTAAATATGACAGCATTGAATAGATTTGGCCTTAATATATTGCCACCGATGCGGCGGCGCCGGCAGCGGCAGCGGCAATGTTTAGTTGAGGTTCGACAGTTTGGATATCGACGTCGATGCGGCGGCGGCGATTTGTTTACTTTACGTTTGTCGATTCGACAATATGAATAACGCCGCCAATGGGGTGGCAGCGTTTATATTGGTTCGAATTTAGGGTTAATTTGATCAAATTTCACTTATTGAGTATGTAATTCTGTTAAATATCATAGCATTGAATAGATTTGGACTCCATCCTGACATTAACCTAACACTAACACCGCTGTAAACCTGCTACGGGGTGGGGGTAGAATCTCCGACTTTAAACTTGCGGTGTTAGGCCTAACATTGCTCTATGCATAGCAACTTTTCGGCGCTAAACCAGAAATCCGGCCCTACCCTCGGTTTGGCTCGCTAACACCGCTCCATGCATACGGCTCATGGAAATCCATCGGTAACAAATATTTGATTCCGATGGGATAGAAAGCTTATGGGAATCACAATGTTGGTCATGTTTTTCCAGCACGCTAACATGTTACCAGAAATGATAATTACTGTGAAATCATATAGCCTTATAGGGTGCATGACAACTCTAATTGTATATTGTGACAAATACATTTGTTCGGATTTAAAATAGGCTTCTGTCAGTTACAATGCATTATGCACAAATCGGTAGGCAAAGGATTAAGCAAATTTGACAGTTTTGAACAGTTGCTTACAAACAAAACAGAGCCCTTAGTGCCAGGGCTCTTGCATCTCAGTCACTCATGAGTGCACTTCGTTCGTTACACACAGTGACTGATGCTGGAATACATCTGTCAGATACAGTTCGTGTATCACTAATCCAGATCGTGTAGGCCCGACACCTTTAAATATTGTGTTCAGTTAAGAACTCGTCACATTCCATGCTACGTATATAGGGATAGAGTCTGCGCGATAATAACTATTCTAAAACAACCGTAGCATATTAACAGTGATTCAATTAGAGGCTAGTTGATCTGGATCATGAGATTCTGTAAGTTAGACTACTCCTGTCATATTTCTACGCATGTTTCGTAAGCAACACCTTTATTTAAAAAAACATCTATGAATAATTATTGTAAGACGTTAAAAATAATAATATATTTGTTAATTGGATGTGACCTCTGTTCGTATCACATCTCAATTACGTCAGTGTTTCTAATATGCTTATTGAACAAGAATGGCATGGAATCACATTCACTTTCTTTGCAGGGCTATGGCAATATATAATTGCATTTGAATCGTGATAGCATCAGTTTGAATCCACAAACATTTATGGTGGAGACCGAGATTTGAATAATAATTCAGTCAGCGGGAATCACGAGCGCATCTATTTGATTAGTCGTTACATCCGGTATGGGTCGTGCATTCCTCAACTTCTGCCTTTTTCGCCTTTCCTTGTTCCGACGGCGCTTCCGGTGTCGTCTGCCCTCGCTGTCTCTTAGTTCCGCGCGGCGACGTGTGGTGTCGCCACGGTTCTTAATGTGCCGACGCCGCTTGTGTTTTCGCCAACGTTCCCTTGGAATCGGCTCTTTTAGTGGATCAGACTTGTTGTTAAGAAGGTCTAGAATAAAAGGTAAGTACACATTATTTTAAGCAATGACGTGTATATTTGTTTGACATATGCTTCCACTGAATGTTATGTCGTATTCGGAAGTTAAGCACATATGATATGCCTATGCGGTTCTAACGATATGTTGATTAAGTATTAGGCAGTGGCTATTCGTAGGGACTCTGAATAGCCAGAACCCTTATTAGTACGGCGGTAGTCACATTACTAGCTTTGGCCCAATCATAAGATGAAACATTGTTTGCAAGTAACCCTAACCTTAACCTTAAAGTCGCCGGGTATACCTCACCCAGATAAAAACGAATCCAGCATCAAAAGCTCTCTAAACATACCTTTGCTTAGTTTTTGTCAGTTCATGCAACTGAACATGTGGGAGGAGAGTGTTGAGGTCTGTGACGTATGAATGACATCATAGGTGTGATTCCCTCATCACATGACCTAGAGGGGTTCCCTTTAGAGGGGTTCCATGGCTACCACCAGGATGGCAGCCACAGAAAGCTCTCAATTCAACATTTAAAGTCTATTAATCTACATGATTTAATCAATTATTCACAAAAAGGTACCTGCTTATGAGAGCTTTATATTAAACATTGCAGATTGCAAATTCTAACATTTTTCTCTGTATGGTTGTCTAAAAGCCTTGTCAGTACTGCTGGACTAACTACAACACAACAGGAGCAACACATTTCAGCACTCTCTCCCCACGTATACAGTTACATAAACTGAAAACCTGCAAATGTATGCTTGGAGAGCATTTGTTGGAGTACAGTTTGTGTCTCAGCAGCCTATTCCGGGCCGTTTAACCTGTTAACCTTAACACTAGTCAAAACCCCAACCCTATTCCCAACCCTAATCATATCCCATCCATTAACCATAACCATAACCATAACCATAACCATAACCTCGGGCGACGGGACGGGGATACGACGTGATAAAGGGGTGCCATACTAACAAGCACTCTGGCTATTCATACGGTCCCGTACGAATAGCCACTTCCTAAAAATTAATGTGGTTTGTCTGAAATCTTTGGTCAGATTCGATTCAACCAAAATCAATAACAACAATATTGCAGTAGGATTGGTTTGGTTTGTTTTTACTTGGAAATTTACTTGTTAGCCTATTACATTCCTACTGCGCAACAAATGGGGCCATTAACAGACGCACACCGTTTAAATTTTCCATTATTATCGATGGAGTAGCCACATATATTATTTTACCTCCTAACTACATGTTATAGAAGCTGATGTAGGCCTACTCGTGAAGGGTGAATCTGTTTTGAGACTCACTCAAAGGAATGGGAAAGATTCCCTAGACTACAATATAATTAGTCTCGAACACCATTTATCGGAAATTGCGTTGCACTTTTCAGTCAATTTATTTACTATATAACGTCGACTCGCCATGCCGGCATGGAGTCTGACTCTGAATTTAGATTTGTTTTTGGTTTCCGGTTGCAAGCGTTCAGGACACAATACCATGCTAATGTAGCAGTCACACTACGACGACAAGGGGGTGACGACTGGGATTTTGTGAAATCCGGACGACATATGCAAATTCGGGCTAAGTTGGACGACAATCGGACAACATCCGGACCACAGACGGGACGACAGCGACGCGACAGTGTCTGTGTGTGTGTGTGTGTCTGTGTGTGTGTGACTATGTGCCTCTCTGTGCGTCTCTATGTGTCTGTCTCTGTGTCTCTGTGTGTGTCTCTGTGTGTGTCTCTGTGTGTGTGACTGTGTGTCTCTGTGTGTGTCTCTATGTGTGTGTGTCTGTGTCTCTGTGTATGTGTGTGTCTCTGTGTGTCTCTGTGTGTGTCTCTGTGTTTATGTGTGTGTGTCTCTGTGTGTGTATCTGTGTGTGTCTGTGTGTGTGACTCTGTCTCTGTGTGTCTCTATGTGTGTGTCTATGTGTCTCTGTCTGTGTGTGTCTCTGTGTGTGTGTCTCTGTGTGTGTGTCTCTGTGTGTCTGCAACAGAGACACCAAGACACAGAGACACACACACAGAGTGAGTGTGAGTGTGGGTGTGGGTGTGAGTCTGAGTGTGGGTGTGGATGTGTGATGTGAGTGAGAGTGAGAGTGGAGTGAGAGTGAGAGTGTGAGTGTGAGTGTGATAGTGAGTGTGAGTGTGAGTGTGAGTGTGAGTGTGATAGTGAGTGTGAGTGTGATAGTGAGTGTGATAGTGAGTGTGATAGTGAGTGTGAGTGTGATAGTGAGTGTGATAGTGAGTGTGAGTGTGATAGTGAGTGTGAGTGTGATAGTGAGTGTGATAGTGAGTGTGACTGTGAGTGTGATAGTGAGTGTGAGTGTGATAGTGAGTGTGAGTGTGAGTGTGATAGTGAGTGTGATAGTGAGTGTGAGTGTGATAGTGAGTGTGACTGTGATAGTGAGTGTGATAGTGAGTGTGATAGTGAGTGTGAGTGTGAATGTGAGTGTGAGTGAGTGTGAGTGCGTGTGGTTTATCGCACACACAGAGACACAACAGAGACACACACACAGACACACACAGAGACACACACACAGACACACACAGACACACACACAGAGACACACACACACACACAGAGACACACACAGATACACACACAGACACACACACACACACAGAGACACAAAGACACAGACACACAGAGACACAACACAGACACAGAGACACACAGACACAGACACACACACAGACACAGAAACACACACACAGAGACACAGAGATACACACACAGACACACACAGCAACAGAGACACAGAGACACAGAGACACAACACAGAGACACACACAGACACAGAGACACATACAGAGACACACACACACACAGACACACACAGAGACAAAGAGACACACACAGACACAGACACAGACACACACACAGACACACACATAGACACACATAGACACAGACACACACATAAACACAGACACAGAGACACATACATGGAGAGAGAAGCAACTACAGCTTAACGAGAAGACTACAGTGCCGCGACAGTGCCGCGACAGTGCCGCGACAGTGCCGCGACAGTGCCGCGACAGTGCCGCGACAGTGCCGCGACAGTGCTGCAAAATCGGCTGTCGTCGAAGTTTTTCAACATGTCCAAAACAACTACGACAACCCGGCGACAGTCGAGAAAGTGTGGAAAAACTGGAGGTGTCGCGGAGGTGCCGCGGCGACACCTGCTCGACATCTGTGCGACAATCAGCGACAACCGGAAGTCGCTGTCGCAGGGCTGTCGCCGCTGCTTGTCGTCGTAGTGTGACTGCCACATAACACAGTCGTAGTCTCAATCAGTATGGGGACAAGGGGCGGGGCTTACGACAAATAGGTTAATAACCACCAACTCTTCCCTCAACCTCCATGGTATCTATGAGTTGGGTGGAAGTGAAAAGAGTCACTTTAAAGTAATTCAGAACAAGAGGTGGTTTTATTAATCAATGGTAGTAATAAGCAATGTAGTACCAAATCTGTGCCAATATATGTAGCAATTTGATCATGGAACCACAGTTTCTACTTCCCATTCCATACTAATCCAAACAAAATTGTCGGTCCCAGGCCATTTCCGGTATGGTTAAACCAAACTTGCATGTGGTTATAAGGTCATCTTGTCATCTGAGACCCCACAGCCTCTTACATCACGCTTGTTTGGATAAGTGTATAGGAGGGAGAGGGGGAGGGGGAGTAGTGTGGCGAGCCGATCTTATGCTGCTGTCACACTACGACGACAAGGGGATGACGACAGCCCAGCGACAGGGATTTTGTGAAATCACGACGACATATGCAAATTCGGGCCGATTTGGACGACAACCGGACGACAGCCCGACGACATCGGGACCACAGACGGGACGACAGCGGGACGACAGTGTCTGTGTGTGTGTGTCTCTATGTGCGTGTCTGTGTGTGTCTGTGTCTGTGTGTGTCTCGGTGTGTGTGTCTCTGTGTGTGTCTGTGTGTGTGTCTGTGTGTGTGTCTCTGTGTGTGTGTCTGTGTGTGTGTCTCTGTGTGTGTCTCTGTGTGTGTCTGTGTGTGTGTCTCTATGTGTGTGTCTCTGTGTTGTGTCTCTGTGTCTTTGTGTCTCTGTTGCTGTGTGTGTGTCTGTGTGTGTATCTCTGTGTCTCTGTGTGTGTGTCTCTGTGTTTCTGTGTGTGTCTCTGTGTCTGTGTGTGTGTCTGTGTGTGTGTCTCTGTGTATGTGTGTGTGTGTCTGTGTGTGTGTCTGTGTGTGTATGTGTGTGTCTCTATGTGTGTGTCTCTGTGTTGTGTTGTCTGTGTGTTGCTGTGTGTGTGTGTGTCTGTGTGTGTGTCTCTGTGTGTGTGTCTGTGTGTGTCTCTGTGTGTGTGTCTGTGTGTGTGATTCTGTGTCTGTGTGTGTGTGTCTGTGTGTGTGTCTCTGTGTGTGTCTCTGTGTCTGTGTGTGTTTCTGTGTCTGTGTGTGTCTCTGTGTGTCTGTCTCTGTGTGTCTGTCTCTGTGTGTCTGTGTGTGTGTCTGTGTGTGTGTGTCTCTGTGTGTGTCTCTGTGGTGTCTCTGTGTGTGTGATAAACCACACACACTCACACTCACTCACACTCACACTATCACACTCACTATCACACTATCACACTCACACTCACTATCACACTCACACTCACTATCACACTCACACTCACTATCACACTCACACTATCACACTCACACTCACTATCACACTCACACTCACTATCACACTCACACTCACTATCACACTCACACCCACTATCACTATCACACTCACACTCACTATCACACTCACACTCACTATCACACTCACACTCACACTCACTCTCACACTCACTATCACACTCACACTCACATTCACACTCACTATCACACTCACTCTCAATCACATCCACACCCACACTCAGACTTACACCCACACCCACACTCACTCTGTGTGTGTGTCTCTGTGTCTTTGTGTCTCTGTTGCAGACACACAGAGACACACACACACAGACACACACACAGAGACACACACACCGAGACACACACAGACACAGACACACACATAGAGACACACACACAGACACACACAGACACACACAGACTCTAACAGAGACACACACACAGACACACACACAGACAGAGAGACACACACACAGAAACACAGAGACACACACACAGAGACACAGAGATACACACACAGACACACACAGCAACAGAGACACACAGACACAGACACACACAGAGACAACACAGAGACACACACATAGAGACACACACAGACACACACAGAGACACACACAGTGAGACACACACACACAGACACACACACAGACACAGAGACACACACAGAGACACACACAGAAACACACAGACACACACACAGAGATACACACACAGACACACACACACACAGCAACAGAGACACACAGACACAGACACACAGACACACACAGAGACACAACACAGAGACACACACATAGAGACACACACACAGACACACACACAGACACACACAGACACACACACAGACACACACACAGACACCCACACACAGAGACACACACACAGACACACAGACACACAAAGAGCCACATACACAGACACAGAGACACACATAAACACACAGACACACACACAGAGACACAGAGATACACACACAGACACACACAGCAACAGAGACACAAAGACACAGAGACACAGACACACAGAGACACAACACAGAGACACACACATAGAGACACACACACAGACACACACACAGACACACACAGACACACACAGACACACACACAGACACCCACACACAGAGACACACACAGACACAGAGACACACACACAGACACACACAGACACAGAGACACACACACAGAAACACAGAGACACACACACAGAAACAGAGATACACACACAGACACAAACACACCAACAGAGACACAAAGACACAGAGACACAGACACACACAGAGACACAACACAGAGACACACACATAGAGACACACACAGACACACACAGAGACACACACACAGAGACACACACAGAGACACACACACAGACGCACCCCGAGACACACACAGACACAGAGACACACACACAGACACACACAGAGACACAGATACACAGATACACCTCGACACAGAGACACAACACAGTTGTGATAGCGGTAGACACCTCCGACTCTTTGATGAGTAGATGACGACAGTGCGGCGACAGTGCGGTGGCAGTGCCGCGACAGTGCCGCGACATCGGCTGTCGTCGCCTGTCGTCGAAGTTTTTCAACATGTCCAAAACATCGACGACAATCCGGCGACAGGCGAGAAAATGGAGGTCATGCGGAGGTGTCGCGGCGACAATCAGGCGACAGTCAGGCGACAATCAGGCGACCCCGACGACACTCGACGACAGACCGGAAGTCGCTGTTGCTGGGCTGTCGTCGAGGCTTGTCGTCGTAGTGTGACAGCCACATTAGGAAGTGAGTATGTGGGGGCAGTAGTGTGGGAGGGAGGGAGGGAGGGAGGGAGGGAGGGGGAGTAGGGTGGCAAGCCGGACTGAGTGTGTGTGTGTGGGCAGTAGTGCGTCGGGGGGGGGGGGGGGGTCAACAAAAACATAAGTCGAAGCCAAACCTCGGTTAAACCAATGATCGGTTAATCCAAACAAATTTCTAGGGACCTTTCAAGTTTGGTTTAACGGCGTTATACTGCAATACTAATGATAATAATAATAATAATAATAATAATAATAATAATGAGATGTCAAGTGTAAACGCAGCTTCAGTTACTCACCAACGCAGGAGCGGTACTTCATCCGACAGCGTCGGCCCTCCGTCGTCACAGAGCACTTGGAACCGTTTGGAGACGGAAGTTGGATGACGTCACGAGTGCGCATGGACAGTCCGTACTTGTAGCCGCACGTCTGGCCGGCCCTGACGCAGGTCCCCCACACGGACCATTGGCTGACTGCGCAGTCCACTGCAACACAGTGCGCATGCGCGTTCACATTGTATCGGCCACGCGCATGGGCTACGGTCCACACGTGTGGAGGTTATTTTAGAATCACTGTTAGTATTATAGTTTACTTACGTTGCCACTGAAGTGATATTCGTTGCGGTTTTTTTTAAATTTCCGCTGGCCACTTAGGAAGGACTGAAGCTGCGACAGGTTTTGAAATCTGATAAATTATTAAAGCTGTATAGTCCAGTGAAAACATCACATTTTTAAAACCAAAAAATATATATCTAGATTTTAGTGAACATATCTAACTTAGATACTGGTTCACTTTTCAAACATTTGTCACCATATAGAACGGAATAGAGAGCCAATTTAATTTTGTTTAACCTGTTACTACAAAAGCCTATGATGTCAGAGTTTTGGCATGGTTGTCAAAATTTATTTAGCATTTTTGCACTTCAAATATCTCAAAAGTTAGCCTTTTAAAATAAAAGTTACTTCAAACTAAAGGATGGTAGATTATTGCGATACAATTACTATATTTATATCAGAAATGACAAAAACTCAAAACCCTCGGACTATGCAACTTTAATTTTAAATGCATTACAGTGGTGGACTGTTCGAGCCTCAGTTGCATCTCATAGTTAATTTACGTCATTATATGGGACTCATGAGCATGGCAGCAACCCGAGAGTCTGCTATCTATCTTACCACTGCATAGTTCGATAAAAGCATCACATCTTTAAAAGCAAAAGAGTTATTTAGAATTGAACCTGCAATAAACCTAGCAATAATTTAGGGGTTCTTGTTGTTTCTTGTTTATGGGTTGTAATTGTTTGTAGATTGCAAACAGTCCAACATCTGGCTTTCACCATACTTTTGTGTTAGTCCATTTAGCTATAATATCGTTTGGTGCATTTCTATCGTTACATATTAATTGTATTAGTTGCTAGTAAGGCCTAAAGCTAAGATTCCTTACACGCGGTATGTGGTATGCGGATGCGGCAAAAAATCGAAACGCCTTGAAGTCAATGGGCTACAGCCCTTACACGCGGTATGCGAATGCGGCAACTCGATCAGTCCCTGTAGCGATCGGTGCGGCATGCGGCATGTGGTATGCGAATAGAAACGTCAGTCGCACTTGTCCATTAGTTTTAGACGAGGAGAGGCGACTGAGCATTACGGAATGGTCACACACAAGGGTGCAGAGGGGAAACATATGGTAGTGGTGGTGGTGGGGTTATGGGTTCGTAAAAATGCTACCATAGCCACAGAAATATGAATACTTATCTATAATTTGGTAATTATAAAGGTAGGAACCCCCATGTGACGTACCAAGAGGTACATAGATATAAATGCCATATTAGGCCATATACAGTGCAGTCTGGAGTATACTTGTTTATTTTTATTTTTTAAATATAGCCAGTCGTGTGCCGCGTGCCGCATACCGCGTAGAAGGAATCCTCCCATTTGCATACCGCATAAAGCATACCGCATAGAAGGAATCTTAGCTTTAAGGTCTATTCACTTGGTTAAGCAGGTATATATTTCGATAGGTTTATATAGTTACTTGTTTAGGTTGTACTAAGGAAAAAGAGTGAATCGGCCAGCATTTTGCCTGTGACCATTGGAGTCATGCCATACACCTACTCCTAAAGGATCATGCTGGTCATGATTTTGTAGTTAATCTGTTGTACTCCCATGAGTTGTTTTTCTGGGTTATATTATTTTTTTCTTTTGTATTTTCGTAAACATCGCCATGTTTTCCGCATTTCTTGTTATGGCTAGCAGTTTATTCCAGATATTAACATTCATGTTAGCTATACTGTTTGATTTAATTAATTACCTGCATATTAATTTATATGTAAGAAAATGTTGATGGCCACTTTAAAATAGAACAGATGAACTACTACAACCCAAATTAACAGTCATAATCACAATAGCAAAAAGATGGTGGGGGAGGGTGGCTGACTCAGTAACTAAGGAAACGCAATGAGAGTTGCCTACCTTTTGTCTTGCACTCCTTTGAGTATGTGGCATAGTACATGCCGTTGGGACACCCCTCGATGCAGTTCCCCTTGTTGGCGAGGTACGGTGGGGAGCACCGGGTGCAGTAGGACCGGCTGAAGCAGGCCTCGCAGTGGGGCACGGTGCACACTGAGGGTCAATTACACCAATATTAGCACATTGCTGAATAGTGCTCGTAACACATGAAAAGTTCAGGCGCAAAAACCGACAAATTCATTTTAGCTTTCTGTAAAATTTGAATTTAGTGTAATTCTTTCCAGTTAAACTTAAAGCCTATCACATTTTTACATTGAGTAGGGCATTATATATAGGGGATATTGCAGCTTCTGTGACAAAACTGGATTTGGTTATCAGAATGGTGGTAGCTTCAGCTCAAACATAATAGTCTTGGTTTCATTTCGGCCTGGTTTGTCACAAGAGTTTCTGGATAAGGGTTTGTGCACCTGCATGAATGTTGGGGGCTGAATTAGATACGCCGATGTTTAAAGCTGCATAGTCAGTTGAAATATCAAATTTTCAAAAGGAAACCAATTATCTAGATTTGATTTGACATATCTAACTTAGATACTGGTGAACTTATTAAGCATTTGTTTATGTGTAGAAGGCAATACTGAGTCAATTTAACAGAACCTGTTACTGCAGAAGTCTATGGTGTCAGAGTTTTGGCAAGCTTGCCTACCATTCAAAATAAAAGTAACTTTGAACTAATGTAAAGTAGATACTAGTGATCGATCTAATATATTTATCTCAGAAAGATACAGAAATTCGAAACCATCGGACTATGCAACTTTAAGAACTAAGCCAACAAACAAGAGACATCATTATCCCATCACATTATCCGGCCTACTATCGGAGCAGGGACACCGATGCCTTGGCTGTATGTGCTTTGTGGGTGCGAGTGTGTGTATATGGAGAAGTTGTCTGCTCACTTCATACTAAGCTTTAAATATATATATATATAATAGGTAGCTTATACATATATATATTTATAATAGGTAGCTTATATACATATATCTAATAGGTAGCTTATTTACCTTGTCCATAACATATAAATTCATGATAAAACTTGTTTTAAATGCTGAACACCATTGGTCATTAGCTTGTGGCTTATTATAGCCTTGTACGATTAATTAATAATTTGCAAGTATATATTTATTTCAGAGCTACCCAGGAGCTTCCCTGGTCCACAATTAGGCCTACCATTTATAATGGGAAACATTTTAGTAAAACAGAGTCATGATTACAACTGCACTTACTGCGACATTTGCTGAACTTGGCGTGCCTGACGCCGTAGTAGCCTGCCGGGCAGACCCCGACGCAGGTTCCGGTCTGCTGCATGCCGTCACGCTGGAGCAGCAGGAAGAGCCTGGGCCGGCACGTGACGCAGCCATTGGTCCGCGAGCAGCTCGCGCACCCCCGGGGACACACCGGGTAGTAGCCAATCAGCGCTGCGGGGGATGGGCGGGACAGGTAAGTGGCAGCCACTAAGTCACCATGGTAACAATGAGGGCTACATTAACTCTTTTTTTATATTTGTTTTTATTAAAGCCGCATAGTCCGATGAAGTATCACATTTTCTAAACCAAAGCAATTACAGTAACACCTCTCTAAATCGACCGACCTTGGGACCGACTATAAGTGGTCCATTTAGGGAGGTGGTTGGTGTAGGGAGTAGAGAATATGGTTACAATGGTATTGTTGGGACCTAAATAAGATGATCGATATAGGGGAGTGGTCTATCTGTGGCGGTGGTCGGTTAGGGAGTGTTTACTGTATCTAAATTTGATTCTACATATCTAACTTAGATACTGCTGCACTTGTTAAGCATTTGTTGCCACATAGAAGGGAATACTGAGGCAATTTAATAGAACCTGTTAGAGTCAGAGATTTTGGCATTGCTTGCCAAAACTAATTTTCCATGTTTGCACTTCAAATATATACCAAAAGTTAGTCATTTAAAATAAAAGTTACTTCAAACCAAAGTAAGGTAGATTATAACAAGCACAATAATATATTAATCTCAGAAAAATGACAGAAACTCAAAACCACCGGACTATGCAAATTTAGGCAAAAATATAGAAATGTACATGTTCTTTGGTAGTTCCCAGTTTGCCCGCACCTGGCGCCATCTGAGGGAACACTCTCACACTAGGGAGCATACCGTGCACGTAAATATGCCTGTTCATACTAAGCCGAGCCTAACTGCTGATCTTTGTTAACACACAGTTGTATGGGACTCTGTCTCATTCTATATAACATTAACTAAGACATTCACAGTGTACAAATCTTAATTTGAGCATACATTCTATGTATATCAATACAGTATTCATAAAGCAGAGGTACTGAAAACGTTCACTTTCAGGCGAGATGTAAAATTAAATAATCTTAATAGCAGTAACAACACAGGTGACAACATGCAAGCACAACATGTGTAGTCGATGATTTGATAGAGTAAGAGTTAAGCATATTCATGAAAAAAAATTCTCCAGCCTAGGTTATTATGCAAGGAAGCATTTGAGAGGAGATCATGTAGCAAGGGTCTACTCAAAATCCACGTTTCCTCCAAGACTAACCAACGAGACCTTGACTAGCCAGCCCCCTGGCAGATCAGGGTCGGAGTACAGTAGTTCAAGGACAGAGTGGAAATATTATTTGAGGGAGGAGTTTATTGCAGCCTCACGCTTTTGAATTGACTGACTGGTTCTTTACCATCTTAACGAGAGACTCTATATAGACCCTCCTCCCCAATAACTAGTATATAATGTTCATCTTTTTCGTGATTTTCTTTAGCTAACATATTTGATATAATCCTAGAAATCGATATATCATAGAACCAATATGTATTAGTACAGTATAACATATTCCCAATGTGTGCGGTTTGTATGCGGAGGGAACATTATAGTTGATGAGTGGAAACGAATCCTAACACGACAAGCATTATACAAGAATTCACCAAACCAGCATAGCCCCCAAAGTACCTTGGAAATATTTCTTTGACACAATTCTAGCCTAGATTTGTTACTCCTTGAAACTTTCGTGGTATCAAAATATTTATGTCTAGAAGTCACCTAGCTACATGCCTGGTGGAAGACATGGTACTAACAGTTCCACAGATATTATATATTTGATAAAATAACATAAACGGGAATAAAACAAATAAACCCCCAGAGAAAAATAATTAATTGATAGTTTCACTAGTGTATGCGCCCATGATTTCATTTGGACTAAAACATAAATAATCTGTGAACAGAGTAAACTGAAATATATCGATTGTGCAGATAGTTTGTTCATAACTTGGAGTTAGCGTTGCTATGTTGTTAATTGTTAGTGCAATACCCAAGAGCATAGTGCCCGAGGCTATGTCTGGTGGGCACAGGGCTCCAGGGATTGTATGACAGCCCGATTATGTTTTGCGTTTTGCTTGAAGAACGCTCCGCCCATTTCGCTGCTCATTCTCCTTTTTATTTAGGAGAAGGGTAGGTAGGCTGCAATAAGCCCACCTGCTGTACCTAAATTAACACCCATGCAAGAAGTGGAGTGTTGTATCTTCAAGAAAAGCACCCTAAAATAAATAGGTCATTATGAACATGTGAAACACGTCCACAAGTATTGCTGCTTAAAATTGCATGGTTTGAAGGTTTCTGAGATAAATACACTAGATTTATTTTGTAATCTATGTTACTTTGGTTTGAATTAACTTTTATTTTAAATGGCTACCTTTTGAGATATTTGAAGTGCAAACATGTGAAGTTATTTTGGTAAGCACACCAAAACTCTGACACCGTAGGCTTCAGCAGTAACAGGTTCTATTAAATTGGCTCAGTATCATCTCCTTCTCTGCAACAACCAATGCCCAATAAGTTTACTAGGATCTAAGTTGGATATGTAGATTCAAATCTAGATTATTGTTTTGGTTTAGAAAAATTGATACTTTCATCGGACTATTTCTTTTTGTTGGTAAATATGTTTATTCTGCTGAATAAGTCTTTTGTCAGTGCCAAAGCACTGGTCTTCCAGCCATTTTTCAATTCAGGGTTATTTACACAAAATGTATATAGAATAAGGTATACAATAACTGTTGAATACACAATTTGCAGCATGTAACACAATGAAATTCTGTAACCCAAACGTTCCATAGCAATATGGTAACAGTAGTGTCATTTAACTAGATCAATATTAGTCAGATAATCTGAGTATTTACATAGTATTTAGAATGTAAGCAGAAGTTATCTTCTGTATTCAGTTGGTAAAGTTGTAGTAAGTTTTAATGTTCAGTTGCAGTGGTATATGAATGTCAGTTTGTTATAAATATTCTAGTGTAACTCTAGTGTAGTTAGTTATGTGAGTTCATGAATTATGTAGTTGGGGTGGGTTTGTTTATAATACACTGGACCAGCTGTGACCAATGAAGCAGTGGGACCAATCCCAGTGCATTTAGGTCTTAAACTTTACATTTTTATTTGGACTGTCTCTGTCATTGTATATGGTTGACTTGAAATAACAGAGGAACAGCAACAAATAAAAAAGGGAGGACGGAGAACTGAGACTGAGGGTTCGGTGGTCTGCCACTTATGGTATGGTGACTATGCAGTTTTAATGTCACTTCTGATGCTGTGTTATTCCAATGAAGCAGACATATTACTTATATAATGGCAGCTCTTGTTTTCATGGCTTCCCTCGTTAACCATCATGGTCTCGGAGTTGTGAGATCATGGGGGTATTCCAGTATTGGTTATGCCATTATACGTGTCTTATGACCATGCTATATTCGACAGCATAACATCGCTCATCCTATATTTCGCATACAACTTGTCATTTTCATTTCCATTCCAGTTAGTATTTAAATATATATATTTGTAGAGAAAAAAATATAACTGGAAATATTAGAATTACCACATATGAAATTAGCATGAAAAGCTTAGTCTATATAATAAATGGCACAGTGTTCCATCCAACTCCATATTCATGAATCAATGATTGTGTCCAAGTTCCTATCCTTTCATTCGACACTGTCTGTACAAGTCTAGATCAAGATCAAGAGTCATAATGTAGTTGGTACATTTGCTTATTTTTGCTGATCAATAATCCAATAGGCACTGTGGTAGCCATATTATTGTATAGCTTATAAATGCATTATTATATTTGTTGCTTTAAAACAAGAATAGTAACTGGGAAGGTTTTAGCAGTCATTGTATCAACATTCTTTCTACCAAGTTCATGTTGGCCTTTTCTTCATTTAGATCTAGATAGGGTTAGATTTAGATTTAGAATTCCCTCTCCCTGTTTTGGTAGGTTGTGAGATTCGAACCTTGGTCTTGGAACCAGGTCCAGCTCAAACTAATGACGTAAGGAAATTAATACTTGTCTCTACCTAGCCTGGCATTCAGAATTACGAGAATGGGTAAGAAGTAATGGAATGAGGAAAACCAATTATCCGTGCTTTAAACTTTCCCTGCTTCATCACCATACGCAGTAACATGAGTCTACACACTTTTCATTTCCATTTCATAGAGGAAATCTATCAAGGTGCTAAGTTATTCCTTAATCTACGTCATTGTAAAAGGTGGAAAGGGTCATTATGGTTGGGTTGCACCGGAAGAGATAGTCGAATCGGTAGAGCGCAGCCTTCCCGGCGGTAGGTCGGGAGTTCGAATCCCAGCCGAGTTAAACCAATGACTTACATAATGGATATTTGTTACCTAGCTTGATGCTCGCCATTATTAGGATAGGGAAAGGACTGGTTAGCTCAGTGTCAGGATAATGTGACTGAGTAAAGAATCAGGTCATGGTTCCAGCAGGCTAATCTCCCAGTGGGGCAGCACTATGACATTGCCATGATTGTGCACTGTCACAAGTTGGTTCCCATCCTGATATGACTTTACATGTTGTCAGGATGCTAAGTCCCAACAAACAAACAATCATTAGGATTGAATGACCAGACGCGATGGCCGAATGAGTTGAGCATCTGCCTCCCGTTCTGGTAGATCGTGGGATTGGAACTCGCTGGTAGGTTGTGAGATTCGATCCTTGCTCAATTCAAACCAATGACTTAAATATTTATACTTGTCGCTACCTAGCCTGTTACTGGCCCTTTAAGTGATCATGACATCCTTCCGAATAATAACGCCAATCTGGGCCGTAGCTGTCTCATATTGACCACCACTAATACACCATACATTTACAAAAAGCTTCCCTTCTGGGTTTTTTAATTGTACAATCAAAATGCAAATTAGGAGGGCTCTCATGTTAATTAAACAACTCGCATCTATAACATCCCTAGCTTTCTTTTGTCTTTGTGGGAAATGTGTGGTGCTAGTATTTCACTCTGTAATAGTCTTGTGAGCATTTTATGACATTATCCGTAAATGACTCATACACATCTATATGTATGACCAGGCGCGGGGACGAATCGGTAGACCACAGGCCTCCCGTGCGGGAGATCGGGAGTTCAATTCCCACTCGAGTCAAACCAATGACTTATCAAATTTATACGTGTCGGTTCATAGCATGGTTCTTGGCATTAATAGGACAGGGGAAGGACTGGTTAGCTCAGTGTCAGGATAATGTGACTGAGTGGGATATCATGTCATGATGCTGGCAGCCTCATATCCCAGTGGGGCAGCACTATAAAGTCACCATGAGTTAACGTGGCCAGACCTCCCAGGGATCGACCTGTCGACCCCCAAGCCCAGGCCAACTAAAGGATCTACCACGTCCACCGCACTGTACGTTAACGCACCATCCACATGGTTTACTTTGTCTGTACACCAACACGGACACCCTATCCAACAAACGCTCTGAACTTGATGTTGCTTTGGTAAATGAGAACCCAGATATCATTTGACTAACTGAGATACTGGATAAAAATAGAGACTTGGAACCGGACGACACATTCTTTAACATTCCTGGTTATGATCAGTTTCACAATGTAGGACGTGGCGGTAAGAGAGGAGTAATCATCTACGCTAAGTGTCATCTAAAGGCTACAGCCATGACCTTTGATTCAACTTTTGAGGAGTCATCTTGGTGTAACATACGTTTGAAGTGAAATGATAGACTACTAGTTGGTATTATGTACAGGTCAGTCATCATGCAAATCATGAGCATTTACGCACTTTGATGCATGCAGCTACAAACATGAATATGTCTCATCTTATGTTAATGGACGATTTCAATTACCCAGAAATTAACTGGAAGAGCAACACATCACGCCGAGCCTAACAAATCCAGCAACTCAGTTCATGGAATGTGTTAGAGATAATTTCCTCCACCAACACATCCAGGATCCGACCCATTACAGAGGCCTACAAACACCAAATGTCCTTGACTTAATCCTAAGCAACGAGGAAGGAATGATAACTGATATTAAGTTGCAGGCCCCAATAGGTAGTAGCCATCACACCTGCATTGTCTACAAATTTAACTGCTATGTTAGTGATCCACCTAGTCCAAAACCACGCCTACTATACCACAAAGGAAATTATGATGACATGAGAACAGAGGCATGAAATATCAACTGGACAGCCCCATCTGGGGACCTGGAGGAAACATGGTACCTGTTCACCAACAACATTAGAACTCTGACAACCATATAAGGAAATCCAAACCAAACAGCAGGAGTCGACACATACCACTATATTTGACTGGAATGGCAATGACTAAAGTCCGAGTCAAGAACCAGCATCACACCAGGAAAGTGACCACCTGCTATACACTAGAGCCAGAAACCAAGCCAAGTGGGCATGTCGCCAAGCTGAGTGAGACTTCAAGCGCAAAATCATACAAGAATCTAAGAAGAACCCCAAGGCCTTCCACCGTTATGCTCAAACAAAGCTTAAGACAAGGAGTAGCATCTGGGACATCGCATCACCTAATGGAGAATTGACTTCCCGGGACGTCGATAAAGCCAGCATAATGAACAATTTCTTCTCCTCAGTATTCACCAAGCATGACACCACAACAATTCCCGACTTACCACCAAGAGTGTATGACACACCAATTAGAGATATCATAGTCAGGGAAGACCAGATCAAGAAGAGAAATATGAAGCTCAATCCATTGAAGTCTACTGGACTGGATGGCAATCATCTGAGGGTCATTAAGGAAATGATAGATGACATAAGTGCACTGCTGTGTGATATCTTCAACATATCACTGAGACTAGGGAAAATTCTGAAACAATGGAAAACTGGATAAATATCCCCCATCCACAAGAAAGGCGATAAGCACGCTCCGAACAACTACAGGCCAGTGAGCTTGACTTCAGTTATCTGCAAAATCCTGAAGCAACTAATTAGAGACCGAGTAATGGATCACCTCAACGTCAATGACTTGATCTCTAAGTGCTAACATGGATTCATTAAAGGGCGATCTTGTGTGACTCAGCTTCTAGCTACCCTGGACAACTGGACTGGCATATTGGATAGAGGAGGTATGCTTGACACTGTGTATCTAGATGTTTCAAAATTTTTCGATTCAGTGCCCCATGAGAGACTCTTAGCGAAGCTCAAATCGTATGGGATTAGCGGTAGGATATGGGAATGGATTGTGGACTTCCTGAGAAATAGAATCCAGCAAGTGTCCATCAATGGTGTTCTGTCTACGATTGCAGCAGTGCTCAGTGGGATCCCCCAAGGGAGTGTCCTTGGTCCCCTGCTGTTCATTATCTTCGTGAACAACATGCCTAAAGTAATGACATCAAACATTATTATGTTCACAGATGACACCAAAATATTCTCGGAAGTACAGAAGGACACCGGTCATACCACCATCCAACAGGATTTGAATGAACTCCAACACTGGTGCTGCACCTGGCTCCTCCATTTCAATGCGGAGAAATGCAAGAGAATGCACCTGGGACAAGCCAACCCGCAACAATTTTACCACATGACCAACCATCTTGGCGAGCACATCAACCTGGAACCGACTGTCCTGGAAAAGGACCTTGGCGTATGGGTGGACATGGAATTGACATTCAGCTGTCACTGTGGTAACCAAGTAGCTAAGGTAAACAGAACCCTTGGCATGATACGTCGCTCATACACCTACCTGGATGGAGGAAGCCTTATGCGCTTGTACACCTCCCTGGTATGACCATCATTAGAGTATGGATACCCGTCATGGGCCTCCCTCTACCACAAAGACTGTGAACTCTTGAAGAATGCACAGAAGAGAGCCACCAAACTCATACCCGGTCTGAAGGACACACCATACCCAGAATGCCTGGCAGTGCTCAAGTTACCCAGCGTGTATTACTGGAGATCACGAGGAGACTTAATCGAGCTTTATAAGCACACTCACTGATATTATATGGTGGATGCGGACTATATCTAGTTAGATAACCAGAACCGATGTGGTCAACACCTGAAACTTTTTTTTAAACGCACAACTTTCTGGTAGAACGGGCAACCAATTCATGGAACCGGCTCCTGGACCAAGTCACGGATGTACCAAATCTGAACTGTTTCAAGGCGAGGCTAGATAAGTTGTGGTCAGAATACAGGTACAGCCAGTGCCCGATCCATGACTATTACTTGTGTCATAGTCATTACAGTGAGCGACCCGACCTGCAACAGGCTCTATAGCCTATCAAACAGAAGAGGATAAATGTAAATGTAAATGAGTGCACACTGTCACAAGTCAGTACCCATCCTGATATGACCTTAGATGTTGCCAGAACGTAAAATTCCAACAACCAACCAACCAATCCTATAATTATACACCAATACTGAAACTGTCCCTTGGTCAGCTCAGCATGGAGAAAGCAGATAGGCCGCACCAAATTCGATGTTTTAAACTGGCTTAAGACTATCTCTTAGGCAGAAGAATGCCATCAAGTCAGCCCTCGTCCCAATTCCTGCTTTGCGTTTTATTTATTTTTTAACCTTCCGTGAAGTTAAGGCGAAGCGCTAAGTAAAACGAATCAATTTTAAGTACAGACCTTGACCAGTATAAAGCCATTTGTACTGCGACATAGGCGACAAGACGCCCGTGGTTTATTATGGACCCTGTTTGGACAGCTTTACACATGTCTGTACAATTAGAGGAGATGCCTTTGTACCCACCCACACACACATATACATGCCTCTCCATGGGGTTGGGGAAGCTTGGTGGGTGTAATGTTTATAAGGTTCCAGGGGGGTGTTTTTTTTTACTCGAGGCTTGTGTGCGCAACATGAACTTCATCGCAAACGAGGTGGTCCGTAAGTACTACTTAAGTGCCGCGTAAGTACCATGTGGTCCAAACGTTCACCTTGCTGTCCGACTGCTTCACTACTAAAGTGACGTGGTGTGCATGTGTGTGTGTGTGTGAGGGTGGGGGGGGGGGAGGAGGGGGGAGCGGCAGGCGCCTCGCAACAGTGTTGAATTTAGGGAAACCACAGTGTTAAAAGTGGGGTGGGCACAGTGTTAAATGCGGAGCAATCACAGTGTTAGATGTGGGGTTGTCATGGTGTTAAAGGAGGAGTGACCACAGTTTACAAAAGTGGGTGGTTGCAGTGTGACTAGAGTGTTAAAAACAGAGATCACGGTGTTAAAAGTAGGGCGACTATAATGACCACAGTATTACAAGTAGGGGGATTACAGTGAGCATAGTGCTAAAAGTAGGGTTAGTCACAGTGTTAAAAGTGAGGTGGTCAAAGTGTTAAAAGTGGGGTTGTTACAGTGCTAAAAGTGGGGTGGTCACAGTGTTAAAAGTGGGGTTGTCAAAGTGTTAAAAGTGGGGTGGTCACAGTGTTAAAGGGGTTGTGGTCACAGTGTTAAAAGTGGGGTGGTTACAGTGTTACAAGTGGGGTGGTTAGTGTTAAAAGTGGGGTAGTTACAATATTAAAAGTGGGGTTATCACACTGTTAAAAGTGGGGTAGTCACAGCGTTAAAAGTGAGGTGGTCACAGTGTTAAAAGTGTGGTGGACACTGTTAAAAGTGGGGTGGTTACAGTGTTAAAAGTGGGGTAGTCACAGTGTTACAAGTGGGTTAGTCACAGTGTTAAAAGTGGGGTGGTCACAGTGTTAAAAGCAGATAAAGGTGGGCTGTTGAAGTGGTAAAATCAGTGTGGCTAACATGCTAAATTAGGGAAGCCACAGTGTGGTCACAATATTAAAAGTAGCGTGGTCAGAGTGTTAAAAGTGGAGTGGTCACAATGTTAAAAGTGGAGCGGTCACTGGTTAAAGAGCAGTGCTTGGATGCCCGAGCTATCCTGTAACTGTGGCCCTAACATGGTACATGTATTGGGAGGTCGGATCACACGCATGTATTCCTTACATGGATATTAGCTCTCTCTCTTATACCCCTGTCACACTACGACGTGACAAGCCAACGTGAGCCTAACGTGGTCATTTTTCGTCATTACGTTGGGTTACATCATGATGACGTTAGAATGACGTCGAGCTACGTCACATTACTTAGTGTTACGTCGAGTTACATCAAGGTTTTGGACATGTTCAAAACTTTCGACGTAGCTCGAACGTAAGGGTTTACGTTCGCCGTACGTTCTGTTCACGTTCGGTGAACATCAATGACGTTAAACGGACATTATTCCAACGCTGCTCACTACGTTCAACTATGTTCCACTACATTGACCCACATTAAACCGAGTGCAAATGGCCACGTGGCGTAATGGGAATGTCAGGAGAACGTCAGGAGAACGTCAGGAGAACGTCAGGAGGCGCCTCGCAACAGTGTTGAATTTAGGGAAACCACAGTGTTAAAAGTGGGGTGGGCACAGTGTTAAATACGGAGCAATCACAGTGTTAGATGTGGGGTTGTCATGGTGTTAAAGGAGGAGTGACCACAGTTTACAAAAGTGGGTGGTTGCAGTGTGACTAGAGTGTTAAAAACAGAGATCACGGTGTTAAAAGTAGGGCGACTATAATGACCACAGTATTACAAGTAGGGGGATTACAGTGAGCATAGTGCTAAAAGTAGGGTTAGTCACAGTGTTAAAAGTGAGGTGGTCAAAGTGTTAAAAGTGGGGTTGTTACAGTGCTAAAAGTGGGGTGGTCACAGTGTTAAAAGTGGGGTTGTCAAAGTGTTAAAAGTGGGGTGGTCACAGTGTTAAAGGGGTTGTGGTCACAGTGTTAAAAGTGGGGTGGTTACAGTGTTACAAGTGGGGTGGTTAGTGTTAAAAGTGGGGTAGTTACAATATTAAAAGTGGGGTTATCACACTGTTAAAAGTGGGGTAGTCACAGCGTTAAAAGTGAGGTGGTCACAGTGTTAAAAGTGTGGTGGACACTGTTAAAAGTGGGGTGGTTACAGTGTTAAAAGTGGGGTAGTCACAGTGTTACAAGTGGGTTAGTCACAGTGTTAAAAGTGGGGTGGTCACAGTGTTAAAAGCAGATAAAGGTGGGCTGTTGAAGTGGTAAAATCAGTGTGGCTAACATGCTAAATTAGGGAAGCCACAGTGTGGTCACAATATTAAAAGTAGCGTGGTCAGAGTGTTAAAAGTGGAGTGGTCACAATGTTAAAAGTGGAGCGGTCACTGGTTAAAGAGCAGTGCTTGGATGCCCGAGCTATCCTGTAACTGTGGCCCTAACATGGTGCATGTATTGGGAGGTCGGATCACACGCATGTATTCCTTACATGGATATTAGCTCTCTCTCTTATACCCCTGTCACACTACGACGTGACAAGCCAACGTGAGCCTAACGTGGTCATTTTTCGTCATTAGGTTGGGTTACATCATGATGACGTTAGAATGACGTCGAGCTACGTCACATTACTTAGTGTTACGTCGAGTTACATCAAGGTTTTGGACATGTTCAAAACTTTCGACGTAGCTCGAACGTAAGGGTTTACGTTCGCCGTACGTTCTGTTCACGTTCGGTGAACATCAATGACGTTAAACGGACATTATTCCAACGCTGCTCACTACGTTCAACTATGTTCCACTACATTGACCCACATTAAACCGAGTGCAAATGGCCACGTGGCGTAATGGGAATGTCAGGAGAACGTCAGGAGAACGTCAGGAGAACATGCATTCAACGTACGTTCAATGTCTCATGACGTAGCTAATGTCACGTAGTGTTCTTCTGGCGATGGAATAATGTTCATAACGTTCCGTGAGCGTAGTGACGTTGTCCTCTCTCGTTGAATGACGGTATCACTACACTTTACCGACGTTACGCTCTCGTCCACTACGCTGCATCCACGTTCAACTTGTGCCCAAATTTGCATACTACGCCGAGAAGTTCAACGTTCTTCACGTTCTAACTACGCTGACATCATTACGTCGTAGTGTGACAGGGCCATAATTAACGAAATATTTATACTCTAAAACTATCAACTGCACTGCACTGAGAAATGCTAACAATATTCACGGGGTATTGAGGCTAATAGCCCTGAAAGGATGAATCCCTATCCACTGGGTTGGAGCTTAAATATACATATTTTACTACATCACAGAGGGAAGGGATATGTGGATTTGTATAGATTATGAAGGTAAGGCAAATATACTTCAAACTAACTATTCAAGGAGAGCTTTGTGATACTTTCCTTGAGGATCCCATCGTACCTTTATGTTGTAGTGCATTACTTTTTTAAATAACATTTCTATCTAATTCGTGATGTACAATCCTAAACAAGATTAGGTGTTACTTCTTCCAGCAAGCTAATCAGTCTGTGGTGAGTCCACTATAGTCTTGGTTACTCCAGTACCCGATGAGCATAATACACGATATTCACACGCATGCGCTGAGGCAACGGACGTACAACCGTAGTGTTCGTCGTCGCCGTCAGATGTCGCATGCGTTGTGAATATTGTGTATTAATAGTGACTGACTAGTTTGGTACCCTCCTAAAATTTTCAAAAGGGTCCAAAAATGACAATTTTATTTTTCTTGGAAGCTCCAATGACCCAAAAGCAATACACTTTTGGTATTTTCAAAATATTCCAAAATTTGACTGACATATGTGCATATGAAAGTTAGTAATTTCCATAGCTTTTGTATGTACTGTGGCAACGGTCCCACAACTGTAGTGTTCGTTGTCGCCGTCAGATGTCGCATGCGTTGTGAATATTGTGTATTAGGGCTTAATAGTCATAGATGACGGGCTTAATAGTCATAGATGACGTCGACCTTGTTTAAACCCTAAATATCTCTCAAAAGGAAAGACAGTCTAAAAATAGACATGCTGTTTGATCATTATATATATGAATATTTAAAATGATCTTGTTCATATGTGTGAACCTTTAAGCGCTGGCATTTCCATAGTTACGACTTGTGCCATATTGCCAATGCTAGGTTTACATGTTTGCGGAAAAGAAGCCCTCAAAGCCTCAGTTCAATATCCAGTGGCAGACAGCTTCTGTCTAAGCCATAAATAAGGCATGCGGAGAGCAAATTCATCTGTTTAGTTAAGCTAGGATTCCATATACAGTACAACCCCGTTAAACTAAGCTCGGTTAAACCAAACGATCGGTTAATCCTAACTTTTTTTCGGCGGCCCGGCAAAATATTACCATTTATCATATAAAAAAAGTTGGTTAAACCAAAGTCGGTAAATCCAAAGTATCGGTTAATCTAAACAAAATTGTCGGTACGGTTAAACCAAACTTTAATGTGGTTTTAAAATCATCTAAGACTTTTTTATATGATAAATGATAGTATTTTGCCGGGTGGCCAAAAAAAGTTTCATTAACCGATCATTTGGTTTAACCGAGCTTGGTTTAAAGGGGTTAAACTGCATATACATTTAAAAAAAACAATAATCTAAGTGTCCACATACATTGTATATTACATTCATAATGCACCCACACTTTTGCCAAAGCCAAGTCAATGTCAAAGCTCGGTTAAACCAATGATCGGTTAATCCAAACAAATTTCTAGGGTCCCTTCAAGTTTGGTTTAACGGGGTTATACTGTATGTAGTATGCGAATGCAGAAGAGACAGGTGGCGACTTTCCGCTGTTTGTTTTGGAAACGGCGCACTTGGTTCACATTTGTGCGACTCACTCAATGTATCGACCCAGTGCGAATGCGAACTGAGTGTGTGCCATTTCCAATCGAAACAGCGAAAAGTATCCACATACATCGTACACATTTGCATACCGCATGTTCAGTATATTGAATATGTAGAATCAAATCTATGTGAGTGTCTCAAATGGACTTAATATTCCTTCGATGTAGCAATGCATGTTTAATCAGTTCACACGTGTGATACGGATAATCGTTTGGAAAATTTGATGGTTTCATAAAAACTCAGGTATTGGATGCTATCACAAAGCTATCATTAACAGCTAGCTATCAGCGTCTGTCCCGACAATACGACAACGTCAGGTGCTTCAAAATGCCTTCCTTTCTGCCTTCTCTCACTCTACTTTATGGTGATGCTCATATATCATGCTGTTTGCGTGCTATAATACAGTCAGGTGATTACGGCGCGAGTCTCGCTTCATAATTTGGATCCCAGGACAGTGGATCCCAGTTGCTTTTATGCCGCCTTTCCCATTCAGCCTTCATGACAGCTGCAGTCTATTCCTGAGTAGTGACCAGGCATGTAAGCTAATACATCACACTAATACAATACAGGTGTAGCGTGGTTATTTAATAGTAGTGAAATAGCTATGCACACATACTTATTGAGCACCTTGCATGTTGACACAGTGTTCACAATCTACCAGCAGTGGTGTTATCATGTAATATAAAACAGTGTGCAGATATTATTGACGATGAAGTTATTGTGTTTAATTATTTTGTATTATCATTAGCATTAGTAATATCGTTGTTATTATATATATATATTATTTTTTTGTGCTGGGTGTATTTATGCTGCCCATAACGGTTAAGTCTAATATCTTGTTTTCGCCGCTAGACAGTAATAGTCTTATGACTCCCCTTCTTTTTATCACTTTCAGTTATTGTGTAGCTAAAGAATGCATGCATTCGTTCTCTGTTTGTAAGCATTCTCCCAAATCGCCCAAACCTCTATGAGTTTGTTCGTTCTTCATCGGATAATTGTTTCGTTACCAATAGTTATATAATATTATTACTAGTAGTAGTACTAGTAATATTGTTGTTCTACTATTTTTATTATTATTATGAGATTAGTATTGTTATTAGTAGTATTGTTCTTATTTTTATTATTAATAATAATATTGTTATAATAGTAGCCTATTGTTGTTATTATTAGTAGTAGTATTGTACTTATTTTTATTATTGTTGTTATAATAATAATATTGTTACAACATTATTGTTCTCCTTGTTGTTAATATTAGTGTTACTGTCATATATTTGTTTATTGGCTGCTCTCCTGTGTTTGTACTATGTTCCACTACACCCAGCATTTACTGGGTTTGGGCATTGCCGGGTTTCGTGCAAGTAACTTTAGTAAGCAGACACTAGCTCGTAGGTGCTCACACATGGATATGGGAATGGGTCTTGCTTTTCACTTAATCCCAAATTAAAATTTAGATTAATAAATAAATTATCTGAAAGGGGTTTGCTCATTTTCAATTTCGACATGGAAGCGTGTGCATCCGTATCGTGGCAGCTTTCAAATTGTAAGAATATTCTTTCAGGTATTAAAGTGTATTAAAGAACGAATGGCTCTAATAGGCCTAAGGGTGTCCAGATTATCTGGTGATTCGAAAATTGGTGCATGGGGTAAATTAAACAGACAACACATTGATAAATGGTCAGTCCAAGTATAGAACAAGCATACTAATTTATTAATGAGCATAGTACATAATACCCCCATGAGCTTTCAAGTACTCACCATAAGCACACTTATTGCCTTTGTTGCTGGAACACAAGCACTTTGGACCGCTGAGCAGATCCCTGGTGGATCACATGCCAAGTAAGCTATTGCTGTTCTCTTCTCTATTTGCACTTCTTCCACCCGAGAACATCGCGTCTGTGAGGACACTGTACAGAAGGCCTTGGCTACTTTCTTTTCGAGCAGCTTGACGTCATTTCGTCATATTTATTTGTTATTTCCATGTTGATGCAGAGAAGCAATGTTTTTATTCCACGAAAGAGCGAAAAGTATCATGCATGGCAGATTGCTATGTACATAATCAAAGTGTTTATGTTGTCCATTCTATATAGGCATGAAACCGCCTATATATATATGTAGTTACTCTCCATTCTATATAGGTGTGACATCGCCTGTATGATTAGTGTCCATTCTATATAGGTGTGAATCTGCCTGTATGATTAGTGTCCATTCTATATAGGTGTGAGACAGCCTGAATAATTAGCGTTAATTCTATGTAGGTGTAAACCACCTGTATAATTAGTGTCCATTCTATATAGGCATGAAGCTTCCTGTATAATTAGTGACCATTTTATGTAGCTGTTAAACCACCTGTGTAATATCAGTCCATTCTATATAGGCTTGAAGCTCCCCATATAATTAGTGTCTATTTTATATAAGTGTTAAACCGTCTGGATAATTAGTGTATATTCTATATAGGTTTGAGACAGCCTGTACAATTAGTTCCATTCTATGTTGACATACTCCTCTATAATTAGTGTCTATTCTATATAGGTGTTAAGCCGGCTGCATAATTAGTGTCCATTCTACATAGGCATGAAACGGCATTCTAGATAGTCATGTTCATTCTATGTAGACGTTAAACCCTGTATAATTAGTGTCCATTCTATATAGGTGTGAGACCATCTTATCTTGAAGATTTATACTGCCTATCATGGATAAGTCTGAATAGACTTGTTTTCACCATTAGCCAGTTTGTCGAGAGAAAGCCCGAGCCTACACTTTTACCGACCGAAGGGATTTTTAACCTCCCACACCACATAGACATGGTATGAGAGGAACCAGCCTTTGATGACGCTGTAAGTTATACACAGCGGTGGAAATCCAAATTGGCAGAGATTGGGGGATGGGGAATCGAACCACCGACCTTCAGATTGGGAGTCCGACATAGAAAAAAGTCAGGCACTCTAACCACTCCGCCACAGAGAACACCACTAGTGTCTAATTACCTTCATTCTACCATATAAAAACTAGTGTAATTCATGTTGGAATTAGATTATTAGAATCGACCATAACATCTATGAAGTTAGAAGTATAGGTTTGTTTTTATGCTGGGTTGGCAAGTTGGACACTAAGATTAGTAAGAATATATGGAAGGGTTAATATAGTTAGATGGAAATGAAGCAGAAGAAGAGTTCAGAGTTTAGACATTGCACTGACACCTACCACGTTGGGAGGATACAGCTATCGGTCACTCGGGGAAGATACTGGGAAGATAACGTAATTTTCGCGAGTCAGCAGTTCAGTTCCCATTAAATACGGTGCATAAGCACCGGCACAACTGTAACAAACAACTTTGCTATCACATGTTTGCAATATTTCTCCCCACAACGACGTGTGTGTGTTTAGCCACAATTTGATGAAAGCGTGACGTGTTATCCCACGAAAGTTCTATGTCATAATAGTATCAATAATAATAAATTTGCCGGTAACTAGCCGTGCGAAACCTTAGTAACCCGAGCCACCCACCATCTTGCCCCCGGGCATTAACTGCGGGGCTGCCCCGCCGTGTACACAGAGGGCGCCACCGGTGTGGCCTCGCGCTGGTTACCAGGTGGGCAGCAGGCGCCGGGTCGGGGAGCAATCGGAGAACCAGTGGCGGCCATCACGACTTAGCGAGATGCTCGCAGAAGGAAGTCTGGCGAGAGGTGCATCGTGAGGTTAGGGCAGAACTAATTGCGACAATCTGCTAAAGCTGCACCAACCCACCACCCATGACGCAGGTGGGCCCCACATGACGCGCATGCGCCACTTCATTTGACATGCGTGGTCAGTGTGTTCGTGTACACAGGAATTACAATGGATTCTTCTCTTCTTAAAAAAAAAATATATATAGTAATAACAGTATGCCACAAGTTGCAGTAGATGCTGGGTCTACTAGAGCCTTAAATTTCTATGCACATGTGACTTGCGAGTTGTCGGAGTTGTCGGGATTACCGGTTAAATGATGATCCGTTATCTGACTACCAGTTATCTGACTATCACTTTCAGTTATCCGACTACCAGTTATCCGACTCAGTTTTCTGACTACCAGTTATCTGACTACCAACTACCTGACGAACAGCTATCTGACTACTACTCATTATCTGACTATCAATTATCTGACCATCAGTTACCGAACTACCAGTTATCCGACTACAACTTATCTGATTAGCACTAGTACTACTAGCAGTTATATGACTACCAATTATCTTACTACCAGTTATCTGACTATAAGACATCAGGGGCCAAATGTAAGAGTCACAATTTATCGGCTGCGGAGTTTAGGGCGGCCGGCGGGTTATCTATTGTCGGCGTTAATAAATGTGTCACGGGGGATGTATCAGTCCAAAGCACACGCGGGTTAGCTAACGTTTCAGTTATTTATAGATTTGGGAAATCCCTCTGCCTTTGTAGCCATATATTAGGCTCAAATACATTAAATGCAAGCATATTTAACAGAATTACATACTCAAATCGTGAAATTTAATTAAATTAACCCGAAATTCGAAGCGTTTTTAAGGCTACCGCCGCATTGGCGGCGATATTACTAGTTATATTTTCGAATCGACGAACGTAAAGTAAACAAAAACGCCGCCGCCGCCAGTATGGAACGCGACGTCGATGCAGCGGCGATTTGTTTACATTACGTTCGGCGATTACTATCGCCGCCAATGCGGCGGTAGCCTTATTAACGCTTCGAATTTAAGGTTAATTTAATGAAATATCACGATTTGAGTATGTAATTCTGTTAAATATGGTCGCTTTGAATAGATTTGGCCCGAATCCGTCCCTAACCTGCACGTTATCCCAGGCTCAAGTTGGAGTTAGTGAAGACGTCGTTAACGCTCGAGGCGGTAGCCTAACCCGCCCTGATACATTGAGACTTTGGCCGCTAACCCGGGAAATCCGCACGACGCGTGGGTTACGAGCCTTAACCCGGACTCTTACATTTGGCCCCTGATTACAAGTTATCAGATTACAAGTTTTCTGTTTACAATTTGTGTTACTACTAGTTATTTGACTACCGATTATCTTACTACCAGTTATCTGACTACAAGACATCAGCTGATTACAAGTTATCAGATTAAAAGTTTTCTGTTTACAATTTGTGTTACTACTAGTTATCTGGCTATCAGTTATCTGTGTACCAGTTATCTGACAACCAATTATCTGAGTACCAGCTATCTGACTACCAATTATCTTACTACCAGTTATCTGAGTACCAGTTATCTGACTCCCAATTATCTTATGACTACGAATATCTTCCTAGCAATTATCTTAGTACCAATTATCTGTCTACCAATTATCTGTCTACCAGTTATTTGTTTGCCAGTTATTTGTCTACTAGTTATCTGACTAACAGACCCATGAGTCGCAATGCGTCTCTAATCAGACTTGCATGTTACCCATATGTCAGATATTCCCACAACTGTCAAACCACGAGCCTGATTTAATTGCGTCCTCCTCAATGTAAAGTTGGGAAGATTTGTGAGGTGATCACCGCAGATACTACTGTGTTGGATGTGGTGTCTTTAGTGGGAGCAAACCGGTATCCCTGCAGTGTGTAAAATATATAGACTTCTCGCCAAAGGCACTTCAAACTCTACAAGGCTTCAACCATGGCAATCGTATTTCCCCAACTGGAGCATTGAGCCTACCAAGTGGTCTTATATTTTGCACACTTACTTCCTCTGAGAGCAACACGGTAAATTAGAGATATATATGTACATATGTCATGAGCATATATCACGAGCATACATTAGGCAACACACGTTTAATCCATGCTGACAAAGACAACGCAGGGGAGACACAAGCTAGTTGAATTCTAGCAATTTGTCTAAATATGAATTCTGATTCAACTGTATACTAGCTTATCGCTGAACTGCCAGAAACAAGTGAACATACACTTGCTATTTCCGGTGCATACAGCGCAACGCTTAAGAAACTCCTTTAAAACAATTTCTTTCTTACTATTTTCGTAAGCGGTCTTCATTTTTAAAGTATGGTGACCTGATTCCGGGAAGGAAGCTTCACAGCCTCACATTTGAGCAGACATGTATATGTGAAGGCAATCTGATTGCTTTCCAACTGCCCATATTGTGTAGAAATGTTCACCCACCACCAGTTTGTTCACTGTCCGTCAGAGAAGGGTTGTTATGCAGTACTTACAAGTGCCTGGATTGCAGCTATATTCCACAATCATTGGGTAAATACTTATTGTCAACAATTATATTCCTGTAAATCTTCTTGTTTCTGTGCTAAGGTATTGGGGTGGCAGCAGTATATCGAAAGATCCAAGGTTAGAACCAGTGGTAAATGTGATTCCAGTAGTTTGTATTAATCATTAATCATCTTTAAGTATTTGGCAAAAGTGAAGTTTTATGCTTACAAAAGCAATAGTCTCCCAGGAGGAGGGGATCGGGAAGCGTTATTTCTATTTGCCTAATCTGGAACTACAATACCCGCTTTGATGTAGCAATTATCTAGGATATTTAATCTAGGTGGCAAACCAATGGCTAGTTTCCTAAGTTCCTGATGAAATATGTGGAATTCTACAGACTTATGGTACTCGAGATTAGACTAACATTATAATTAGGGTTCCATATATGTTCTTCAACTATGTTAGTCTTTATAAATAAAATGTTAAAAAGAACTCATTTATAAAATCGTGAATCTGGCTTCATTGCATTTCTGTATGAAAACGGAGTCACATAAGCTCCATCAGTAACAGATCCTATTAAATTACTTAATAATATTCCCTTCTGTGCAGTCATAAATACTTAAAAATGCAGGAGTGTTGAAGTTAGGTATGTAGAATCAAATCTAGATAATTGCTTTGGTTTTGAAAAGTTGATGCTTTCATCTCCGACTTAATATCCTTTCCAAAAGTCTCACAACAGCCGACCTTGCTGACAATACCTAGATGCCTACCCCATATAATATACAGATACATAAAGTAAAACCTCCCTCCCCGACCACCTCCACAGATCGCTCACTCCTCTATATCGATCGTTTTATTTGGGTCCCAACAATACAATTGTAACCATATTCTAACTCCCTAAACCGACCACCTCCCTGAATGGACCACTTAAAGTTGGTCCCAAGATCGGTCGATTTAGAGAGGTTTCACTGTATATATATTTATATATACATATATGTGTGTGTGTATAATTTCGTCCCCGCATCAACCAGCGCTCTAAGTGTGGTTTTATGACAACCAACTAACATAGATTCCTCACAAGAAACCACTGGCATCTGCCCATTCGCCAGCTGACCCACAGCGGGTGTATACCAACGGCTCGAATACGGGTCTACTCCGTGGGCGATAAAAGGGGTATTCCCCCCATGCTACCCCATTGGGTACTGGATCCCCTCGGGCGAAATGAGACAGGAAGCAGTATCTGGGCGCGTTGCACGCCGGGTTGATACTAAACCAACATGCCACACCCCGGGGGACGAGGCAACCTGGCTGGCCGGATTTACCCAGAAACCCTTTCATCTTGTAGTATTTATAATAGCGCCTGTATCTGGTGACATGATGACTATAGGGGCTCAAAATTCTGATCGCAACAACAAAATTGCTTTCAAAAGTTGTTCTCCAGAGTTTAAGAACATCGCCTGAGATCTGTTGATTATCTCACTGCATAGTGGTGTAACATGAAGTAATATTTGTTAGTGGAATGAATGTGTTATATTTATTAAGTTATATTTCTACCAAAGCGCTCCGTATGGCCACACACGGACATTATTTGATTGCTATTGTTTGTTCGAATTGTATTACCTATATCATAGTATATGTAAATTTCTGTTAGAATCTCGCGACATAAATAGATGTGTTAAGATAGTCTTTCCTCCTATCAAGGATAGCATTAAATCATCATTCACACACCATGCAAATGTTCACATATTATATTCCTTGTAAAGTGTGCTTGATATTGATTTGAGCTAAATTGTTGCCAATAATTAGCAATATAAAAACCTATAAATAATAGCCAATATCGAACTTATTCTAAAGAAAAACACAAATGAAGAATTCAGGCACAAAAACCGAAAACTGCCGTCCGGGCCAAAATGAAATCATGACTACCACATTTGAGCTGAAGCTGTCATCGTTCCGATAATCAAATCCATTGTGATCACAGAATCTGCCATGTCTCCTTTATAATACCCTACTCAATATGAAATTGATCGACTTTAACTGAAAATCACAACAATGAATTCTATTTTACAGAAAACCACTAAAATGGATTTGTCGGTTTTTGCATCTGAACCCTTCAACTATATTTAAGAAGAAATAAGATAAAGCTCTCTCCCCCAACAAGGTCAATTCACCTTTACATACTCGGGTCAGTATCGCTATGCCCTCTTCCACTTCCTCTCCCACTATATGTGCCTTAACGTTTCCTTAAACCAAAGCCAGTACGGTCAAAACGGACCATAGTGCACGACAATGGCCTCACAGGGGAAACCACAGTTGTACACGAAGTTCCATAAGCAACAATCTAATAGCCCTCTCACATTACGACATTTCTCTCCAACGCGCATCGACGCATGGCGACGTGTCTCACTTTTAGGCGAAACGTCGGGAGACGTCAGAAAAGCGTTACGCGCGTTAGGCGCACGTCAGTACACTTTGATTGACAGCGACGGTCGGTGAGGAACGCCGGCACGCATCATGTCGCATCGAAGGTTTTGTGCATGCACAAAACTTTCGACGACCGACAACGCGGGTCAATGTGTGGGTGCAGACATTAGCAGGACGTTGACACACGTTAGAAGCGCGTTGGGTGAACGTTGCTCGGATGTTGCTTAACGCTAGACTTGACCCTTATTTATATCAACCGACCATGTGGATTATCTCCACCACACACGTCGGGAAACGTTAGTCACGCATTACGGCTACGTTGGGCGTGCTCAGAGCATGCCGAGAGGACGCTGATAACATGCTGGTGCAACATTGAGACGTTGAATAACGTTAACCGAGCACTCAGAGCACGCTGATAACACGCTGGCGCACCATCGAGACGCGCCGATAGACGCGGGACGGAAGTAGGTCATGCGTTCACTAACATTGTGTAACACGTCCGCTGGTCGCTAGGCGACCGCTGGAATAACATTAAGCGAGCGCTATGCACAGGCTGCGCGCACCGGAGGCTCGTTGGCACATGTTGCGAGAAACTTTTTTTTGGGGTTTCACCATGTGTCGACACACGTTGGCCGCGTGTTACTAACATGCTACTAACACGCTGCGCTGACGTCAAGCTTTCTCCCAAACCGCCAAAAAGTTGGACGATTCTCGCCGCGTAGAACTTATTTTGCGCACTGGTGGCATGCCGGTGAGAAGCGTCATAATGTGACAGAGCGATAACACAGCACATTCACCACCATTTAATCCACTGTATGCATTGCAAGTAGATAGATGGTTGGTTGATTGTTGGGGTTTTAGGTCCTGACAACATCCAAGGTGATATCAGGACGGGTACCGACTTATGACAGTGCGCACTTATGGAGACTTTATAGTGCTGCCCCACTGGAAAACCAGGCCACCAGCACCACGGCCCGATATCCCACTCAGTCACATTATGCTCACTGAGCCAACCAGTCCTTGTCCTATCCTAATAATGCCGCGTGTCTGGCTAGGAAATAACTATCAATTTTTAAGTCATTAGTTTGACTCGACCAGGGTTAGAACCCGTGGGTTCGAGTCCCACGATCTACCAAAGCGGGAGACGGGCGCTTAACTCATTCAGCTATCCCGTCTGGTGCCAAATATATAAATAACTTGCCCTTTTGCTCTATGCCTCTTAGGACGAAAAGGAAGGGACAACACCTTTAAGATGAATAGGGAGGGACAACATTCAATGAACACTTTGAACAAACAAAAGGGCGGTTCTGGAATCGTGTCTATGACTAGGTAAGAACACAGCGCACTTCTCACATGGTGAGCTACTTTTGTCCGTGTTGTTACAATGGAGATTAATCGCCTCGATAAGGATGCCCACTTTTCTTGTCTGCTGTATACAGTGCATTATGGCCCAGTCACACCTTACCGGATTGGGGAAATGGAAAGAAACCGGACACAGTCCGGTGAAATATGTCAATGTCTGGTTTATATACGGTCAGCATCTGGCATTTCCGTTCTCTGTCATGTGGTGTCCGGTGTGTACGGTGGCAAGTTTTGAACATGCACAAAACTTGGAAAGGATGCCGCCGGACTGTCGTGTACGGTTGTTGTCCGGTTTAAGCTTGTTTAGTCCGTTTTTTCTGGTTCATGTCTGGTACCCACCCGTAATGTCTCCAGTTAGCTTCCTGAATAGTCCGTTGATGGGAATTCGGTCCGCCATAATATGTATTTGGCACGTCCTTCATGTGACAAAAACAGTCCGGTACATGTCTGGTTCATGTTCGGTCTGTCTGTTTGACATTCGGTTTTCACCCTTCAGTTCACCATTCCATGTCCGTTTAGCTTTCGTTTCGTCCGGCGACTTTTGACCCGATAGCGCAACATTTCGACACATTTTGATACCGAACACCACTGGACTAGAAAATTCTTTGTCCAGTTATATCCGTTGCTCAATCCGGTAAGGTGTGACAGGCACTTTAGATAACTCTCACAGAGTTTCGGGGAGGGATGGTTGAGTGGATAGGACGCTCACTACCGATACGAGAGGGCATGTGTCATGGGTACTGCCGAGTCGAACCAAGCACTTACAACATTGATACTTGTTACTATGTTCAGGGTCCGTACGGGGCCTGAAAAGTCTTGAACTTCATTTCCCCCATTTCAAGGCCTTGAAAAGCCTTGAATTTAACCTATTTTAGGTAATTCCATTAATCTGTCCCCACTGGTTAAATTAGTCCAAAATCGCAATTCACCATTGTTGTTTTTTCCCCTGAAATTCTAAGTAAAAGAGTCTTGAATTCCTATCAAAAACAGCTTTGAAAAACCTTGAAATCCATATCTTCACATGTGTACGGACCCTGTATGTTGTCTGGCGCTTATTCGAATAGGGCAATGACTTTTTGGCTCAGTTTCAAGATTCTGTGGCCGACTGGTATACCAGGTTATGTTTCCGGAAGCACTATAAAGTCACCACGAGTTCACACTGTCAAAAGTCGCACAAGTCGGTATCTGTCCTGATATAAACTGAGTTGTTGCTAGGACGGTAAAACCCCAAACATTTACTCCAAACTTTTATGATTTTTGTTGTTGTTGAGTTCTACATCCTAGCTACATCTAAGGCCATATCAGGACGGGCACCGACTTGTGAGAGTGTGCACTCATGGAAATGTTATAGTGCTGCTCCACTGGGAGACCAGGCCATGACCCGATTTCCCAGTCCATCACATCATCTTGATACTGAGCTAACCAGTCCTTTCCCTGTCCTAGTAATTCCGAGCACCGGGTTAGGTAGCGATACTTATCAATTTAGTAAGTCATTGGTTTGACTCGACCAGGAAACAAACTCCCGACCTTCCACATGACAAGCCTGTGCTCTATCGATGCTGTAAGCATTTAAGAAATATCACAGTATCTGCCTAGAACTCACAATGGTAAACAGACGACCCTTGCTGCAGTCACCAAGATGGCGGACAGCGTCGCCCTGAGGCGCTCCGCTCGTTCCCGCGAGACCTCCTGATATCCCTCGCTGTTCACGCCTCGCCGGAAGTGTGTTAATCATGGCGCGTACAGTGAGAGATAGCCGCCAGCGGTTTTCTTCCCCCTTACCCCGCCCGCCTATCACTTGCGACTCTTCACTCATGGCTATTATTCATCTGTTTCCCACCTTCCAGACCCACGCATGTCTAGTCTACCAGTACCACACCTTTCACACGCATCTCTTTCTCACACCAATTCTTTGTCTCGACTTCTCACACCCATCCAACCTCCTTCTTCTCCCCACTTCTCACATCCATCTGCTGTCTATATTCTCACACTTGTCACACCCATCAAGTCACCTCATTCTCCCCATTTCTCACACCCATCCGGTGTCTATATTTTAACACCTCTTACACCCATTCAACCTCCTTCTTTTCGCCACTTATCACACCTATGTGGTGTCTATACTCTCACTCTTCTCATACCCATCCAGTCTCATTCTCCCCACTTTCCACACCCATCCCATATCTATATTTTCACACCTCTCACACCATCCATTCTCCTCTTCTCTCCACTTTTCACACCCATCTGGTGTTTATACTCTCACACCTCTCGCACCATCTAGTCTCTTCCTTCCACCACTTCTCACCCCCACATGCTGGCTTTTGCCATACCTCTCATCCTCCACCAAGTCTCTTCTCTTCAAGACCTTCATTCCCACCCACCTATCTCTGTTCCCTTCCACCTTTCTCGCCGTCATCTCGTCTCTTCTCATCCACTATTCCCATCCACCAGTTAAACCCTCCCTACATTTCAAGCTCCGTCCCGCCCCTTCTGCTCCCCGCACCTTTTCTGGTGGCCGCCGGTCGGGGGCGCTGTGACAATGCCAGGTTGTGAGCGTGCGTGTGGCGTGTATGATCCGGTAGTGCGTGTGTGTCATGAAGCCCCGGCTGTGCCCCTGTTCAAGCCTAATTAACCGGCGCCGCAGGAGGGGCTCAGAGCGGCTCACCTTGGGCACCCCGGGGTCAAGGCCTGGACAGGCGGGCTGTTCATACCGACACTTTGTGTGGCCAGCAAGAAACAAGTTACCCTATCTGGCTTATTGCCCGGGACGGGCGCCTGGATCAGACCTGGGAGCTTCTCGGTTGCCCGCCCAACCCCGCCCCAACCTCGCGACGCCCTGCCCTGCCCCGCCACTGCCAGCATTGTCCTGCACTGCACGGCCCGCCCAAGCCCACCCCAGCCCATCCCAGCCCACCCCACCCCAGCCCGGGCCGGCCCGGCCCGGCCCAGCCTGGCCAGCCCCGGTCCGCACCACAGAGCCCTGCCCTGCCCTGCCCTGCCCTGCCCTGCCCTGCCCTGCCCTGCCCTGCCCTGCCCTGCCCTACCCTGCCCCGCCCCGCCCCGGCCCGCCCTGCCCCAACCCGCCTCACCTCGCCCGCCCCGCCTTGTCCCACCTCGCCTTGTCCTGCTTCGCCTTGTTCCGCTCGCCCCGCCCTGCCCCGCCCCGCCTCGTTCCCTCCACCCCTCTTCGCCTCGCCCCCCCCCCCCCCCCGCTTCGCCTCGCCCGCACCGCCTTGCCCCGTCAGATTCACCCCGCCCGCCCTGCCGCCGCTACCGCCCGCCCCGCCCCACTCCGCCCTACATCTGCCCGCGCAATGGTCCCCGCGGGACGAATAACTTGTCGGCGGCCAAAAGGTTACGGCGCTGACTTGGTGGATTCAATCGCCGCCGGTCGGATGTATCGGAATCAGGATGCCCGGATGTCACCTCGTGTGGCACGGGTTATGAAACAAGGCGCTAGAGCCAAATTAAATTAAATCCACAAAACAAAGCTCCCCGTTAAATAGAGTGTGCAGACTTAGCATATCTCAACTTAAATATCACCTAACTCAAAGTACAAAATTATATAAACATGCGTGCGCGGCCTGTATGGTGGTTCTAGAGGGTTGCTGATCTATGCGCTCCATTTGGCATAGTGTTGGATTCACATGGTGTGTATGGCGCCCGTCTAATGTTATCAACATTTCTAAGGTAATACAAAGAGTACTATTTTTCCAGACACCCTCTGAGCCCCCCCCCCCCCCCCCCAAGTAGTGCATATCAACATTTACCTACAAACCCAGAATAGGATAGCGAAATGAGCAGTGGAATGAGGAAGACCAATTGTCCGTGGTTTAAAAGTCCCCTGCTTAATCAAGTAATGCAAAAAATAAATAAATAAAAGTCGCTAAGATTAGAAATATAAACATTTTATACGACGATAAAAGTAAATTTTTGCTGACACCACCCCTCTCCTCCTGTAGGACGCTTTGTGTGACCATGAAAATGTTGACACTTATGGAAGTGTATGCTAAGTAAAGCAGTTGTCGCCACCCATCGGACACGCATCTATTGTGCGCACGACTCCACAACAACCGTGTCTTACGTCGATATCAATCACTATAAGACGAATGAAAAGTGTTTCTTATATAGGCGAGAAAACCCATTCCAGATGAACTAGTGGGCAGAGCATCTACGTCCTGTGTAACATATCAGGGGATCGATTCCCGACCTAGCCATACCAAAGACTTCGCAAAGTCGTACTTGCTACGTCTTTTCTGGAGCTTGGCATTGTTACTGGGATATCATTCGTTGACTCAGTGATAGTTTCGATAATATGAATTGCTAAAGCCCCAGTCACAGATACCCGGATCAGGGGCCGGACGAGCCCCAGACTGCCATCCGGGGTGGTCCGGGGTGATCAGTGGCTCGTCCGTGGCTTGTCCGTGCCGACATCCCCTGATCCGGCCTGATCCGTGGCTCGTCTAGCGCTGTCCGGGGTGGCCCTGCCTCATCCGGGGCCAGTCCGGCCCAGTCCGGGGGCGGTCCGGGGCTCGTCTGGGGCTCATCCAGGAAAGTGTGACTGCGAGGCAAAAATCAATGAAAACAGTGATTTTATCCGTAGCTGTCCAGGACAGTCCGGGCCGTTGGTCCGTGGGTGGTCCGGCTCAAAATCCGGGGCTCGTCCAGCTATGTGTGACTGGGGCAGTCACACATAGCCGGACAAGCCCCGGATTTTGAGCGGGAGCACCCCCGGACCAGTCGCCAGGACCGCCCCGGATAAAATCACTGTTTTCGTCATTTTTTGCCTTGCGGTCACACGTACCCGGCCGGTGCGATCTGTGGGTGGTCCCGGGATGGTCCAGGTAGTCTGGGGGTGAACCGGGGCCTGTCCGGGGGTGGTCCAGGGCTCTTTCGCTACTACTACTACTACTACTACTACCATGCCGGATCGAGCCCGGATGCCCCGGACCGCCCCAGATGTTTTAAACATTTTAAAACATCTGGAGCAGACCCCGGAGCAGCCACGGATCATGCCGGATCACCACGGACGAGCCACGGATCACCCCGGATCGCCACACCACCCCGGATGACGGTCCGGGACTCGTCCGGCCTCTGATCCGGGTAGGTGTGACTGGCGGTTTAGACTAGTAAGAGCACTGTCTGGTTTCTGGTGCGGGAAGTGGATTTGAACCTTGACCAGGCCAAACCAATGACTTACTAAATTGATTCTTGTCGCTACCTAGCCTAGCACTCAGCATTAACTCAGTATTATAATGGGACAGCACTATGACGCCACCATCAGTGTACACTGTCATAAGTTGACCAAACAAATAAGCAACAAGCACACAAGCAAACCAACAATCAAGCAAGCAATGAAGCAAACAAACATATTCATTGTTTTCATAGTGCAAAACTTTGTTTGACGTGGCCGATTCCAACCACATTCATATGTGTGTATCAAAAACATGGCTGGCTTTGGTCATCACCTTACAGAATTAAAATTAACATCTTATTTCAAAAGTATATGATTGTTTGGATGGGCGAGTATGGATGTGATTGTGAGGTTGCTTGAGATTTCTGGCTGGCTCTGTTTACTCGGTCACACACATACGCACACTACACTTCCCCACATGGACGTCCCCGCCCACCGTCCTTCCACGCCATTACAAGCTGATAAATCACGAATTAACTTAGTCAGTCCTACAACAAGAAACTGTTCGATGAACGCCGGAACAAAAGTGAATATCTAAGGGTTTTCTTCAAATAGGAATTCGGTTTTCTATACACAAATATTGCCTTCTAAAACTTATCAGGATAAGCCAAGTTCCCACTTCAGGGGCAGCCCTTTTACTTCAGGGGCAGCCCTTTTACTTCAGGTCCCGCGCTTTCACTTCAAGGCCCGCCCTTTCATTTCAGGGCCCGCCCTTTTACTTCAGGCGCAGTCTGTTCACTTCAGGGCAGCCTCTTCACTTCATGGAAAGCCTTTTCACTTTCGGGGCAGCCCTTTCACTTCAGGGGAAGCCCTTTAACTTCTGGGGCCACCTTTTCACTTCAGGGGAAGCCCTTTCACTTCAGGGTAAGCCCTTTCACTTCAGGGGAAGCCCTTTCACTTCAAGGGAAACCCTTTCACTTCAGAGGAAGCCCTTTCACTTCAGGGGAAGCCCTTTCACTTCAGTTCTCAGACATCTATCTATTATCTACCGCCCCCTTATCCCGTTAGTCATGTTCCACAGACATTTGGTCAGCCTTCTACTAGGCACTTCACAGTCTGCTGGGTTTTTTTTCCATGTCTCTCAATTCTATCGTGAGTAAATGTGGATGCTTCTGGTGGTTCTCTAGATTTGTACGTTTTAAGACATTTTGATTGGAGGTTATTATATTATGCAAGGTTGCATCATGTATGCTGGAGATACTCTAAATATATGTGCACACATGCAGCAGCATAGCAGTCACCCAAACAGACAGTAGATCTATATCCGTTTACATCACGGAACAATTAGGTGGTTCAATTAACACATCATTAAACTATTACCTTCTGTTTTTCCTTCTTTATATATATATATATCATATATATATATATATTTCCAGACGGGATGGCCGAATGAGTTAGAGCATCCGTCTCCCGTGTTGGTAGATCGTGGGGTCGAACCCTGGTCAAGTCAAACCAAATGACTTAAAAATTGATACATGTTGCTTCTTAGCCAGGCGCTCGGCATTAATAGAATAGGGCAGGGATTGGTTGGCTCAGTGTCAGGATAATGTGACTGAGTGGGATATCAGGTCATGGTGCCAGTGGCTGGGTTTCCCAATGGAACAGCACTATAAAGTCAACATGAGTGTGCACTGTCACAAGTTGGTACCTGCCCTGATATGACCTTAGATGTTGCTAGGATGTAAAACAACAACAAACAAACAATATATATATAACATTAATAACGGCATTTTTTTTAAATAACATAATTAAAGGAATTCAGTCAGGACCGGACGTGGTGTCTGAATCTGTGCGGAAGCTCGAGAGTTCGATTCCATGCCGAGTCAAACCAATGACTTACACAATTGATATTTCTCATTTCCTAGCCTGGCACTACTAGCATTACTACTAGGATATGACAAGAACTGGTTAGATCAGTGGCAAGATAATGTGACAGAGTGGACGTAAAACAACAAACAACCTCCTGTTGATTTCGTTTGACAATAAGTCATAGGGTTTGTTTGTTTGTTTGTTGTTGTTTTAAGTCCTAGCAACATCTAAGGTCATATCAGGACGGGTACCGACTTGTGACAGTGCGCACTCATGGCGACTTTATAGTGCTGTCCCACTGGGAAACCAGGCCGCCGGCACCATGACCTAGTATCCCACTCAGTCACATTATCCTGACACTGAGCACACCAGAACTTGCCCTATCCTAATAATGCCGAGCGCCTGGCTAGGAAGCGACAAGTATCAATTTTAAAGTCATTGGTTTGACTCGACCGGGACTCGAACCCACGACCCCACGATCTACCAGCACAGGAGATGGACGCTCTAACTCATTCGGCCATCCCGTCTGGTCATAGGGTAGCTCGGTGCTCTTAAAGCAGGCGCTTTAATCATGAAGCAGGCTATATGAAGTGAGTTTCGGGGTGAAAATGCAGTGATGTACACTCTATTCCCTCGATTAAAGCTGCATAGTCCGATGAAAACATCAAATTTTCAAAACCAAAACAATTATACAGATTTGATTCTACATATCCAATTTAGATACTGGTGCACATATTAAGCACTTGTCGCAATATAGAAGGGCATACAGAACCAATTTAATAAAAACCTGTTACTGCAGAAGCCTATGGTGTCAGAGGTTTGGCGTGCTTGCCAAAATTATTTGTGGATGGTTGCACTTGAAATATCTCAAAAGTTAAACATTTAAAATAAAAATTACTTCAAACTAAAGTAAGGGAGGCTATAACAATCAATTTAATATATTTAACTCAGAAAATGACAGAAACTCAAAACCATTGGACTATGCAACTTTAATAAGCAAGGAATTTAGTGAAGTACACTCTCCACTCGACCGGGGATTAATCGAGTAGTGTTATTAGTATTATGTTCGGTGAATAGTCATCTAATATTTTATTATTATCGTTATTATTATTGTACCACACATTCTCACATGTCCATTTGTCTTTGACTACATTCTTAGTGCATTATCCATTTCACTAATTAAATTGAAAGTAGTTGCGATTGAAAGTTAATTTCCGGGGCTAAATGAAGAGTGGCGATTCTTCGAGGAGGGCGATTGTTGTAGTATTGTACAGGTTTCTCATATCCGTGTGAGAAGGCTATCCTAGAGTAGTGTTTATTCACGTGTGGTGGTGGTAGGTTGAGGTGGTAGTGGAGGTTGGGGTGGTAGTGGAGGTGGTGGTGGTGGTGGTGGAGGTAGTAGTGGAGGTGCAGGTGGAGGTGGTAGTGGAAGAGCAGGTGGAAGTGATGGAGGGGGGGGGGGGTGAAAGTGCAAGTGCAGGTGGAGCTGATGGTGGAGGTGGTGATGGTGGAGGTGGAGGTTGAGGTGGTGAAGGTGGAGGTGGTAGTGAAGGAGTAGGAGGAGGTGGTGGAGGTGGAGGTGGTAGTCGATGTGGAGGTGGTGGAGGAGGTAGAGGTGGAGGGGAATGTGGAGGTGGAGGTGGTGGAGGAGGTAGAGGGGGAGGTGGAGGTGGTGGAGGAGGTAGAGGTGGAGGGGAATGTGGAGGTGGAGGTGGTGGAGGAGGTAGAGGGGGAGGTGGAGGTGGAGGTGGTGGAGGAGGTAGAGGTGGAGGGGAATGTGGAGGTGGAGGTGATGGTGGTGCGGGGCAGGAAGGGGGGGGGGAGATTAGTATTGCGTGCGTATGTATATATGAAACACATATAACGGACCACCTCATTTCCAACTTTATTTTGGTTCCTGCTTACATGTTAAAGTTGGTTGTGGGTTTCTGCCATTTTTCTGAGATAAATATATTAAATTGATCATTGTTATCGATTTTACTTTAGTGTGAAGTAACTCGGATTTTAAATGGTAAAAGTTTGAGATAGTTGAAATGTAAACAAGTCAAATCAGTTTTGGCAAGCATGCCAAACCTCTAACACCATAGACTTTTACAATAACAGGTTCTATTCAATTGACTCAGCATTCCAATTTTATGCAGAAATAAATGTTTAATAAATGCATCAGTATCTAAGTTAGATGTGTAGAATCATATCTAGATAATTGTTTTGGTTTTGAAAATGTGATACTTCATTGGACTATGCAGCTTTAAGAAGCATTGTTCCCCCAAGAAGCATTGAGAACCCTTAATATGTGGTCCAGGAAATCAGAAACCTTTTGCGCGTGTGTGTGTGGGGGGTGAAGGTGGCGGTGCGAAGGTGTGGTGGGATTGCGTGTAGGGTGGTGGTAGCGGTACAGGTGCCGGTGGCGGTGGAGGTGTTTGGTTTGTTGCGTGTATAGGATCTGAAGTTATAATTGTGACCGATTCCCAACAGAGTATCCTTGTATCATGCTTACAGTATTCACTCAGTTGTTCTAAAGACCGCCACATGTGTCTGTGTTGCAGGTTTTGCCGGTGTTACAATGCTTCCCGGTACAGTCTCACTCCCTGGCAGAGGGGGGAGGGGAGAGGCGCTGGGGGAGAGAGGAGAGGGAATATGAGAGGGGTGGGGGGGGGGGGAGAAGTGTGCGCGTGGGGGGGGGGGGGTTCTCGGGGTTTCCGGCTAATCCCCGGATCTAGTTTAGTTATTCCCGCCAATAGGTGACTGGCAAATCGGGGAATGGGGTGATTGGTCCCTTAAATACCACCCCCATCCGCCCACAAATATTGTCTGTAGCGATCAAGCCTCGTCTGGCGAAGGCAGTGAAAGGCGCAGATAAATAACACTACCGTGTGAAGCGTTATAAATGCAAATTGTCGCTGGTCTTGGGAGGTGGGTAATCAACCCAAGTGCACACATTGATTTCTTTCTTACATATGCATGGCAATGGTGTTGATAAGCTAAACACCAGGAATGCGTGCATATAAATGTGTATATATGTGTATGTATGTATGTGTGTATACACATATGAACCTGTCTCAAAAGGTGATAACTCTTCTCTTTTTTGTTGTCCATTGTAACAATTGACACAAAACAGCACATAAAGGGTTACACTGAAAACACAAAGACATTTGCTTCAAATCAATATGTATTTTATTGGGATTATGAAACACCATGTAAAAAACAAATCAGTTTATCCTGAGCAAATGCATAAGCAGGTAGTATGTTGATCATTACAATGGACAAAGGTTTGTCCCATATTGCTTAGCACCTTTTGAGACAGTCTCATATGTGCGTATACTCGTATATGTGTATACTATATGTGTATGCGTATATGGTTAGTTGGTTGGTTGGTTGTTGGAATTTACTAACTTAAAGTAGCATAATCTGATGGTTTAGTTTCTGCACCTTTCTTCTATCGTAGCAGGTAGTGCTTTTTCGTGCTTTTCTCGAAGATATCACGATTATATTGTAGTGGAGTGTTTGTTTATTATCTTTCTCTTACTCAGTGATCTGTGGGTCAAAACCATGCTTCATTGGTATTTTATAGAGGAAACCCATCAATTGGTACGCGTGTTTCCTGTCACTCTAATGTGTATTACTATTAGAAGAGGGACATTAGAGCTGGCCGACCGCAATAGTCGCAGCGTGGCCACAGAGCACCAAACATAGATCAGGCCTTAAAAAACTCCGCCAGTATAGATCAGCTCAAAATAGGCCAACATTATGTATGTATATATATATATATATATATATATATATATATATATATATAAATAATATACATATATATAATATATATATATATTTTAAGTTTTCATCTTAGGAAAATATAAAATAGTCTTTATCAAGGCAGTTCTTTTTTAAGAGATAACGATTGTCAGTCACTCAGTTTGCTTGCGGTATAAAGTTGCATAGTCCAGTGAAATATCAAATTTTCCAAACCAAACCAATTATCTCGATTTGATTTTACATATCTAACTTAGATACTGATGTACTTATTAAGCATTTCTTTCTGCGTAGAAGGCAATACTTAGTCAATTTAATAGAACCTGTTACTGCAGAGGTCTATGGCAAAACTAATTTTCCATGTTTGCACTCAAAATATTTCAAAAGTTTACCATTTAAAATAAAAGTAACTTTGAACTAATATAAAGTAGATACTAGTGATCGATATAATATATTTATATCAGAAAAATACCGAAATTCAAAACCATCGGACTATGCAACTTTAAGCAGTGTACCATTACTAAAGGAACTTATACTAATATATATATATATATTATGTATACATAATAGACTAGATTGGGAATATGTATATTATATATACACATATGTCAAAGGTTAAAACTGTAATTATGCTAACCTTATAGGTAACTTGTCGTACTATTAGAATTTTACGAATACAAAGATGATGGATACGAATTGGTAATATACAGGTAGGTGGTGATGAGATAAGATTTACCTAATTTATTGAACATATATGAATGTTATAATGTAGTTCAGTATTGTAATGTATATCTTTAAAATACTAAGGTGAGGATGATGTCAGTTGTTAGTCATGAATTACATATATGTTATATGTTTAGTAATTTAATATGCATCCTATGAGGTGAAGATCAAGTATGTATAATAAGTAGCCAGATAACACACCACACAGCTACGTACAAGCCTATGATATGTAAATAGGAGTAGGCTAGTCTAGTAATAAGAGTAGAAAAATAAAAACATATATACCAAGAAAATCCAAAAAAACTAACATAGGCTACTAACCATACCAACCAATTATCTATCTGCTACTGAAATGCAGGCAATCAAATACCTTATCAGCAGCCACTGTGTGGTAAGATAACACCAACACTACAACTGGCCAGCATTGAAAACAAGCCTGGGTACCCGGGCTTATATGCTATGGACAGTATAAATACAGCCTCAATTTAAAAAAAATATATATATATATATATATATATATATATAGCATATATATGCAGGCCTGTATATGCTATGTTTTAGTTGAGTAATTTAATGTACATCCTATGATATGAGGATCAAGTAAGAATATATTAATATATATAGCACATATATGTATATATATGCTATTTGTTAGTTTAGTAATTTAATTATATCCTATGAGGTGAGGATCAAGTAAGAATGGTATTATATATGCCATATAAACATGCTATGTGGTAGATTAGTCATTTAATGTACATCCTATGATGTGAGGGTCAAAGAAGAATTTAGTAATATATAGCATGTGTATGCTGTGCATTAGTGTTACAATTTAATGTACACCATATGAGTTGAGGATCAAGTAGAAATTTAGTAATATATATTATATATACTATAGTAATATGCTATATGTTAGCTTAGTAATTTAATGTACATGCTACGAGGTGAGGATCAAGTAAGGATTTAGTTATATATATCATATATATGCTATGTGCTAGCTTAGTAATTTAATGTGCATCCTATGAGGTGAAGATCAAGTAGAAATTTAATAATATATATAGCATATAACTATTTACTAACTTGGTGTAAGTATACACAAACACGCACATGCAGGTAGCCTAATGTGGAATCAGTAATAAACAAAGCCCAAGACATGACGCCAATACCTGGTAACGTTGCCTACTTACTGCGCTTGAACCTGTCCAGCTCCGTGGCGCAGATGTGTCCGATAAGTATCAACAACAGCGGCACGACCGTCCAGCAGCGGGCCGCGTGGCCGCACATCCTCCCGGCGAGGGGGCCGGGGGCGGAGTGACAGCCAGCCGTCGGCATCACTGTCACAGATCGCGTCAAGAACTCACGGCGTTGTGCTTTTAAGTGGGCGCGCCCCGTCTGTCCTCTCCGTCATCGGTACTCCAGTGTACGGCGGCGGTGTGGGCGGGTCCACGGGGGTACGGGAGGAACGATAGACTTCCGGCGTTCCTTGTACTCACTGCGAAGTCTCTGCCTGCCCAGAGCGCCAGGAGTCGGCGGCGGGCGCTTGAGGAGTTATAAGCATTGTCGGGAGGTCATCAGCGGGGGGCAGATTAGTACCAATGTTGCTCGTTAGGTGGGGAAGGTGGGGGGGGGGGGGCACCGAAAGGCTGCTACTTATTGCGGAATGGTGGATGGGGTATAGCAGATGAGGGATGGTGGCAGTATCTTACTGCTGGTCTGCACGGCGGTCACGCGCATCCACCACGCGTCGAAACGCCACGTGCCACGTAAAAGTCGCCCAGGTGATCCCCCGCGCTGCCCGTCGTCAGATCGGGGCGCGGCCCCCTCGTCCCCGGCCTCCTCCTCCTCCTCCTTCTCCCCGGACTTCGCTTGTCGTCCGCAAAGTCGCAGTGCGTCTCCCACCGCGCGTCTCAATCGCCGCCCGTCACTTCCGGTAACCAAGTCGCTTGTGTCGGCTTCCTCCTCCTTCTCCTTCTCTCAACTCCTTCTCCGTGTTAATAACAAAGAACCGGCCAGATCCTCAACATTTCACTGTAAATGGGCGGGTAAGTAAGTCAAAGTGTGTTCAGGGCTGGGTGGGTGTGTGGGCTGACAGTAGTGTCGGTTACTGACGCTCCCCGTCCGGTTCCCCGGGTGTGGTCTCTCCAAGTTTGAGTGGGAGAAGTGTCGGGCGGTTGTGCGGGTGCTGGGAGAATATTGTTTTCGGGGAAGGGTGGGGAGAGTTTGGGGGGGGGGGGGTGTTTTAGCCGGTGGTGGTGGCGGGTAGTGGCTGTGTTGGCGCCACTGCTGCTGCTGCTGCTGCTGCTGCTGCTGCCCTGGTACTGGTACTGCTGCTTCCCACCCAGCGGCCACACATGGCGATACCTAGCGGCGGGGCGCGGGGAGCCAACGCCTGTCCGATCCAGTGGTTGCCTCCGTCTGTCTTCACCCCGGCGCGCAGGCGGCCCCCGCCCTCTATACACGGCACACCTTCGGCTAATTGGTTCTCGGCAGGTTCCCGCTATGTTGTCACAATAAACAGCTAGTATTTGTAACCGGGCTTGCCGTGGCCGATGGTCGGCGCGCCTTTCCTGCTCGCAGGTCCCATCCTGGAGGCTATTTCTCCTCATTACCCGCCGCCAGGTGGGATTAAGCCGGGCGCGCCGATCGCCCGTCACAAGCGGCTCCCTCGCGGGTTGCCGGGAGGGCGGCGGCGGTGGGGGGAGTCGACTGGGGATGGGAGGGCCTTGTTGGGCTGCTGACAAATGAGCGGGTATATGACTAAGTGGGAGTGAGTCTCTTGGGAGGCCGCAGTACCGCGCCGAACGATGCATGCTTAAATGCTCTCCCACGCTTCCCCTGGGGCACTTACCCTATGGTATACATCCTTCCACGCACACCTACACACACCCACACACATACTCCCGAAGGAGTCACCCACTCCCCTCCCAATCCCCGCCGCCCACCAGCCTCAAACTGCCGCCCCCATGCCATCCGCGCGGCCAGCCACCATTCCTTGCCCGGAGAACCAAGCCCTTAACGTGGCCAATTCGCCAATTCACATCGGTTTCCTCAACGCTCGCCTTCCGTCGGAGGACATGGTTAAATGTGCACGTTGACGGTACCTCCTCCCTCCCATCCCCGGTCCCCACCCCCCGGAAACACCCGCCTCCATGGCCGAGGAGCTAGCTACCCACCACCTCCTCCTCCTCCTCCTTGGACCACCCAAGGACCAAGCTTCCACCTCCTTAGTGCACTAAAACTCTACCCGGTACACGTGCGCACACCCACCACCAACGTTCTCCACCTGGAATTCCCCATGTTTCTTTCGAGATAGTCCGATTGTTTTGAGTTTATATGATTTTCTGAGGTGAATATATTAGGGTGATCATTATAATCAACCATACTTTAGTTTTAGTTTACTTTAACTTGACTAATTTTGGAGATATTTGAAGTGCAAACATGGCAAATTAATGTTGGCGTGCTTGTCAAACCTCTTACCCCATAGGCTTCAGCAGTAACATGTTCTATTAACTTCCCTTATGCAGCACTAAATACTTTATAGGTGCACCAAGATCTATTCTAAGTTGGATGTGTAAGTCCAAATTCTAGATAAATGTTTTGCTTTTAGAAACTTGATGCTTTTATTGGACTGCAATTGTAACTTCACAGCCTGGAGCCGGCCCCAACTGCGGCTGTTCATCGACGTGCTCTGTCCATCCGTCACGCTCTGTTGGCTAAGTTGTAACAGTGGTTGGTGGTAGTGAGTGGTGATGGTGGTGAGTGGTGGTGGTGGTGAGTGGTGAGTGGTGGTAAGATGGTAAGGCGATAGAGGTGTCGTCGTCGTCGTGGGTGATGGGAGTGGAGTGGTGGCGAAGAGTAGTGCTTGTTTATTGGGGCTTTGCATCCTGACAACATCTGAGGTCATATCACTTATCAGGACGGGTACCGACTTGTGACAGTACGTACGCATGATGACTTTATAGTGTTGCCCCACTGGGAGAGCAGGTCACTGGCAGCCTGACCCGATATCCCACTCAGACACATTATCCTGATACCGAGCTAACCAGTCATTGCCCTCTCCTCGTAATGCCAAGTGCTGGGCTCGGCAGGCACAAGAATATATTTGATAAATCATTGGTTTGACTCACTTGGGATTCGAACCCCGACCTTCCACATGGGAAGCCTGCGCTGTTGTCAATTTGGCCACGGCATACGGTTGAGTAGGGGTGACTGGTAGTCATGGTGACAGCAGTGGTACTCGTGTTGATAGCATATATGATCAATTAAGCTACCTTGTGCAGTTTTGTTAGTTGTTTTTGTGAGTACATTAGTTTTTTTAAGGAGGAGAAATTTCAATCGCAGACGATTGGTCTTTCTTATTCCACTGCTCCTTGTCCTATCCTAATAATGTCAAGCTCCTGGCTAGGAAGCAACAAGTATACATTTTGAAGTCATTGGTTTGACTCGACCAGGGTTCGAACCCATGATCTACCACCATGGGAGACAGACGCTCGAACTCATTCGGCCATCCCGTCTGGTTACAATACTTATAGCATAGCTGATAACATGACATAGCTGGTTGCCTAGGATAGCATATATGCAGGCTGTAGGATTTTAGATGTCATGGCAAACACTTTTGGGGTTCCATGCCTGGTACTCATGGTAAAATTGGTGATGGGTACCCATTCTTGAAAGAGTTAATTAAATTTAGTAGGAGTATATTTTGAACACACCTGTGCAGAAATTGTACATATACCTTTAATCATCTGCAACCGTCTGTAGCAGTTAATTCTTTTTTAAATTGTTAATTGCCCTGCATTTCATTAATATCATGGGAAACGTAATTTCGGTTCCGTAGTTTCCCCAGCAGGGTACCGACACGTTGCCGGTGACGATCGGCACCGTGAAATCCTTTCAGCCTGATAGTGATATGCTATTGCCTTGGTACACATGCGTGTGCAATGAAATATGCATTGGAGTCATTACAATATGTAGTATGTGTAGCGACTTTAGACACACTAGTCATGTTATTGCTCTGTGCCCTATCATTTAGGTGCTCCAGGAACAGAATCTTTATCGGTAGTTGTTGCTATTTTATTCAGTGTCATCGCTTGTATCATCTCAGGACGGAAATAAGCAACAACTGACAACTATTGTCAGTAATGCTCTAGGGTTACTGTTAGCTTGGACACTAATATAGCAAATTAGCATGGATGATAAAAAAACTAAAGCTGCCAGTTCTCTATCGGCTAATTAGAAATGCAGATGTTTTATGCTATTCATCATGTATCATCATCATGCTGTCGGTCGCGATGCGACAAAGACTGCTTTCATTACTTGACTGCACTGTACATTTCATGAAAGCTGCCTGCAAAAGTGTTTTAAGTGCTGCTGGCTTTTGCAAGTTACCAACGGCACTCTCTCGGGGAGCAAATAGAGGTTTCACACCGGCAAGAACATGTCCAGACAGGCACAAAGCTATTTGTCCCTGCAGTGGCTGGTCGGGAGATGTTGGGAGTTCCATACATCAACTGCCCTTGATGCTGCCACAGTGACAGGTTTGCTCCCTTAAGCTAGGATTCCTTACACACGGTATGCGGCATGCGGCGTGCGGCGTGATTACGGGATGGGTCCTTTCACCCACACCCACACCCACACCCACACCCACACACAGTGTCAGGTTTCCTCACCACTGTTCTCTATGGCAAACGCAGCAGCATTCGCATTCGCATGCCGCACCGATCGGTACATGGACCGATTCAGTATTCGCATGCCGCATGCAGCATGCCACATACCGCGTGTAAGGAATCACCCCCATTGACTTAGATGCTTTTCGATTTTTTGCCGCATACCGCATACCGCGGGTAAGGAATCCTAGCTTTAGCCTTCGGTTCTGTCAAGAACTTGTACCACAAGGCAGTGGTTTACAACTCTGCAGGGCAGGGGCGTCAAACTTCCTGAGGTATTGCAATACCTGCATAGCTGCACATGTATATAATATATATATATATATATCTATATATAGATATATCGATAAATATATCAATAGATATAGAGATATAGTGATAGATACATAGATTAAATAGTTATATCAATAGATATATATATATATTTAGATATGTCGATAGATAGATATCGATATCTATCGATAGATATCAATAGATAGATATAGATAGAGATATCATATATATATAGATAAATATAGAGATACATAGAGAGATAAATAGAAAGATATATACATATATAGATATATATAAACATATATATATACAGAAAGAGATACATATGAAGGTAAGTACATACATATACATATATATTTCTCCTATTATTTCAAAAGTAACGTAAGAAACACCATAGCGGAACTGGTTGGCAAACAAACTGTGTAACTAGGGCTGCAGTGTTTCAGTAGGTGAGCGGGCAGCAGCTGGAAGCCTCGCCCCTGTAGGGCGGGGGCAGGGACAGTCGAGGCCATAACTCACGGCGGCGTGTTGTTACATCATGTGTGGGGCGATTGGGTGGTCAGCGGGGCGTGACGGGTGAAATACAGCACCTGGCTGATCCGGCCTACTCCAGGGCGGGGTGACGGCCGGCCTGTTCGTCATGTGCGCCGGCGCGCCGGACCGGCGCGCCGCTATTAATTGGCGGCCATATTAATGAATGGGTTTGCGCTGGGTGTGGGAACGAAGGGGCGTGGTGTTGGTAATGCTCTCCCCACTCCTCAGCTAACATCTCTGTACAGGGATAGTTTAGTTATACGGGCCGCCATGTTAATGTGAAATCAGTCCGCCGTAGAAGCCTACTCAATACCGCGACGAGTTCATTTTCAGTTTGGTGGTTAATGGTGACAGCAATGCATTAATCGCCCTAAACCTCGTCACCTCTAGAGTTCCCTTCTTTGTTCAAACATTTCAAATGAAGTGAATAGCATGTGATGGTTCGTAGTCGAACACCGAACCCCGGTGGTGGCGCCACAGTAGTATGTTTGTATTCGCAGCGAATCGAACCTCGCCCCCTACGTTAATTTCTTTAGCTACTGTGCCCTCACCTATGGTAGCCGAATACCAAAAACACAATTATTATCCCTCTGTCATTTATATTAGCATAATTCAATATACTACAAAAATATACATAAATATAGGGTCCGTACAGGGGCCGGGAAAATCTTGAAAAATCTTCAACTTGCTTTTCCCCATTTCAAGGCTTTAAAAAGCATTGAATTTAACCTATTTTGGATAATTAATCTTGAATTACATTAAACTGCCCCCACTAATCTAAATTAGTCAAAATTTCCATTCGCCATTGTTGCTTTTTCCTGAAATCCAAATGAAAATAGTCTTGAATTCCTATCAAAACCAGCCTTGAAATGCTTCGAAATAGCCTTGAATTCCACATCTTCACACGTGTATGGACTCTGGAAATACATATAGGGCTACAGTAAAACCTCTGTAAATCGACCGACCATGATACCGACTTTAAATGATCCATTTAGGGAGGAGGTCGGTTGAGGGAGCTTATTTATTGTTACAATGGTTGTGTATGGGTGATCGCCTCCTCTAGCCGATGTCTACTTTTTGTGCTGGTGGGTCGTGAAACAAAATGTATGGGCGATCGTTTGGGACCCAAATAAAATGTTCGATATAGGGGAGTGGTTGATCCATGGAGGTGGTCGGTTAGAGAGGTTTTACTCTATTCATGAATACAAATGTATATGTATAAATACACACACGTATATACATATATATATATATACATTTATATATACATATATATACATATATATATATACATATATACACATATATATGTACATATATATACATATATATATACATAAATACACACCTATTTATAGCGCATACACGTATGTAGGCGTGTATAGAGTGTACAGATGTATACATATACATGCACATAACAACCTGAAACCAATGAGCGCTACGTGCCCTCCTTGATCTGCCTAATAACCTAGGTACTATGTCGAGGCCGTATACCCAATAGCGTTGAAGCTGCGGAGAGGAGCGCCCTCTAGGCGGCCTCCCTGGCAGGTGCGCGCCGCTGATGAGGTAACTGGAGTCGCTGACTTTCAGGCCGACCAGCGCAGTCCCATTAGAGGTACGATGACAAGCTCCTCCATACATTGTGTCGGAAAGGCTATGCAGTGAATCTTTTTTTCCCCCTCCAAAATGTTACTACATTTGAATAACATCCTTTTCTAATCAGCACTGAGGCAATGGTCTTCCGGTGTTAACAATTATGGCACACATGAACTATTTACGGATGAGATGAGGAGGTGGCATGAAAAATATAGACAATAACAGGTAGCAATCACGCATTAGACATATTATGGGGGTCTTATTTTGTACATGTAGACCAGAAGATAGTCATATAACTTTATGGTATATCCTTGATTTGATGATCATATCTATTCGGAGACAATGGATATGACTTGCTGGAACTGTTAATAGTGGATTTGGGATTAGGAGGGTTCATTTAAATTGTCTTGATCAATTCATAGCCCTCCCCTGCCACCACCCTTAACCATCATGAACAAACCATCAACACACCGAACATCCTACACAACTATCAATCTGTTTAAACACATCGAACATTATATAAGACAGACAAAATGTCTTGTCAACTCTGAACTTAACTTGTTTTATAAGAGAAAAAATGTAACCCACAACGATTATTTGAGTTGCCCCGAGTATACACCTTCTACTCGGTGCTGCTCCTCATTTTTGCATGAACTACAGTGACTGTTGCTGTACATTATACAGCAGGAGCCACTCCCTTAATTCTACAGGATCGGTGCTGTAACTAATACAGCACTGATCAAACTTATTCTAATAGTAAGATGGCCGGAAGACCAGTGCCCCGGCGCTGACAAATGTCATGTTCAGATGAATAAATACTTTACCAAAAAAAACAAAAAAAACAAAAAATGTTTTATTAGTTTATTCAGATGTTACAGAGTGGAGGTTATACTTTGGTAGTTTTTGTTGTTGCTATTTATTTTGTCTCCCTTTTTTCAAGGGGCAGGGGGGGGGGGTCCGAGAGTGGGGAAATGGAGAAGGGGGAGGGTGGAGAGTAGTGCAACCAATACCTACCGTGTGGTTCTAGTTTAATAGAGAATATAGAAGACACCCATGCTACTTGCATCGCAATGCACACTGTCATGATGGCAGTGCTACTGTTATGGCTGGCAACATTTGTTGTAATTTAACTAACTACATTGAGGATTATTTATGTGCCTTGTATTACATTACCTAAAGCTGAGATTCCTTCTACGCAGTATGCGGTATACGGTATGCGGTATGCGAATGGGAAGATTCCTTCTACGCAGTATGCGGCATGCGGCACACAACTGGCTATATTTAAAAAATAAAATAAACAAGTATACTCCATACTGCACTGTATATGGCCTAATATGGCATGTATATCTATGTAACTCTTGGTACTTCACATGTAGGTTCTTACCTTTATAATTACCAAATTATAGATAAGTATTCATATGTTTGTGGCTCTGGTAGCATTTTTACCAACCCGAACCCCCACCACCACCACTACCATATGTTTCCCCTCAGCACCCTTGTGTGAAACCGTTCCTTAATGCTCAGTCACCTCTCCTAGTGTTAAACTAATGGACCCATCAGACTCAGGTTTCTATTCACACCCTGCGTGCCGCATACCGCATGCCGGACCGATCGCTACAGGGACCGATCGAGTTGCCGCATTCGCATTCGCATTCGCATTCGCATTCGAATACCGCGTGTAAGGGTTGTAGCCCATTGACTTCAAGGCGTTTCGATTTTTTGCCGCATTCGCATTCGCATCCTAGCTTTATCGATGTAACTTCGAGGATTTACAACTAAATGGCTGGGAGCTGGTAGGATACTTTGAGAGATAAGTCACAATAACTAAGAGGGTTGGTGAATGGACCATCACATTAAGCATGGATTAAAGTTACGGTGGGGTAGTGATTGCTAAATAGAGATTTTTAACACATGAAATCTAAATCTTTGCATGTGTCATTGGGAGTGTTTTCAGATTCTGTGGTTGTTACTATTGCTAGAGGATCAGACGAGATACACCTAGAAATAGTATGACTCACCTATTCACTCAGATCACTGACTTAGTAGTAACAGGTGTTCGAGATTGGTAGTTTCCTGAAAACAATGCCCCATAACCATATAGAAACAACGTAAGTGTAGTTTTAAAGAATGAATAGGGAATGACAATAATGGGGAGGGTGGGTCTTGAAAATGCCTACGCTTAATGTGGCTTACTCTATGCATGTTCCCTTAAAACACAGACTCACCATGTAGGCCCCCGTGTCACTAGGTTATGGCCCTCTCACATTATGACGCATCGCGCAAGCGCGTGGCCAGCAGACGAATACATACCGTATATGCAACATAGCAGAGCGTATGGCCAATGTATGGCCAACGTATGGCTAATGTGCCTCCCGGTGAAAAATGCTCCATTACGCTCACGGTACGCTTGCAGAATGCCGGTGAAAGTTATATGTCATTCGATCACCAGAACTATGTCTTATATGGCACATACATCAAGACATGGTGGAGAAACACAAAATGTACATTAGACATACGTTAGACATACGTTATCCACACATTGTTAATTTGTTGCCAATACCAGAAGTGTACGTTTCCACTGGCTCTCCGTCTGACTGACATAGGTCAATGTAGTGCAACGTAGTGAACAATGTTTGTGTAACGTACGTCTAATGTACATCAACATATGCATAATGTATACATAATGTACAGCCTACGTAAAAGCCACATGTCAAAAGTTGAAAGTTTTGTGCATGCACAAAACTTTCGGGACCCCTTAATGACAAAGCCATATATCGACATGCATCGATGTACATCGACGTACGCATAACAAACGCATGACATTCGAGTAACACATATCGATGTACACCGACATATTGGCGCAAAATCACATAGGTTGGCGGACGCTTGCGCGATGTGTCATAGTGTGACAGGGCTTTGACTTGCTGGTGTCCGGTGATAGATGCAACCCCCTATGACGTCCGTAGGTAACATCCAGCCCGCTAATTAGTATTCTAATGTCACCAGCCCGAGAAATGAAGCAAACTCTAAAAGATGAGCTAACAAAGGGTCCATAGACTCCTGCACACTGGCTGAGTGAAGGATAGCGTATGTCTGTGTGGAGAGGGGCTATGGGGGGGGGGGGGGGGGGGGGGGGGGAGTGGCGCCATGGAATGGATCACCACACAAACACCCAACGGGGCCCGTGGCATTAACTTTCACCAAACATGACCAGCAAAGTTTCCGTACCTGAGTACGTTATAAAGTCGCAACATGCCTACTCCATTACTTATGAAGAACGGCATTGATTATGATGTCAACACTACTAACACTCAGACTATTATTGCTTGTACTTCTGATACTATCAATAATGTTACTGATATGGTTAATACTAATTATTAAAAGTGACATTCCATGTCAACACCAGAGCTGGCTTATACCGGACTCTAATAGTATCCTTAGTAATGTTAATAATAATAATGATATTAATCATATTCATAATAATAATATACTATTAATAATATTAAACCTATTTAAACTATTTAAAAAATACTAACAATGCAAACAATGCCAGCAATGCTAACAATACATGTACTAACAATAATAACAATATTAATCATATTAATTTTTGCTGCTATTAGTAATAGTATCACGGTAGGTGTTGCAATAAACGGGGCACTACACCCAGACCAGGACTTAAAGCTGCATAGTCGGATGAAATCATCAAATTTTCAAAACCAAAAATATTATCTAAGTTTGATTCTACATATCTAGCTTAGATACTGATACATTTATTAAGCATTTGTTGTCACACAGAAGGGAATAGTGAGGCAATTGAATAGATCATGTTACTGCAGAATGCTATGGTGTCAGAGTTTGGCAGGAATGCCCAAATTAATTGTGCATGGTTGCACTTCAAATATCTCAAAGTTAGCCACTTAAAATAAAAGTTACTTCAAGCTAAAGTAAGGTACATTATGACGATCAACCCAATGTATTTATCTCAGAAAATTTCTGAAACTCAAAAACCATCGGAGTATGCAACTTTAACCAAAAGTTCTTCCATTGTGGAGTGAGCGTTCCACCAATTGGACTCCCTGGTGAACTAACTAACCGATGACTACCTGTGTAAGTGCTGTTTCACCCGGAGAGGTGACTCCAGGAGTTACACTACAATACCAAGAGTTATGCAATGTAACTGGTACTACTCCTGAGGAATACAACGGGTTGCCTCAGTGAATATGGCTTCCGCTTCCCACACGGGAGGTCGAGGGTTCCATTCCTGCTCCAATCAAACAAACAAACAAAAACTGACAGAATTAATACGTCGCTATCCACCTTAACTAGCTAGAACTGGTTAGTCCAGTGCCGTGATAATATCCATGAGTGTTGGGCTATCATAAGTGCATACTTTCACAAGTGGTGATATAACCTCAGATGTTGCTAGGAATTAAACCCCAATCACTAACTCACGCTATTTGACTTCTACTACTACTAGTACTACCGTCAGGATCATGCAATTTCCCACAAAGTAAAATGGGCAGTCCCTGCAAGTTTAGAACAACCACCGTGAGATGCATTCCTAGATGAGATGCGTTGAGTATTTTGATTCCCCCTCCCAATCCGCTAGCATTGAGACCAGACGGGATGGCCGAATTAATTGAGCGTCAGTCTCCCGTTTTGGTAGGTCGTGCGATCCAAACTCATGGGTTCGAACCATGGTCGAGTTAAACCAATGACTTCACAATTGATACTTGTCACTTCCAAGCCAGGCGCTCGGCATTATTATATTAGGATTGGCCAAGGACTCGTAGGCTCAGTATCAGGGTAATGTGACTGAGTGGGATATCAGGCCATGGTGTTGGTGGCCTGGTCTCCCAGTGAGGCAGCACTATAACATCGCCATGAGTATGCATTGTCACAAGTCGGTAGGCCTACCCGTCCTGATATGACCTTAGATGTTGCCAGGACCTAAAACTCCAACAACTAACCACAAGCTAGCAGTGTCACGCGCTATAACTTGTATAAGGCCGGGCGTCGGGCCTCGGCAATCATCACACCTCGCATCGACGCGCCATAAACCGGGACTGTCAGTCAGACCTGGGGCGCCGGCCCCCTAAGGCCGCCTCCAACACCGTCCCCCGTACCGGGTCCCGTGGGGCAAGAGCCGGCCCCCCGGGCGATGGGCCCGGCGTTAGTCGGACTCACCGCTACCGACACCTCGCGATCGGTTCCTATGGAAACGACACGTTGCGGTGACGTGGGCGGCGCAGGTGAGACTGGGAGACGCCCGCGATGTCTGCGCAGATCCGGGCCTGTCCACTGGTGTGGGCAGGTGTCCGTGGCCCGGGTGTTGTAAAACTTTAATTTCTTCCGGTAGGCGACGTTCACGAATTTATTTAAACAGGCATTTGGGTGTTTTTTTCTTGGAAAGAATTCATTTTTCTGAATTAGTCATTGCTCAGCACTGCATGGGGCACTGCTCTTCTGGCCGGGCGGGTGGGCGCGGCAGTGTAGGCGGTTTGGCGTCTGGGTACAGGGGAGGTCGCCTCGGGGGCGGGCTGAGCCCCTACGGCCTCCAGGCCGTCGATCCGGGCATGGATATCGGCGGCAGTCTGACACTGCTCGAGCTGGAGACGCTGGAGCGCCTCCAGTATGGCCGAGGTTTCGGCGCCCGAGGACGACGCCGGGGCGGAGGCCCGGGACTCGTCCCGCCACGGGGTTGAAGCCGGCCCCGGGGTGCCGCGGGCGGCCGCCCGGGAGCCCTTTCGTCCGTTTCCTCTTCCCCGAGGCATGGTGTGTCAGCGATCCGAGGTGGAGGTAGGCCCAAACAGAGAAATGGGAAGAGAGCTGGAAGGCGGCAGGAGGGCGAGTGCCTGAGGGAGGCCGGGGGGCGACCTTATAAGGGAAAGGGGGCGGGCGACAGCAGGTGAGGTGTGAATGCTGCCGGCCCGGGGGAGGGCGAGAGGTGGCGAGCAGCGGGCGTCGGGTGAGGCGCGAATGCTGCGCGACAGGGGCCGGGGGGAGGTGGCGGCGCGCGGCGGCGTCGGGCGAGGTGAAAGGGCAGCGCGAGAGCGCGGGGCGGGGGAGGGTCTCTTCCTCTCCTCGCATCAAACGTAATGCTACGCATTACGACCCAAAGTTGCTAGGATAAAATCGATGTGGTTTTTCGTTTTGGTAATTTTTCTGAGATAAATATATTAAATTCATCGTTACACTATAGTCTTCCTTATTTCAGGTTGAAGTAGCTTTTATTTTAAATGGATAAGTTTTGCGATATTTGAAATTCAATCATGTAAACTTAGTTTTGGCAAGCACACCAAAACTAAGACACCATAGGCTTCGTCAGGAACAGGTTCTACCAAATTGTCTCAGTATTCCCTTTTATGTGGCAATAAATGCTTAATATGTGCATCAATATCTAAGTTAGATATGTAGAGTAAAATCTATATAATTATTTTGGTTTTTAAAAGTTGATGCTTCATCGGACTATGCAGCTTTAAGCCTATGGGCGTAAGAGTCCTGCCAAGCAGGCCAAAATTAATTTTGAATGTTTACACTTCAAATATCTCCTAAGTTGGTCATTTGAAGGAAAAGTTACTTCAAACTAAAGATTATAACAATCAAGCTCAAATGTTTGTCCCTCAAAATGACTGAAACTCAAAACTATCGGACTGCAATTTTCAGGACAAAAAGGTATAATTGAATAATACATGTAAATAACGAGTGTGATCGCTCAAGTAGGAAAGTGCTGTCCCTGCGGCCTACACATATTGTATCCATTAGTGAGTGCATATATGTCAGTAATACTAAGACCAGTTGGTGTAGCAGTTGATAATTGGTCATGTTTTAACATGGCGTGAATCTGCTATGTTGAAGTGTGACCATTAAACGAAAAAAAGGAATACAAACCAAATTGTATATCCAATTGCTTGTGCAAAATATCCATTATATGTAGTCCTCCTTGACAAATATTACTGTTAGTGTTACCGTATAGTTTTATATGTATATATGTAGGGAGGTAAGCATATTAAGATGTCCTCATGCCCGTGGCCTTCAGGAAGAAAAATAAAACAATCAACACAGCGAGAGTGACACACTGTCTCCCTATTTAGATCATAGGCAACGCACATTCCGGGAGTGGTCAGGAAGGCGTTGCAGTGTGTAAAAGTGGGTGTCAGATGGCACTTGAGCCCAGCCGGGTACAACTTCCGGTATCAGTACAGCTATGACTGGTGAGGGCAGTGCAACGCGTTCTAAATGAGATAATTCTGAACGCTGAGGAGAATTTGTTTCCGACTTTTTAATGGCAACATGCCGGAGGCAGACTCGCTTCTCAAGGGCCCGGCGTTCCACCAGACGCCGACAAGGGGGTGGGGGGGGGGGGGGGTGTATTGTCGGGGCGTTTGTATTCTGCTCCGTCAGCTATATTTGACGTCTCCCCCTCCCCCCCCCTTCCAATCCTCACCTCCCATCCAGATGTGTGGAACCCACTAGTGCTTACTTAATGCGAACGTCAGGAGGTGGTCCGCAAATGACGTCATATCAGTTGTTAGACCTAGTGCTAATTGGGAATTAGATGACAAATGATCTTGTATCAGCTGTTAGACATGGCCTTAACTGGGAATTGGACAACACATGACCTTATATCAGCTGTTTACCTGGCGCGAATTGTGAATTAGACAAAAAATTACCTTATATTAGCTCTTTAGTGTTAGACCTGGTACTAAGCAGGAATTAGATGACAAATAACCTTATATCAACTGTTAATCCTAGTGCTAACCTAGAATTAGATGACAAATGACTTTATATCAACTGTTAATCCTAGTGCTAACCTAGAATTAGATGACAAATGACTTTATATCAACTGTTAATCCTAGTGCTAACCTAGAATTAGATGACAAATGACTTTATATCAACTGTTAATCCTAGTGCTAACCTGGAATTAGATGACAAATGACTTTATATCAGCTGTCACACCTAGTGCTAACCAGGAATTAGATGACAAATGACTTTATATCAGCTGTTAGACCAGGTGCTAACTGGGCATTAGATGACAAATGACCTTATATCAGCTGTTAGACCAGGTGCTAACTGGGCATTAGACTACAACAGCAATAACAACAAAAGGAAGAGGGAGGACAAAAGATCAAGCTCGGGTTAGTCTGGCTATTGAAGACAATTCTCTTATATGTGTATTCCCAATTGGATTAATATAATCTGGTGTGGACAGTTGGCACAGTTAATGGATAGTCTGGTCAAGTTCAGCATGTTCAGTTCAGCATTGTCAGTTTGTGCTGGAAACAATTACTTTTCTGCCTACCTATATACATGTATACAGTTTTCTGAGAAATTTATAATTGGAAACTTATCACTGAACTCAAACTAATAAATACTAACTGACCCTAGATAATACCAACTGACCCAAATTAACACTGACTGACACCTGGTGACCCCAAATAGCACTGAATAAACTAAAATAACAAACACTAGCCCAAGCTAACACTAATTGACCACAACTGACATTAACTGATGCCAAGTGATTTAAACTAATACCAACTGACCACAGCAAATTATTACATTCCTCAAATAACAGCGACTGACCCAAACTAATACCAATTGACCGCAACTAACCCAAACATTCCACAAACAATCACATCCAAATAACGCCAACTAACACGAAACCAAACTAACAAGAACTGATCTCAACTAACAACAAATAATACCAACTGACCTAAGCTAACACCAAATATGCCAACTAGCAGGAACTGACCAAAATAACACCAGCTGACCTAAAACAAACACCTACTATGCCAACTACCACAAACTGGCCCCAACTAACAAGAAACAACAACTAACTGGCCTAATCAGTCCCAGTCGACTTTACTCTTACCTAACCTTACCAGTTATTCGCTAACTTATCCACCAGGTTGGATCTTTATTGGTTTATATTTCACTATTTAATTACATTAAGTAAAACTGATTTCCTGTTGTGGTATAGAGTCAGTCGTGTGGAAGTGAAACAGTCTGAAGTTGTGGAACGTACCTCTCAGCACTGCACTTCAGAGTAACATTAAGTCAGGCATCTTCCACAATTATACCACATTACTTAAACACCTAAGCTACCTCATAGTCATTATAAATGATCAGGCCGCCGGCACCATGACCCAATTTCCCACTCAGTCACATTTTCCTGATACTGAGCTGACCAGTCCTTGCCCTATCCTAGTAATGCCGAGCATCAGGCTACGTAGCAACAAGTATAAATTTGGTAATGCTAGGTACACCTACCGTTTTTCCGCTCCCACCTACCGTATACGATCTAAAACTGCCCAAAAGTCGTGAGGTGTGCACTCCCCTAGCACACCTACCGATTGCGATTCGCGACTTAAAACTCATTTTTAGGGCTAAAACTGCTTCCTTGCGATTGCGATTCGCGATTCGAAAAATGAATCGGGACGTTTTCACTTTTAAGCGGGTCGGGTCGGGTCGCGAGTTTTAGTGCGCGAATCGTATATGGTAGGTGTGTACCATTGGTTTGACTCGGTCGGAATTCACACTCCCAACCTTCCGCATACGAAGCCTGTGCTTTACCAATTCGGACACTGCGTCCGGTCGATAATGAGAGGAAGCAATAATTAACTGGCTAGTTTGATATCACAGGGAAAGCCACCAGAGACTCATGCGGGAGGTCGGCGGGACCAAGTGGTCCTTAGCCGCTGCCGTGTTGGCCACTCGTGGCTTACACATGCTTTTCTGCTCAAGGGGGAACCTCCCCCTGAATGTATTGGGTGTCAGTCCCCACTGACACTCAAACACATTTTACTAAGTTGCGTTGATTTTTTGGCCCTGCGCCAACGGTTCTACACTGCAGACAGTATGCATGACCTTTTTACTAAGGTAAAACAGGAAAACATTTTAGCCTTTTTGAGGGCAGCTGGACTGTACCACCTTATATAGTTTACTAAATGGATTCTATTAATTATTAATGAAACTTTTCTTTTTCTATGGGAACTTGTTTCCCTTGACCACAGATATATGATTGTGAGCTTTCTAATTTAATTAGTGTCTATTGGCACATAATTGATTGTCTGCTTTTACATGTCAATGCGATGGTTTGAACAAAAAACAAACATTTCTCGCCGTGAATATGGCCTATGCTGCCGACACGGCGTAAAGCAACCACCAATCAATTAATCAATCAATCGATATCACAGCATAATCCACATAATTGATTAGCAATGGCTTGAATCCAGACGGAGAAGAACACCTGAATGGTGTTCCGTTCCATATTTCCCATAATTTGATAATGCTACAAATAATTGCCTCCTGGAATTCTATATATCGGTTAATACTGCATCAACCCATATGTGTTGTTTGGCTGGGGGGGGGGGGGTTATTAAGCAGACGAAATTTCAATTGCACACAATTTCTTTTTGGTAAATGAATTTTATTCATATGTATCTTTTGTAAATGCCGTAGCACTGGCCTTCCGACTGTAAGTGTTACATGTATATAGGTACTTACTTCTATTTTTACATTGTTTATAGAGTCTTAAAGGTTTGGCCTTCCTCATTCCACTGCTCCTTGCCCTATCCTAGTAATGCCGAGCACCAGGCTAGGTAGCGACAAGTACACATTTTGAAGTCATTGGCTTGACCAGACCAGGATTCGAACCCGCAGGTTCAAATCTCGTAACCTACCAAACCGGGAGTCGGATGCTCAACTCATTCGGCCATCCCATCTGATCATCTCCTTACTGTTATATACATTGTTGGTGAAGTTGTCCTTTGAGGTTTGTTTTCCGTTGTTTCGGGAATCTTCGACTTTGGGCCAATAATAAAGATGTTTGCTGTGGGGCAGACCCAGATTAAGCATTTGGTATCCATATTATTATTAGACAGGTATGGTGACAGAGAGCGGCATGGTGGGAGAGGCCACATGCCATAGAACATCTGAGGGTTCTGCAGTTATGTTTGCGTTTTATCTCTTTCTCTCTCTCTCTCTCTCTCTCTCTCTCTCTCTCTCTCTCTCTCTCTCTATATATATATAATATATTATATATAAATATATAATATATAAATATAATATGACTTCAAAAGCACCACTGCTTCTCCAATAGAAAATGCAAACATAACTGCAGAACCCTCGGATATTCTAGATATCGCATGTGGCCTCTCCCACCATATCGGTCTCTGTCGCCATACCTGTCTAATATGGATGCCAAGCTGGTCTGCCCCACAGCAAACACCCCCTCTCTCTCTCTCTCTCTCTCTCTATCTCTCTCTCTCTCTCTATATATATATATATATATATATATATATATATATATATATATATATATACACACATTTATATAAACAAGTCACATTCTGAATACCTGTACAAAGAATTCGTGAGCTCTAATGGTTCTAACTGGGTACTAGGATGAAAATTACTTACCGCGAAAATTATTGTTTCACATGATATGGTTGATGGGCCGGGAAGGAAGGGGCCGGCTCTGACCACCGGGGCGTGACGGCAGAGGGTGCCGGGAGTCTGGCCCTCATTACGGCTCCAGCCTCGACCCTGGAGGAGATGGACGGGAGCCACGTGGCCGCATCACCCCGCCCGACCTAGGCAATCCACAACGACTGCGGATAAAGGATGGAAGATGTGGAAAAGTGGGGAGGTTATGGCCACGGCTGTGGTGGCACGGGGGGGGGGGGGGGGGGGGGGCAGGGGCCGGTGGAGCCAGTAAGGAGAGGGCGGAGGAGGAGGTGTTGGAGGAGGAGCAGTAGCATCGGGAGCTGCAGGAAGAGGAGCAGGAGGAGCAGCAGCAGAAAGAGACGAAAGAACAGGAAGAGCAGGAGGAGCAGAAGGGCAGGAGGATGGCGAAGGGGAACTTGAGAAGAAGAGGCGGATGGGTGAGGAGATGCACAGGAGTACTGGGAAGGGAATGTGGAGAAGGAGGGGTGTGGTGGTACGGGTGGCGATGGGGGGTGATGGTGGTAGTGGTGATGGGGAAGGAGGAGGTGGAGGAAAGTTTGTGTTTGTTGTTGTTTTATGTCCTAGTAACATCTAAGGTCATATTTGGATAGGTAGTACCGGTTGACTCGCTGGCTGAATCGGGAGTGCACACTCATGCCGACTTTATAGTGCTGCCCCACTGGGAGACACAGTCGACAGCACCATGACCCGATATCCCACACAGTCACATTATCCTGATACTGTGCTAAGCAGTCCTTGGCCTATCCTAATAATGCTGAGCGCCAGGCTAGGTTGTGACAAGTATCAATTTTATACGTCATTGGATTGACTCGGCTGGTGTTCGAACTCCCGACCTTCCACAGGGAACGCTGCGCTTTACCGATTCGGCCACCGGGTCCGGTAGGTTGAGGACCTGACGAGAAGTTCAGATGTAGAAAAGTAGGGAAATGAGAATGTGGAGAAGAAGATCAGATGCAACAGATTCACAAGAGATGATGAAGGAAGGCGGGGTACTGGAGAAGTAAGAGCATGGGGGATGGGTGAATGGGGAACAAGACAAAGGGGGGTTTTGAGAAAAGGGAAGGGGTAGGACACTAGGACAGGCAGACCCATTAGAAAATGTCTCGGATGACTGGGTTATGGAAATAACCACATGATTTTGTAATTTAAGGTGTCAGATATATAGTTCAAATGTTTATTTATTATCTATGCCCCACTATTTTTGAGTGAACAATTTATTCAATCCTATAGATTATTACACTTTATAAGTGAAATCGAGAGCTTTACATGGCCGTCATCTTGTTGAGTTTTTGTTGTTTTTTGTTTGGAGGTGTCGGGTCTGGGTGTGGTGGTCCGAGTGGCGATGGGGGGTGATGGCATTCCTTTTTCAATTTCTCAACTTTAAACCAATATAGATAAACACTGAGCATTGGAGCCACCAGTTCCAGAGTTGATTCCTACTTAAACAGTTTTTGCTCGGAATTAAGCAGGATTGTCATTCAGCCCTAGTTTGGCCAGCGGTGAATCTTTTATCTTATGCCAAGTACACACCTACCGTATAGGATTCACGCACTAAAACTCGCGACTCGACCCGACCCGCTTAAAACTGAAAATGGGCCGATTCATTTTTCGAATCGCAAATCGCATTCGTAAGCTAGGTACACACCTACCGTTTTAGCCCTAAAACTGAGTTTTTAGTCGCGAATCGCAATCGTTAGGTGTGCTAGGGGAATGCACACCTACCGACTTTTGGGCAGTTTTAGTTCGTAAACGGTAGGTGGGTGCGGATGAACGGTAGGTGTGTACCTGGCATAAGGGACAGCGAGCTTCGAGTGTCCGGCCCGTCAGCGCAGCCCCGTTTCACCAACGGTATGCCAACTATTTCTTTCAGAGAGGCGATTGTGAAGGATACATTTTATTTTTTTTATAAAGCAATAGGTGAGGATTTGTTATGAAAACAAGCACCATGTCGGTGTTGTCTGTTTCACGCCGATAAGAAGTGACACCCATTCGATTTCGAACGCCGGACGGGGAGAGGTGTTTGTGGGAAGGATGGGAAGGGGGGATAGGTGAGGGTAGGGGGTTGGTTGTGTCCTGGCAACATCTAAGGTCATATCAGGATGGGTACCGACTTGTTGCAGTGCACACTCATGGTGACTTTATAGTGCTGCCCCACTGGGAAATCAGGCCACCAGCATCATGATCTGATATCCCACTCAGTGAAATTATCCTGACACTGAGCTAACCTATCGTATTAATGCCGAGCGCCAGGCTAGGAAGTGACAAGTATCAAGTTTATAAGTCATTGGTTTGACTCGACCGGGAACCGAACTCCCGATCTCCTGCACGCTCTACCGCTTCGGCCACCGCGGAGAGGTAGGAGGTTAGGAATCGAATAGGTTCAAAAGCAAACAAAGAGGGAGATATGATGGGGAGATGAGGAATGGGGTGGTGTAGGGCTAGAGTGTGAGAGTGAGGAGTGATAGGGGTGCAATAAAAAAAATGGTGGTGTAAGAAGGAGTGAAACTTCTCGAGTGGAGCATTGGGCGCTGTGTGTGGTGAAATATGCTGATTAGCACGGCAGGTAATTAATTTCTGCTTTTCAATTACATTTTTCTTTTCTCTCTTTTGGTTAATTATTAGATCAATTATTGTTCTAAAGCTCACGTTGTCATATTGCATACACTTCCTGTTTTGACCATGTCTGGGTTTTTTTATGTGTTAAGACGAGTGCTAAAAGTGCTAAAAACTGCTTTAAGCGGCATTTTATGTTTAGTTTGTTGATAGGACCCGCCCCCCCCCCCCCACCCCCCTCAGCTCCCAGCGTCTCGCGTTTACCTCCCTCCCTCCTCAGCCACTCGTGAATGGCATGATCTGAGACCAACAAGATCGAAGTTTCGGGACACGTTTTAGTAGCAAATCGCAATTTTGGAGATAAGAAAATAGATACCACAGAAACATATCAGCGACAGTGTTCATTTAAAGCTGCACATTCCGATGAAAGCATAACTTTGATCTCAAAACCAAAAGACTTATTCAGATCCTGCATATTCAATTTAGATACTGATGGACTCATTAAATATTTATTACTGCACTGAAGAAGTACTAACTCAATTTAACAGAACCCTTCACTGCTGAAACCTACGCTTTCGATGTGCACACCAACACTATTTTGCATCTTTAATGTCGAATAGTCCAGTGGTTTTGAGCTTCTGTCATGTTTTTTTTTGTATTATATAAATATATTAGGTTGGGTGTTGTAATTAACAATACTTTAGTTTCAAGCAACTTTTATTTTAAATAGCTAACTTTTAAGATATTTGAGGTGCAAGTATGTACCGTTAATTTTGGTGACCATGTAAAAGTGAGAACACTATAGGCTTCAGCAATAACAAGTTCTATTATTATTAATTTGACTCGGTGTTCCCTTTTATGCAGTAACAAATGCTTAATAAGTGCACCAGTATCAAAGTTCGATATGGAAAACAAAATCTTGATATTTGCTTTAGTTTGGAAAATTTGATAGTTTAATCGGACTAGCTTAAACATATCTTTAAGGTTAACCCTTTGAAACAAAAGTTACTTTAACTATAATGACCTAATATTTTTAGTTGGCAGAAACTCAAAATAATTGGACTGTGTAACATTGTCCCTTTCTTTGAGGAATTCTGCCGTACGTTCGCGTTGATGTGGACGGTTCGAGATGGAGAGGGGGGTCATAGTCTTATCATTTTATTAAGCCGTATTGTTTTCTTTTTTAATGGGTCAAATTTAGGAAATTGAGACTGGGCTGCTGCTGCTGTGTATGAAGGCTACATAAACACGTGACTCTAACCAACTAATCCTATTTAACCGATCCTGGAATAAAATCAAACTAAATTCTAATAGCAATCAGGAATACCTAACACCTTCAAGAAACTAATCACATCTATTCGGATATTTAACAGCATTCCGATGGTTTTTAGATTCTATCATTTTCTGAGATAAATATACTAGGTTGGTCGTTTTAATCTACCATACTTTCATTTGAAGTAACTTATATCTAAAATGACTGACTTTGGATATATTCGAAGTGTACGGAGCCGCAATTAAATTTGGCATGCTTTTCAACATTCTGACTGTATGGGTTTCAGCAGTAACCAGTTCTATTAAATTGATTTAGTATGGCTTCTATGCAGCAATAAAAACTTAATAAGTGCACCAGTATCTAATATAGGTTCCAATCTAGATAGTCTAAGTGTTTTGCTTTTGAATAGTTGGTGCTTTTATCGAACTATGCAACTTTAACTGAATTTAACAGCGACAACGGTGAGCGAACTGTTAGTAGAACATGTCTCGTCGTGAAAGTGAAATGAGATGATAAGAAACAAAAAACGAACTTTGAGGTTAATTTATCTCTCGACGAAGCAAATTTATACAAAAGAAAATAACATTTTAAAAGGTCTTCTCTTATTGATTTCCGCACTTTTTAAGAACTTAATTCAGTTCGATTTGTAGTGAAAAACATGGCGCTAGTCCAAGTCTGTTTTATTTTTAAATGTATATTTTTTAGTTAGAAGGGCCGGCAAATGATTAGTGCTGCAGGGCCTTGGTCTCGTCATGGCGAGAGGCGGGAACATGTAGGTGTCATGGCGGTGCTGCTGCTTCTCTCCTCTCGGTGTCAGGGAACAGGTACCACCCTTATCAACATCTCGCCACGCCCTGCCAGACACTTTGCAACTGTCACAGTCGCGATCACACCACTCACATTTAATGATGCTGGCAAACTTAAAACATGCAATTAGTTGTGGGTGGTTTTTTTTAAAGTATGGATTTTGTTAATCGATTCTGTCAACTGATAACGAAATAACCCTTGAAACTGAATCAGCTGGTGTGATTATATGATAAGAATTCACACTTATTAATTAATGTCGGCACATTTTCTAGCTTCATTTGTAATGAGAAATTTGTCACATATAATTACTTGAAGTTAACATGATGGATTTAATAATTCAGACCTATTAGAATATCATCATCTTCTAGTTGCCCAACATGATTATTGCACCATTAACCAGAGTAACCATAGCAACTGTATAGTTTCTTTAACACCTAGTGGTCCCTTTTGCTGTTGAGTTAATTGCTGTTTTCAAAGTAATACTTAGAAATGTTCAAATGAGGAGGTTCGGAGATCAATTATCAGCTGAGTGAAACCTGACAATTGATACTTGGTGCTCTCTTGCCTGGCACTCGGCATTATGAGGATAGCGTGAGCAAGGGCGTAGCTACATCGCTGCACTGTAAGCATGTTTCTCGCATCATATTTTTTCCATAGCAAATCTTTTAGAATACAGTAAAACCTCTCTAAATCGACGGACCATGGGACCGACTTTAAGTGGTTCCATTGGACCGACTTTAAGTGGTCCATTTAGGGAGGTGGTCGGTTTAGAGAGTTACAATATCCTTACAATTGTATTTTTGGGACCCAAATAAAGCGATCGATATAGGGGAGTGGTCGATCTATGGAGGGGTCGGTATTGAGAGGTTTTACTGTATACACTTTTTTATTTTGTGCTTATAATTTTTATTATTTCCTGTAAGCATGTGTGAACAATTTTGTGCTTACATTTGTTTCTGGCATCGCCCCTGGAAAGACTGGATAATATGTGACCGAGTGTGATATCGGGTCATGGTGCAGGTGGGACGGTATCCCAGTGTGGAAGTATTGTAACATCGACATTGCTATGCATCGTCGCAAGTCAATACCGGTCTTTATATTACCTTAGATATTGCAGAGATGGAAAACTCATTTAAACCAATCAAATAGACAGGTAAGCGAGCCACATAGACAGGTAAACCTGGGTATTCTGATTGAACCAGGGAGCCTAGGTAGTGTAATGGCTAGCACACTAGCCCCAGAATGGCAAGATGTGTGGGTTTGGATTCTGCTCTAGGTGCAATAATTCCCATTTTCATCACCCCCATGACACTGGATGCCATGACCAGGACTGTACAAGCTACATGCTGTACTCTTGTTGAACCTACCCTGTGTATGTGATTGTAATTATATTGCCTGTATGTATGTACTTGTATGTATTAAACAAATTATGGACATAAGCCATTTAGAAGACTTACATTTCCAAAGTTATAAGTGTAATTGTCTGCACTTACCTCTCAGGCAAGGAACCACATAGATAGGTAGGTGTGGATAGTGTGATTGAATCAGAGAGCCTAGGTAGTGTAATGTTTAGTGGTATAGCCCTGGAATGTCAAGAACTACGGGTTTAAATCCTTATCTAGGTGCAATATTTTCTATTTTTCACCACCCGCATTTCAATGTCTTAAAATAACATCCTGAATAATGTCACTTCACACATATACTGGAAGAACACCGGAGGGAAAGTATTTATCAACATTCCTAAAGGTACATCAACCCTTGTAATGCTGCAACTTCTGCATCCGTGTGGTATTAATATATTTCTTTAAATTTAAAAGGGCATGGTTATTCCGCTTAGGCATTTCCCACATAAGTCTTACATTTCTAAACACACACTGAGTCAACATCTGCTTAATCTCACCGAGTCAACATCTGCATAATCTCACCAACTCTCACCAAATCTCCAGCCGTCATGGTTTCAACTGGCTCAGACAATAGAGTGCAGCACGTCATCTTCAGTGGGAATTGTTCCCTAGAGCACAATCCTAACCAGTCATACTTTCCTTCCCAAGTGAATTCCAGATAAGGATCGCTCGGGTATTTATGCGACGATACTCTCTTGGAACAGCTGAGTCGATCGTCAGTAAACCTCACGGAAGTTAAATGCAAATGAGCCACTGATGGGAATATGACGCGACGGTCAGTTTGTTTGTTTGGGTTTTATGTCCTGACAACATCGTAGGTCATATCAGGATGGGTACCGACTTGTGACAGTGCACACTCATGCTGACTTTATAGTGCTGCCCCACTGGGAGACCATGACCTGATATCCCACTCAGTCACATTGTCCTGACACTGAGCAAACCAGTCCTTAGCTTATCCTAATAATGAGCGTTTTAAGTCATTGGTTTGACTCGACCAGGATATGAACCCGTGGGTTCGAATCCCACCATCTACCAAAACGGCCGCTCAACTCATTCAGCCATCCCGTCTGGGCGACGGTCTGTTGGAATGAGCCAGTTACTTTTATTCCAAATCAAGTGTTCCGGTATGAGATAATATTCTGACTCCCATAATAAAGTCGCTTTAATATGCATAATAAAGCAACTCCCCTTCGTCTACTGGTGCTTGCAGAAAAATGGTGTGGATCCTCCACATGGCATAATTTGGGTCATAATTCCTGATAGTTTATATTTTATATCTACAAGCGCACTTATCTAGATAATAATCTTCGAAAACATTAATTTTTGTAACTAGAATGTATCATCTACATAGTTTTTAAGAAAATGCATGTAAACACATATAGGCGAGGTGGCCTAGATAACCACAACGTTGTTGTTTTTTGAGGGGTTTAAAAAAAGTTTGTTTCGTCCATACAATGCCTATATTCATTCTAGCAATGGTAATTTCTTTACACTTGTTGTTGTTGCTGTGAATATATCTAAGCAAAACGTACTATATTTCATCTTACTTCTCTTCTTTTTTGATTTACATCTTCCGTCACTTGACTCAGAAGAGGTAGGGGGCCTACTTGTATCTGAAGTTGATGAGTCACTGTTGTCATCTGACGATGTCGGGGTTTTCTTAAGATATTTCCACTTCTGCAGATGTCAATATCTTTTGGCGGATGCAATGTCATCAGTTGAATTTACTTGAAATGCCGATTCCAACACTTCTTTCGGATTCTCTTGTTTCCAGTCTTGTCCGTAGATCAGCGTCCGTGTCTTCTCTGACTGCCTTAGCTGTGTGTACAGTCCAGTTTGAGCTTTGTGCAGAAGTAGGCCTACACACCTCAAACATGTCCATAGTTGTATGCTTATCTTCAGCTGCTGTTTCTTCTAAAATGTATTTATTGTGTGTATGAGTTCTTATGTTTGCACATGGCATTTCTTTTCCCTGTGTTTCCCCCCACATATTTCGAATAGTAGAGAAATATGGTTGTAGAAGTTGCATAGTCCGATGGTTTTGAGTTTCTGTCATTTTTCTGAGAGAAATATATTAGTTTGTTTGTTTGTTGTTGTTTTACGTCCTAGCAACATCTAAGGTCATATCAGGACGGGTACCGACTTGTGACAGTGCGCACTCATGGCGACTTTATAGTGCTGTCCCACTGGGAAACCAGGCCGCCGGCACCATGACCTGGTATCCCACTCAGTCACATTATCCTGACACTGAGCACACCAGTCCTTGCCCTATCCTAATAATGCCGAGCGCCTGGCTAGGAAGCGACAAGTATCAATTTTAAAGTCATTGGTTTGACTCGACCGGGACTCGAACCCACGACCCCACGATCTACCAGCATGGGAGACGGACGCTCTAACTCATTCGGCCATCCCGTCGAGAAATATATTAAATTAATTGTTATAAGCTACCTTAGTTCGAAGTAACTTTTATTTAAAATGGCTAGCTTTTGAGATATTTGAAACGCAATTCTGAGGCCATGGGCTTCTGCAACAACAGGTTATGTTAAATTGACTCAATATTCCCTTCTGTGTGACAACAAATGATTAATAAATGCAGATCTGCATCTAAATTAGATATACAGAATTAAATCTAGATAATTGATTTGGTTTTAAAAATGTGATGTTTCATCGGGATATGCAGCTTTAATCAAAATAAATTAAAGTAGAATTTAGTATCAGCAGTGACAGAAACATATCCACCATGGACATGGTTCTGGATGGCACGTTCAAACAATCATTCATCTGGAGACTATTTGAAGCCTGTGGATCCTATTGAACCAAGCTGCTCTAGCGGCACACCAAGACACGCCTCACATGAATAATAATACAAGTTTCGTTAGAATTTAACAATATAAATATAATGTATTATACTGCATTTATCATTGTTATGTGAGGTATAACACGTTATACGCATATTATTTAGGCTGGGGGGGGGGGGGGACGATGCCCCCGTCTCTTCCCCCCTCCTCACTGCCGTGAGACCAAGCTTGAGATTTTCAGGTGGTACGCAGATTAAATAAAACGTTATTGGAATAAAACATGACGCAATAAAAAAAAAAAATTTTAAAGAGAAGATTTTTGTAATCTCAGTTGGTACGAAGCTTGCATACCTGTGTACATGGAAACTAGGCCCCTGAGGCCTCCCTAATCTTAACAGTACAGTTGAGCAGTGGTGAGGGGAGGGGGGGTACTCTGATGGTTCCTACTAATTAACTTATCTCAATCACCTAGCTCCTAGCTGTTAAAGTTCAGTAGTTCGATGGTTTTGAGTTTCTGTCATTTTTCTGAGATAAAGATATTATTAAATTGATTGTTATAATATACCTTATGTTAGTTTGAAGGAACTTTCATTTTAAATGGCCAACTTTTGAGATATTGGAAAGGCAAACATGCTAAATTAATTTAGCCAAACACGCCAACACTCTTGACAGCATGGCCTCATGCAGTAAGATGTTCTATCAAATTGACTCGGTGTTCCCTTCTATGGGGCAACACATGTTTCATAAGTGCATCAGTATCTAAGTAGAATCGAATGTTGATAATTGCCTTGGTTTGTAGAATTTGATGCTTCATCGCTTAAACATATGGCTTGTCTGGATGAGTCTTCCTTCCTATCTGCCTTCACTCCCCCGGAATTTTGACTTTAAATAAACGGAGGGGCCTTTTAGAAGGTACCAGCCAGAGTTAGCTCATCCACTACCTGTCGTTCGAGTTGTCGGAGCGGAAGGGTACATAATCTCCAACATATCAACAAGCATATTATTTCCTTTTTAAGACGTTCTATTATTTATTGTCTAATGTTGACTGAACCATCTTTGACTTGATTTGCGTTCTTACTTCAGGCGTTCATTTTCCATCCCAGGAAATGTGGAAATCTCGAGCAGTGGGAGGAAACAGACCTCACACTGATAAACAGTACTTTTTAATCCCATGTAGTTAAGCTTACTTGTTTGGACTGCAACGTACTTCCTGTGGGTGGCAAGGGGACCTGCACTAAGCACAAACCACACACACTTTACACCAAAAATACCCCACACATCCGCTACATACGTATGTCCTGGAAAAGAGTGACACAGTGCACACACACACACACACCAGATATTTTTATAGAAATTGTTTGTTGCTTGCTGTTGTTTTACGTCCTATCAACATCTAAGGTCATATCAGGACAGGCACCGACTTGCGACAGTCCACACTCATGGCAACTTTATAGTGCTACCCCACTGGGAGACCAGACCACTGCCACCATGACTCGATACCCCACACAATCACACTATCCAGACATTGCGAACCATTCATTGTCCTATCCTATTAATGCCGAGGCCCAAGCTAAGTAGCGACAAGTATCCATTTTATAATCCATTGGTTTGACTCGGCTGGGATTCGAACTCCCGACTTTCCGCACTCAAAGTCTGCCCTCTACCGATTCGGCCACCGCGTCCGGTGCACATCTTCATCCATGTTTTCTTTAGCTGGGTAGGTGAATTATTTGCACAACGGACAGTCTGTCCAGCTGGCTCTTTATCGGTGACTTTACGGATTAATTATGTTCATCTGGTTGCTCGCATCTAATGCCCAGCGTCAACTGAGTCGATTTGGGATGGGAAATTCGTTTGTTTGTTGTTGCTTTACATTCTAGCAACATCTAAGGTCATAACAGGATGAGTACGGTACCGACTTGTGACAGCTGGGCTGACAGTAATTTCGTCAGATCTAATAAAAGTTCGATCTTTTCCAAAGCTTCTGACGTCGACTGCGTTATATCGTCCACGCTGTTGTTACCGAATGACAACCGAAAGTCACAACCGGCCTGGTTAACACCAGGCATGGCGACTGTATCTCAATGCGCCCAATTTCTGACGGTGTGCACTTGGGTGGGATGTGAGAAGTAGGACCGGCTGAACATCACTTGGTGTAAATACTGCCAGGGTCCGGTTGGGTCCCGGGTGCGTATAGACCTTGACGTAGACACACCGGAACCAGCGAACCAGAGGGTCATGTCGGTCGAACTTGATGGACGCGGTATGCGGTACGCCCACTAGAAGAATGAGTGCTTCCTGTTTCCCAACATGACGCTTAGAATATAACCAGACTGGCGCTGGTAACCACAGGGTGGCCGAATGAGTTGAGCGTCCGTCTCCCATTTTAGTAGATCGTGGGATTCAACCACACGAGTTTGAACTCTAGTCGAGCAAAGCAATGATGTAGTCATTGATATTTGTCGCTTCCTAGTCAGGTGATAAGCATTTTTAGGATATGGCAAGGATAATGTGACTGAGTGGGATATCAGGTTATGGTGTGGTGGCCTGGTCTCCCAGTGGGACAGCACTATGAAGTTGCAATGAGTGTGCACTGTCTCAAGTTGGTACCCGTCCTGATGTGACCTTAGATGTTGCCAGGACGTAAACTCCCAACAACCAACCAACCAACCAACCAACTGGCATTGGAATATATAGTACACTGCTCCTTGCCCTATCCTAGTAATGCCGAGTGCTAGGCTAGATAGCGTCAAGTATAAATCTATAAGTCATTGGGTTTGATTCGGCCTGGGTTTGAACCTCACGAGTTCGAGTCTCACAATCATTCGGTCATTCCTTCTGGTGCTTCATTGTTTCTACCCCCATCGATTTTTCTTCACGGTGGAGATAACTGCTGATAACAAATGATATAAAATGCCATTTTTGTTGTTAGCAACCATCTTGGTCGAAAAGTTATAGATGCTGCACCAAAAACTTTCTTGTAACCAAAATTCAACCGGAGGTCGGTGACCATTTTCAGTTCTTCTGACCACTCGCTGACCATTATTTTTCCCACCTTTTTTTGCTTTGCTCACAACGTTGCCGGCTTTCGTTTGCGAAGTGCTCGCAAGGTGTAGTGTGACTGAGGTCTAAAATGTTGCAAAGATGGCCCATGCATAATAGTCCAGTGAGAATGCTGACAACTGCACCAAATGAGATAAATACATAGCTGCTGCATGACCAGGCACCCTGGCCACCTGGTGGCCGGCACTGACTAATGGATCCAGCCTTATCTGGGAACTGAATCATCGTTTTTCTTTTAAGCTGTTATACCACAGGCGTCAGCTATTTCCCAAATGTTCAAGGTGAATTTTTACTTAATTTTCCGAGGAAAACAAAAATGGTTGGAAATACCACATTTGCTCCAAAAAATAAACTCAATTCATTCCAATATTTGTTACCCTAGTCCGCAAACTATAGACCTACACAGCCAGTTGATGCCGTCTGAATTAGTAGGGGACTGCAACCATAATTTTAGTCTTAAATTGAGAACGGGCAGGTGCAGTGCTCATTGTATCTGGAGGAGCACATCAATTGTTGGTTACAGCATTATGCAACGCGCAATGCTGGAAAACACAAGTGTTTGAGCGAAAATCTGATGAATGAAGCTACCTGAATAAAATATAAATTGTTGGTAACAGGACAGTAGTTTTTTTCACCGAACTGGAGTGTCAGACCTAGACTCGTTCTGTCAGGAACGTTCACAGGCTAGCAACGAAGCATACTATTTCACTATGGTCAATATGGTTGAGATTTTTGTTATCTGAATAACATGAAATTGTCAAAATCAAAGCCCTTACCTACATTTGATTCAATACATCCAACTTAGATATGGGTGCACATATTAAACATGTGTTGCTGCGTAGAAAAGGGGTACTAAGTCAATTTAATGGAATTTATTTACTGCTGAATCCTTGTGTCAGCATTTTGACGTGGATGATAAAATTGATTTGGCATATTTTCACTTCAAATATCTCCAAAGTTAGCCATTAATACTTTTTAAGGAAAGCTACCTTACATGTAACCAGGATATAAACCGAAACAAACAATGAGGAAAGCCTTCAAGTTAGAGCATCCGTCTCCTGTGTTGGTAGATCGTGGGATCGAACCCTGGTCGAGTCAAACCAGTGACGTAAAAATGTATACTTGTCATTTCCTAGCGAGGCGCTCGGTATTATTAGAATAGGGCAAGGAACAGTGGAATGAGGAAGACCAATCGCCCGCGATTGAAATTGTCCTTGCTTAAACAACTAATGTACCAAAAAGAAGAAAAAGTCAGAGCTGGAGTTGGGCAGAGTAGATTTATTTAAGACAACCGGCGACCCGCCGTCGCAATGATAGGCAAAAAATGTCACAAGTACACAAATGAAGCGTAGCAGTGTCAATCATGTTTAAATCTATTTAGTCTTTAAATGTTACAAACATTTCGCAAAGGAGTAATTAACATCTATGATTGATATCACTATTCGAAATGACTATTATGAATTTGCAATAATAATATATTATTATGAACAGCACAGAAACGACTCGCATCGTTCCGACCACGTGTGTCATCTGTACGGGTACTCGCGACCATAGTTGCGGTTCAGGTTGTTTCTGCCGCGGCCGGCCTGGCGCCGGGTGGCACCGGGCCGGCGATACAGGCCGCCCCGGCCGCTGCTGCTGCTGCTGCTGGCGGCGGTGGTGGCGGCGGGGAGGGGCCGGTGACAGCGCCCCGCCCACCCCATGTGGCGGCTGGCGGGGTCAGGTGGCGACTGAGTGTGGTCACTCAGGTCGTTACCAGGTCGACCGGCGCGCCCCAGTGCGGAGCATTCTGGAATCAAACAAGATGTTGGTTACCATCAACACAAGTCGCGGAAATTGGTGAGCAAAGATTAAAGTTGCATAGTCCGATCGGTTTTTGAGTTTCTGCCTTTTTCTGGAGATAAACACATTAGGTTGATCGTAATCATTTTACTTTAAAGTAAGTTTTATTTTAAATGGTTAACTTTTGATATACAGTAAAACCTCTCTAAATCGATTGACCATGGGACCGACTTGGTCCATTTAGGGAGGTGGTCAGTTTCAGGTGTTTTTTTTATCGTTGCAATTGTATTGTATGGGCGATCGTGTGGGACCCAAATAAAGCGATTGATATAGGGGAGTGGCCGATCTATGGAGATGGTCAGTTAGAGAGGTTTTACTGTATGACATGAAAACGTGCCAAATTAATTTTGGCAAACACATAGACATTTTTGAACCATAGGTTTCATTCAGCATTAACAGGTTCCATTAAATAAACTTAGTGTTCCCGTCTATGCAGCAATGTATGTTTAACGAGTGCATCAGTATGTAAGTTGCATATGTGGGATCAAACATAGAAATAAGTGTTTTGCTTTTGAAAACTTGATGCTTCCATCGGATTATGCAGCTTTAACCACTTTCCGTTAAAAAGAACCCACACAAAAACCCACAACATATAATGTATCAACAAGAGCACACTATCTACTTGATTGAAGCAATACCGTTCGAAGCTGTTTAAATTTAACAGCAAGTTTGTTAGTGTGTTGGCGTATGTTTACATATACATATATGACCATACACAAATATAAGTCAGATGGGATGGCCAATTGAGTCGAGCGCCCATCTCGCGTTATCGTAGGTCGTGGGTTTCTAACCCTTGGATTTGAACCCATAGCGAATAAAAACAAAAAACAAAAGTTCTAAATTGATGCTTGCGCTATCTAGCCTGGTGGTGAGCATTGCCAGGAGCAGTGGAATGAGGAAGATCACGATTGAAATTTCTCGCGATTGAAATCCCCCACCTCCCATTTAAATCAACTAATGTACCAAATAAATAAATAATAAATAAATATGCCAATGGAGCAAAACTGACAATCTTCATGCAGTGAACGCTAGAGTTTAAAGATTACAGAAACCGTAAAAGATAGGACATATGCATACACCTCCCCAACCATACTTCTGGTGATTGATATGCTACCCATAACCCCCTCCTACACCCCACCCTTCTCTCCGCCCCTTCTATTGTATGAGACAATAAGAAGCGGCGTCCTATTTTACGAGGTTATTTCTGTACTTAACCGACCATGTAAAAATATGATTTATTTCAACAACAACAAAAAAGGCGCAATGGCAGGGCGTATACACGTGACCAGTAGTACGCAACTCAGCAAAGCACAACGCCCCCCCCCCCCCCCAACGGGACTCACCCGAGCCGCTGCCAGCGCCGTGTCACGGTCAACGCAAATAGAATACCCGGCCAGTTCATGCCTCAATCATATTACATCACACGAGAACCAATTTCAAATGAAATGATATAGGTTTTTGCAGTGGGGAGTCGGCGAGTGGTGGTGGCGGGGGTTGGTGAGAGAGATCTGGGGGCGATGGTCAGATAGGAGATGAGATTAGTCAATACACGCGGGATGCAGGTATCGTGGCCATCACACGGCTCAGTAGGCTGAATCACGCCGGCCGCAGATCGCATCGCCACCACGCCACTTCACCAACTGCCCCTCGGCGCCCCCCGTCTAAACCCCGTGTAAGGCCCGGCACAGGCAGCCCCTGCGCACGCAGCCTGAGCAAAACCACACCGCCTACACAAGAGTGTGAATGCGCGTGGGCCTGTGGCGGGCAGACGACGCGCGGGTTACCATGCCAAACTGCCTCGGGTTGTCCTTTTCAGGGAGGACAGAGCGGAGTTGCGTCGGTGAAGGGGCGAGGTGACTGGATTATGAAGCATGATTCAGGGAGGGAGATAGTGTCACAGACGGCTCAGTCCGAGATGTATACCCACAGGAGGTGTGCGACGCCCCGCCCAGCGGGGGTCTTAGTTACTAAGTTAGTAACCTCAAAGAGCAGGATTATATTTAATCAAAACAGCTTTCCACAAATCACACAGGCTTTGATTTTTTTTAAATACTTAAACCATACTATGTTAACAGCACTTGGGTGAGTGCCACTAAAATAGAGCGTTGTGAGCGTGTTCCATAGAGTGCCCACTATAGGATGCACAGAGCTCTATTTGCGGAAGAATCGACAATAAATTGCCAAACAAGGCACGCGACGGGAAGTAGTGGGGAAACACCCGGATGTGTCACAAGTCGTCGGGGAGCGAGCCGGACGCGCGCCCAGCCCAACTCGGGGAAAAAAACGCGTCAGTGCCATTCAGTGAGCCTGTCCGGTTCTACGCATCAACCCAAGCTTACAACTCGCAGCAAATCAAATATTGTAATACAGGCACTGCCCGCATTTAATAGACACAACATGTCACAAAATATTTGTTTGTTTGTTTGACGATTGAGGATAATGTGAATATGAATACAGAAGTTAGTTTTTTACGTCCTGGCTCAGCTTGAGGCTGAGGCAGGTTCGCATGGTTTTACGTCCTCGCAACATTTATGGTCATATCAGGACGGGTACCAACTTGTGACAGTACACACTCATGGCAACTTTATAGTTCTGCCCCACTGGGAAACCAGACCGTCAGCACTATAACCCGATTTCCTACTCAGTCACATTATCCTGATTCTGAGCTAACCAGTCTATGCCCTATCTAGTAATGTCAAGCACCAGGCTAGGTAGCAACAAGCATCAATGTTGTAGGGCACTGGTTTGACTCGACCCGGATTCAAGGTCCAGACCTTCCGTACAGGAATACTGCGCTCTACCTATTTGGCCACCGTGTCCAGTCTACATAACTATGTCATCATATCGCACTCAATCACATTACCGACACAGACAACCAGTCTCCGATTTATCATACAAATGCAAAGTGGTAGATGGAAAATTATTTCAGTCTTTAACTTGACTCGAACAGGGACCGATCCCACTACCTCTCTTGCTGAAAGTGGACACGTTACCACGTCATCTTGTTAGCTTCTAAATGGTATTGTTAACACTCTTCTCTATGAAAATATTCATTGCACTATCCAGTCCAATACTATTGAAGACAATCGGTTTGAAAGGGGCAGTAACGTGACCAACACATTACCTATTCACAATTATAATGATTGAATGACTAGTTATAGTTTGGATAAATTCTCTAGGAGTTATTTAGGGCTCAACTAATGCCAAGATCTGTGATTAACTTGTGATTATTAATTATGATCATTGGTGGCAAAACCGACATTGACACCGCCCACAATAGATAGCACCAGTCCCACACGCAGTGCATAGGAGCCCGACTAGACCCGACAAAAATATTTTACTTTTAAAAGTAATTCAGACAAAACAACACATCATATATCACGTGGTCACTACTATTGCTTCCTCAGACGTCTCCCCGTTGTCGGAGAATGGGAAGTTCAACATAACCCCGACAGGAGTGTTCCTTAAATATTTGGAACTCTGACTACTGTGACGTCACTCCCAATATCGGAAGACCATGCAGTGGAGTCCGTTTCAAAAGTATATAAATACCCAATCCTACAAGCTACGTCAGCCTCAAAACACAGTAATTAAATTTGCAGCCTGATGGTTTTGAGTTTCTGCCAGATATATATATATATTTAGATAAATACAGTAGTTGATCGTTATAATATACATTAGTTTGAAGTAACTTTTATTATAAAGGGTTAGTTATGGAGATATTTGATGTACAAACAAGCAGATAAATTTGTGTGTACACACCAAACATAGTTTGTTTACCCCTCTTTTTTCTCTTCTTAAACATTTTCTATTTGAAATGCAAGCATGCAAAATTAATGTTGCCATGATTGTCAAAACTCCGACCCCATAAAGCAGTAGCAGGATCTATTAAAATGATTTAGCACACCCTTCTATGCAGAATCAAATACTTAATAAGTGCATCTAAAGCCTAGGTCACACCTACCCGGATCAGGGGCCGGACGAGCCCCGACCCATGATCCGGTGTGGTCTGTGGCGATTCGGCGTCATCCGTGGCTGGTCCTTGGTGATCCGGCCGCATCTGGGGTCTGCCCCGGATGTTTTAAAATGTTTAAAACATCCAGGGCGATCCACGGAATATTGCAATCCAGGGTTAACCGGCATCATCCGTGTGATCCGTGACTCATCCGGGTAGTCCCTGTGTTGTCCGGGAGTCGCCTGTGTTTCGTCCGGGGCAGTCCGGGTCATTTTATACTCTGAGCTATCCGGGGCTTGTCCGGGACTGATCCGGGACTAATCCAGTGGCTGTGGACCATGGCTCGCCCAGGTAGGTGTGAGAGCGAGGCAAAAATCACCAAAAATAGCGATTTTATCCGGGGTGGTCCAGGGTGGTTGGGGGGGGGGAAGTGGTCCAGCTTAAAATCCGGGGCTCATCCGGGTAGGTGTGACTTGGGCTTAAGCAGAGAGCTTGTATATAAACAGATGAGAGGGACAACTCCCGCGAAAAACGGTAACACAGGCTACAGTGGCGTTCCTGGCGGTTAGTGTTGAACAAGCCACGAGTTTGCCGGTACGCTCAATGTAAAACATTTGTTTTTATTCAAAATTAATAGAAATCCAGAAGCCTAACCTTATCAATTTAATATAATCCTTTTGGTAAACATGTTTTCTATATGTCTTCCAAGCGGTTTGTTTCTATGTGGTGTAGTTTTAGAGATATTTAACGTTTTCTGTATGAAGATTGCTCACCGCCATTGACAATGCCTTGAGTTTGCCGTACGTGTAGTGCAAAACGTGTATTTTATTCAAAATTAATAGAAATTCAGAACCCTAGCCATGTAAATTTAATATAGTCTCATTGTTAAATATGTTTTCTATATGTGTTCCAAACAGTTTGTTTCTATGTAGTGTAGCAAATTAAACAATATTTGTCTTTCACCCAGGAGCAGTTCCGATAGCCTTTAAGACATGTAACTCCGATTGTGACCACCTTGTGTGCTACTTTTACGTAGTTCACTTTGTGTGCTTTCTTATATATTGTCCAGCGCGTATACTGTAACATAGTGAGTTGTTATCGTAACGGCCCGACGTTATTAGTGGTCTACGTGCGAGACGCTTAATAGCGTCATTAAGGCCCCGAGCCTAGACCAGCCCAGCTTACACGCACCCCGCCCAAACCCCACAACCCGGCACACAACAAACCCCACAATAAACACACCCACCCCCACAAACATTAATATCACGAATAACCGCGTTGTTCACAATCAAATTGTTCAGCGATTGCTTTATTTTATTGTATTATCCGTCCTGAAATCAGGAAAATCAATGTTACCAGGAAAATGATCGATTGATTGATTGATTGATTGATTGGTGGTTTCTTTACGCGTGTCGGCAACATAGGCCATATGCACAGCGAGAATTGTTTGTTTTTTTATTAAAAGGAAAATGACCATAGATGTTACCAGGAGGTAAAAATCCAACATACAATTATTTTATTTTATTTATTTTTGTCATGAAATTTGATTAATTAGTAAATAAAAATATATAATTATGCATAAGTTAAATTTGATGAAATAATGCGGATTTATTATTGTGGTGTTTTCTTGTAGTTGTATATATATATATATATATAACATTTATTTATTACAGACAAAAGGCATTCATAGTCTTCTTCTTCTTTTCGTTCGCCTTCAATTTATAGTCTTCTCTATTGAAACAAAAAGGGGAATAACTTTAAATAAATAGCCGACGATGTATTGGTGAGTGGGGCCCCTGGTGTCGGGAGCTGAAGACTGACAGCCATAACGAGGCTCCTCCCAGCTCCGCCCGATAGTTATCTCCCACACTTCGGCTGTCTGGGTTCCAGGGCAGTTGGATCCCGGACAATTGGCCACCAAGTCGACCCGAGAATCGAACAGAATCCGGACGAGATTCTCAGAGCAGTTATCGCACAAAATGAAGTATTTAGAGCGTCTGTCTGACTAGTAATATTGACCAACGGGAAAGGCAAAATCCAAATAAAGTTCAACCCCCCGATTAATACATGTCAAACTAAGGGCCGAGTTTATGTCAAATATGAATATTTTAAAAAGCACAAAAAAACTACCAAACCCACACGAAAGCCTTCAATAGCTTTTCCCATTCAAGTTCACACAAACTAATTTCAAAGCATGATAACTTAATGTCCTAAATGAGGAAAGTTAGGTATTGGGGCGGGGGCGGGGCCGATTTGTCTTTACCCGCTTATAACAGAGAGCTAGATTATGACCATTGTGGTAATATGCTTCTAGCTTCTACCCAGACTTCGTAGCGCGGGCACCTAAATCCTCCGCCCACGAGCCTGAGGTAGACACATGTGTTACCAGGCGCATGGACATTCTACCTCAATGGATGGTGAACTAATCATTAATCACACTTCTGCCAACAAAATTAACTTAATTTATGTGTGTGTATGTATGTGTGTGTATGTATGTATGTATGTATGTATGTATGTATGTATGTATGTATGTATGTATGTATGTATGTATGTATGTATGTATGTATGTATGTGTTTGTTGTTGTTTTACGTCCTAGCAACATCTAAGGTCATATCAGGACGGGTACCGACTTGTGAAGTGCGCACTCATGGCGACTTTATAGTGCTGTCCCACTGGGAAACCAGGCCGCCGGGACCATGACCTGGTATCCCACTCAGTCACATTATCCTGACACTGAGCACACCAGTCCTTGCCCTATCCTAATAATGCCGAGCGCCTGGCTAGGAAGCGACAAGTATCAATTTTAAAGTCATTGGTTTGACTCGACCGGGACTCGAACCCACGACCCCACGATCTACCAGCACGGGAGACGGACGCTCTAACTCATTCGGCCATCCCGTCTGGTTTTGTATGTGTATGTATGTATGTATGTATGTATGTATGTATGTATGTATGTATGTATGTATGTATGTATGTATGTATGTATACACGTGTGTGTGTGCGCGAAAATAGGATATATTGTGCCTAGAGCAGGGTTCAAACTGACACTTATTGCCATTCCGGGGCTAGCGTGCCAACCATCATACTACCTAGGATCCCTGATGCAATCACCCTAACCACACCTACCTATCTATGTGGCTCCTTTCCTGAGAGATCAGTATAGAGTACTACTACATTCGCCCTCCGGAATTTTAAGTGCTTTTAAATGGTTTATGCCCATAAGTAGTTTTAATGCTTACAATTACATAATCATACAGTACGTTATTGGCATGGATGTGACCTGAATCGGTAGAGAATTATGCCACCAATTTGTGACATTGTCAACACGATTGAAAATAAAGTGTCACAAACTTAATGAAAACCCCTGAACAACAAGACATTTCATTTCAAATAGTCATATTCAACATCCTCCTTAGGTGGAGTTGTTTAAACAACAACAACAAAAGTATAAAAATAAGGAAATAATTAACCATTTCTGGAGTCATTAGCAGAGTAACATTTTGATTCCACTTGCCCACACTGTGAAACTACCCATCAACCACTGAGTATAAACACAACACAGGAATTACTTTCACTATTTAACCCATGCCACATTGACCTGATTATGGTACAGTTAGAGTTAAATCCTGAAGTTGCCTCTGAAGAGTGAAATTTGAGCTCAATGTCTGTGTAAAATAGTTGATTCCCATTTGGAATGTTACCATACTAATTTAAAATCAAAAGCATCAAATTAATTCAGAATAGAATAGTAACCTACTTTCATGTGAATCACTATGCACAAACTGCGGGAAAGGCAAATGAGCAAGAGTGAGCAGTTCATCACGCAAATGCAAATGGTACAGTTAGAAAGATCTTATCATTATGATTACAAATATATATAATAAAGGTAAATTGGGTTTTTAGTCCCTAAGTCATGAATTTCTGAATATTTAAAACATTTTGAGTTTTTGGTACCGATGTCACGGTTTTGCTACACAGTTTCTGAGAACAACCCATATGGGTAGTTCTCAGAAGTTGTGTACCAATACTGTAACATAAGTACCACCAAATCAAAATGCTGTCAAAGTCTTATATACAAGCTTCCTCAATGTGTATGTCCTTTTGCATCTGAATAATTGAAAATAAACATTCTGACATTTTTAAGTAGGTCAAATGATGTGCACACTCAATAAATAGCAGTATAGCATGGAAACCAATCTGACTAAAAAATCAAATATTTTCCACAGAAAGCTTGACATTTTTAGGAAATTTCACATGCCACTTGCTTTATAAACAGTAGTGATAATAATTTGAAACCACATTGCTATGGTTTTGTGTAATTTGTGATGATTAAAGAGAAAAGCAGAAAAATATTAACAATGTAACAGTCCAAGTGGAATTGAACAATTTTTACACAAATGTTCGGCTCAAATTTCAATGTTATGGGGCAATTTCAGGATTTATCTTTTACTATACCATAATTGGGTCCATGCACAGTGTCAAATAGTGAAAATAGTTCCTGTACTGTATCTGTACTCAGTGTTTGATACAGTTTCATAGTACCTGCAAGTGGACACAAAATGTTACGATGTTAATGACTCCAGAAAAGGTAACTTTTTCATAATTTTTATAATTTTTGTTAGAAATGAATGTCTTCAACTTAATGAAGACATTGTATATGATGATTTGAAGTGAAATGTTCTGTTGTTCACAGGTTTTCATTAAGTTTGTGACAATTTATTTTCAACGCTGTTGACAATGTCACAAATTATTGATGTAATTTTCTTGTAATTATTGATGTAATTTTCTATTTATTTAGCTACATCCATCCCAATAAGATACATAATACACAATATTAACATTTACTTTTGATCTAAAATATCTCCCACATTATTGGGCTAAATGATGAAATCTAAATATTGACACTCCAATAATGGCTTTCTTTGAAATATGCATTTCAAGTAGACTACCTCAAGTGGTACACAGTTTTCTGAGAACGACCCATATATATATACATACACAGGGTAGGTTCAATAATCATACATCGCACATCTTGTACAAGATTCAGGCCATGGCAACTAGTGCATAGAGCAGGATTTGAACCCACACCTCTTGCATTCTGGGCTAGTGCACTAACCATTCACCACCTAGGCTTCCTGATGCAATCACTCTATGTGGCTCTTTGCCTGAGGTCAGTGCAGACTACTACTACTACTACACTACCATAACACTGAACTAGAGATCTTTTCAAATATTCCATCAGTAAATGTGTGCTTTCAGCCCTGTGATTCTACCCATCAGACTACAACAGTGCTCATCCTAATGGTGTTTAGCGAGTAAGGAGCTTAGATTTCAATATGAAATCCACAATTAGGATCTGGTGATGCTTTCTGTAAGGCAAACAACTAGCATTGAGCACTTCATTATTGAATAACATCACTTAATTATTCGATAACAGATATGTATATCATTATTATATCAAATTATCCTACTATAAAATGTATATATATTTATATGTATAAACCACACCACAATCCTATTAGAAAATGTATTTACATTGATAGGAATCAAATGCCCATGAACCAGTTACCCTGCCAGCATTAACTGCCACTGTTGCCCACCATCCTCACAAATGAACGCTTTCCGCAAGCACATTTCCATTTTAATTTGCATGATCAAGTTCCATAGTCCGACTGTTTTGGGGTTCTGCAATTATTTAAGATAAATACATTAGGTTCGTCGTTATAATCCACTTTACTTTATTTTGAAGTACATTTTATTTTAGATGGTTAACTTTGGAGATACTTGAAGCAAAAACGTAACAATTTTAATTTTCGCAAGCACATAAAGTTGACACCATAGGCTTCAGGTTCTGTTAAATTGGCTTAGTAACCCTTACTAAGCAGGAACTAATACTTAATAAGTGCATGCGTTTCCAATTTGAATATGTAGAAGCAAATCTAGTGTAAAATATTCCGATAAAACACATTGGTGGGGAATGGGAACTGGTCTATAAGGGATTACAAATGGTCTATAAAGGTAAATGATGTATAGGGCCAGGGGCATTAATGTATTATGTGGTGCTGGTGATCCTTTACTTATATTAAATAGTCATTGTGTATTCTATAGATAGTGTGAGAGGGGCACTATTGTTATTGTGGAAGGAGCTCAAGAGCTCTACTCACAACCCCCCCCCCCCCCAACTGTTAGTCACGGATCACCAAACACACAGACACAACAGTGCAGGTGAAGCCAAAGCAGCCACAAGGCATGGCAGTGGTGGGTAGATTACAGTTGCCATAGTGACACAAGAATGCTTACTGTTGATTGGTGGACCTAGAAATGCTTACTGTGCATTGGAGGCCATGGTCAGGTGATATGCCATGTCAGGTCCAGAAACCACTATATAATAATAAACCTGAGGATACAAGCTCTCTGTATTCCTCCACTCTATATACTCTGCCTTTCTTATACTTGCCTGTAGTGATTTCCTATTAGCCTGCCTACACAACTACAGCTGCCAGACGACGACTTTACACTAGGTTAGGTTTGGCACACGTTTTGGTTTTGAAAATCTTTTGATTTCATCGGACAATGTAGCTTTAAAATTGCAAAGTCCGATTAAGTATACATTTGTTAAAACCAAAACACTCGCCTAGATTTGATTCTATATCATCTAACTTAGACGCTGATACACTTATTAAGCATTTGTTTCCACATAGAAGGGGGCACGGAGTCAATTTAATAGAACCTGTCACTGCATAAGCCTATGGTGTCAGAGTTTTGACGTGTTTGCTAAATTAATTTTGTTTACGCCTAAAATATCTACAAAGTCAGCCATTTTAAATCAAAGTTACTGCAAACTAAAGTAACATAGATTATAACAATCAATTCAATATATTTATCTCAGAAAGATGGCCAAAACTCAAAACCATCGGACTATGCAACCAAATCCTAAATTTAATGCAAACCCAAAACGCACAACGCGCAAAGGCGCTGTGATCATTATAACACCTAACGGGGGCTGTCTAGACTGGAGCTGTCTAGTCTGGAGCAGTGTGAAGCTGCTGGCCGACATGTTTAGTGGTACCGACGCAGACACCACCGGCACCTCGCCTGATAATACTTACTGCCCGTCCCCTTCCTACAGCCGTGTTGACCTGGACCGGGTAGACAGCCAGATACCAGCGAACCGGATCACCTGAATAAATACGCACCGGCCACGCCCGCATGCGCACCGGCCTCGTTACTGCTGAGCAGCCCCGGTCTCCCAGTGGCTCATTTTGAAAGCACTGTCTCCTTACATAGCACTAACAAATAAATACAAGCACCACACATACATCGAAATTTATACAGCTTCTGTAATAAGTGTTGTAAGAGTTTGCAGCAAAATTAGTGGCAATGTTAAGAAGAAGAAGAAGAAGAAGAAGAAGAAGAAGAAGAAGAAGAAGAAGGAGGAGGAGAGGAGGAGAGGAGGAGGAGAATGTATCATATTTCGAGTTAAATGAAGAATTTCCAGGTTTTCAAGGACACCGAACGGGAAGAGCAAATTATTGGTTCAACGGCATGGGAATAACACATGCTCCTAACTCCTGTGTGCTTTTTAAATTACCGGTGAACCGTGGTAGGTGTCTTCCGGAGAGAACCCCCCCCCCCCCCCCGCCCTCTCCACTTACTACTTTCCACTGTCACAAAACCAATCAACCAAACCAAACACGGCCGAGTCAAATCAATGACTTACAAAATGTATACATGTCGCTACCTAGCCTGGCACTCGCCATTACTAGGGTAGGGCATATACAGTACCTGGATAATGTGACTGAGAAATCAGGTTATGGTGCTGACGGCCTGGTCTCCTAGTGGATGCTGCCACAAGTCGGTACACATCCTGATATAATCTTAGATGTTGCCGAGATATAAAAACCCCAACAAACAAAGAACAAACAACCCATCCTCAGACGTGGATCTCTGAGCATGTCAGTGAACAGCTCCCCTCTGCCCCCCCCCCCCCCCTCTGCCACCCCAGAAACGGCGCCCTGCTATTGACATGTCTCCATGGCGACGCTATCAGCCTGACACCTCTGGCCGGATCCTGGCCTCTATCCGCGTGCAAGGGTCGGCCAGGCTGGCACACAGGGGCGCACTGACCGCCGCATCTTGTTTGCAACTGCCACAGCTTCCATCTCGAGGCCGTGCCCCGCCCCCCCCCCCTACCATCCTTGCCAACCAACAGCTCCCTCCATCCCCCTCCCCACCAGTCTAGGGCACCGGTAGACGATGAAATATGCTTTTAATACGCACGATACGGGGCCGGTTCAGTTGGCTTTCTCCCCAGGAGATGGTTCCATGAAAGAAGGCAATTTGCCGAGGATATTGTTGGTACACGGCTGATGCTATCTGAGAGCGGGTGGGGGGTGGGGAGGGTCTGGGTGCCCGGAGGTGGGGGGGGGGGGCCCCCGCACTCACCCCTGCAGTAGGTGCGATGGGTGGGGTGGGGATATATAACTCCACATCTATATGTATGTAACGAATCTGGACACACGGCTGACCGGACAGGTCTTACGACTCATAGAGACGGAAGTCGTAAAGATATCAAGACGGGTACCGACTTGTGACAGTGCACACTCATGGCAACTTTATAGTGCTGCCCTACTAGGAGACCAGGCTCCCAGCACCTGATATCCCACTCAGTCACATTATCCTGACACTGAGATAACCAGTCCTTGCCATATGCTATTAATGCCAAGCACCAGGCTAGGAAGCGACAAGTATCAATTTGATCCATTGTAACAAGAGAAAGAACAAGATAACTCGACCCCTCGCTAGTAAAAAAAGGCCCCTTGTGAGCATTGATTCACCCCGCAAGGTCACCACTGACCGCCGAGGTGTAGTTTACAAGACAGCTACACTCTACAATCCTTTAAACAATCATTCGCAATTGTTGTTCTTTAGACACTCATCTCAGTGAATTGTAAAATAATAAATAAATAATTAAAGTTGCACAGTCTGGTTTTGAGTCTGTCGTTTTTAAATATAAATATATTAGGTTGATCAATATACTCTACCGTACTTTAGTTTGAAGTAACTTTGCTTCAAAATGACTACCTTATGAGATATTTGAAGTGTAAACATACCAAATTAACTTTGCCGTGCTTGTCAAAACTCGGACTCCATAGGATCCAGCAGGGAGGGGAGGGGAGGGGAGGGGAGGGGGGAGGGGAGGGGAGGGAGGGGAGGGGAGGGGGAGGGGAGGGGGAGCGGAGGGGGTGGGAGGGGAGGGGAGGGGAGGGGAGGGGAGGGTGAGGGTGAGGGGAGGGGAGGGGGGGAGGGTGAGGGGAGGGGAGGTGGAGGGGAGGGGGGAGGGGAGGGGAGGGGAGGGGAGGGGATATTGAGCTAACCACTTCTTGCCCTATTCTACTAATGCCAAGCGCCTGGCTAGGTAGCAACAAGTATCAGTTTTGGAAGTCATTGGTTTGACTCGGCCGGGTTACGAACATCCAGCTATTTTTCACCAGATCTGCCCGAATCACAAGGATGACCAATTTTATTATTAAAAACTCAGAAATCACATCCCTGTATATAATTTGTGAGTACCTCCAAATGCAGACAAACGGATATATATATATATATATAGTTTGAGTAAGTCTAAATGCAGAAAAAAAACCCACTTTAATCACAGAATTGCCTGCGCCGTTTGGGAGTAAGCTCTTAGCGCAATCTCGCCGTACAGAACCAAACCAACATAAAACCATGTAGCATCGTCCTGTTTAATGGCCCAAACAGTACACAAGCATTGTCCATGCCCGATGGCGGGCTGCTTGCAGTGCGTGCGGTCCGCAGCTCCCTGACCACTCGCCGTGCTAATTTACAGACCTCCGACCGCCTATCTGTGCACATCGGCGCCGGGGCCGCCATCTCCCGCTCACATCTATATTGGATGTCACAACTGCCATCTATAACCCGCAATACAAGCCCATCTGCAGACCACTACATCTGCAAACAGCAGTCGTGGCAGTCAGGGTGGGTGTGGGTGTGGGTGTGGGTGTGGATAGGATAGATATGATAGGATACGGTAGGGTAGGGTATGTCAGGTAGGAGCAAAGAAGAGGGTAGGGTAGGGGAGAGGGTAGGATAGGATAGGATAGTATAGGGTAGGGTAGGGTAGGGGACGGGGTGGGGGGGATAAGAGAAAGGAGGGTGGCGAGGACATGGTAGCTCAGTTGTTGTTGTTTTGTTTTTTTTTTTTTTTTTTTTTTTTTTATATATATATTATATATATATATATATAGTATAGTTTTACGAGTCTTACCTTGGTACAGATGATGGATAACTGTTGTTTTACCGAGGTATAAGCCTCGGATAGATGTGGGCTAGGGAGAGGTAAGCACGTCCGGTACCAGCAATCTTAACCTACTTATTGAGGATAAAAATGACTTTCAAACAATGGATACTATTACTTTACCGAAAAGGTACACCAACGGAATAGATGTGGCAGGGTGTGGCGGGAGGGCCCTAGCCCACATCTATCCGAGGCTTATACCTCGGTAAAACAACAGTTATCCATCATCTGTACCAAGGTAAGACTCGTATAACTATACTATTTTACCTCGGTAAACAGCCTCAGGCTAGCCTCAGGCTAGGGAGACCTTTACATAATTCATTTTTATCCTTAATATCATTCTTTCTTATTATTATAACATTCTAAATTTTTGTTCTCACCTATTCTTGTTAGTTGGCGAGAAGACGCTTTGCAACGCCGGTAGGCTTTTCTAGTCGTTTATTATAATGTTTTGCAAACGACTTAGCCGTCTTCCAGCCTGCATGCGCTAGTATTCTTTTCACAGAAATACCAAGCACCCGTGCCTTGGAGACCATGGCTCCTCTAGTTGAGTGGGAAGAGTATTTACTCGTATCCACTCCAGCCAATTTCAACACCGTAATTGTCCATCTGGCAAGTGTGTCTCGTGAAATCGCCTTATGTGGCTTTATAAAGCTCACTAATAGTTGTTGTGATGCACGTAAATCCTTTGTCTTGTATATATAAGCCCGTATGGCCGACACAACACATAATTTCCGATCATTCGGAAAACAGTCTAAGTGAACCGTTGATAAAGGGTCACCTAACGTGTTCGATTTGAGCAATTTTTCTAAATCAAACGTAGCTTGTTGCTTGTCTATTTCTAATCCAGTTAAGGATAAAGCAACAATCGTCTGTCCTCTGTGTCCGGTTACTAACAATAACAGGACCGCGACCTTAAAACCTAACTGTTTTATATCTAACCACGAGTTGTGAGGCCAAGCCTGAAACAACTTAAATACTATAGAAACATCCCAAAACCGACTATACTTTGGTTTTGGAGGATTCCTTTGATAAATTGAACGAAGTAAATAACAAATAACATAATGTTTTCCAACTGTTTCGCCATCAATTCTAGGTAATATAATTGATAACGCACACCTCGCCGCATTAATCGATCCAAAGGAAAGTCCTTCATCCTCTAGAGAACGAAGAAACCGAGCTACTTGTGAAATCTTTGGATTTGTTGGTTTAACTTTCATTAACAAACAATGTACACCCCATTTCTTTAAATAGGTTGTATACATTTTGACAGTTCCTGGCCTCCAGGCATCCGATACTATCCTATCCTCAGTAATTCTGTCCAATCCAAATTGCTGTAGCTGCTTCCTTAGAAAAGGAATGCCAATAGGGGCGTCGTTGACACGTCGCCGTGAACCACTAGCGGTCCGTGGTGCGTCAGATTCCCGAGTTTTCTTGGGAATCGTATACGATCTTTTGCCAGTTGTGAAACTGCTGGCAGCCAAGGTTGCGTGTCCCAATCGGGCACCACCAGTATCGCATGTGTCCCTTCCAAGCCGATTTTTCTCACTACTCGGCTGATAATGCTAAATGGTGGGAAAATATAAAAATAATTATTTTCCCAAGTAATAGCAAACGCATCTACTTTCCAAGCATCCGGTTCAGGATGCCAAGAAACATAACAGGGTAACTTGTTATTATTTCGTGATGCAAATAAGTCAACTTCAGGTGTACCCCATTTTTCACAAACGAAGTTAAACAAAGGTGTAGAGAGAGACCACTCTAAATGGTCATGGAAATTTCTACTTTTATAATCTGCAAGTGTATTTTGTGACCCTGGAATATGCGCTACAGTCAGCCAGACTTGTTGAGCCTGTGCCCAGTTCCAAATCAGTTTAGATAACTGATTGCAAGACTTTGATTTGGTTCCACCCATGTTACGAATATATGCCATGGCAGTAGTATTATCAGTTAGTATTCTAACCTGTGATTTATTTATCTTTACTAAACTACGTAAGCCCAGATAAATAGCACGCAATTCTAGTGCATTAATATAGTCTGATTTTTCATCATCAAGCCATCTACCTCCTGTTGTGACCCCATCTCGATGAGCTCCCCAACCTTCTAACGAAGCATCAGTAGTAATTACTGTATTAGGTTCCGCCATGCGGATTGGATTTGGTGAACTTGCTATATGTTGCATCCACCATCCAATATCCTGTAACCCTTCTTGCGAAATAAACATCTTTCGCTCAAAATTGCCTTTAGTTCGTGTTAACGCTAAATTTTTATCTATTTCTAGCGACTTAATATGGGCCTTCCCATATAACACAGCAGGTGCATATGAGGTCATTATGCCAATAAGAACAGCAACCTGTCTAATTTTTGGCTTTGATAACTTAATAAGCTGAGTCGCTGTAGTCATAAACTTAATTAGTTTTTGTTCTGTTATCGACACTGTAAGGGACTGTGTATCCAGAATAAACCCTAAACATTTGAGTTGTTTTGTTGGTTTAAACACTGACTTTTGTTGATGTACATAAAACCCCAATTTAGTGAGTAATGCACATAAATCCAAAACTGCATTCACACAACCAATTTGTGTTGATGCTATAATAAAAGAATCATCTATGTATGGAAACATTATATGACCCTTCCTCGCCATTACCGAGAAAACAGGTTTAAGCAATTTAGTAAATAAACGTGGCGCACAAGCTAAGCCATTCGGCATACAGGTAAACTCATAGAGTTGGTTATCCCAAATAAATCGAAGAAATTTTCGGTATTGTTCCATTATGGGAAGCGTATAATATGCATCCTGTAAATCAACACTAGCCATCCACGCATCTGGTGTAATCAGATCTCGTGCCGTATCTAGAGAGAACATTTTAAAATGTCGATATTCCACCCTTTTATTAAGGATTGTTAAATCCAGGATCATTCGAACATCACCATTAGGCTTCGGTCTCGAGAAAATGTTTGAAATAAACTGTCCTGAACAGTGTGTCACTTTTTGTATAATTCCTTTCTCAAAGAATTTATGTACCTGTTTAGTTAGTGCGTCTCGTTCAACTGGTTGAATGTTATATGGAAAAGGTATTATACTTTGTACAGGAATTTGTGTAAAAGGAATTTGAACACCCCTAACTATTTCTATAATTTCTTGGTCACTAGTAATTTTGTGCCACTCAGAAATATGATTACTAATATTACCAGCCACAAAGTTGCTTACAGTTTGTGTGTTTTTAGAGGCTGCAGGGACTTGTAAAGTTTGTGTTTGGACCTCTACTTGGACCCGCCCCTGGGGAAAGGTCTCGACGAGTTGAACCCTCGACCTATTGGCCGTGCGGTGTTGTCGGTCCAGCCTGGGCGAGCGCCCCGGCCCCGAAACCCTTGACCGAAGTTTGAACTCGGTCTGGTTCCTCTGGTGAACCGTCGTGGACGAAAATCCCCTCGTGACTTTTTGAAACGAGGAACTTCCTGTTTCTTCTTGCCATCCATGTTTTTGCCACTCTTGGCTGCAGTCTCTACCTCTTTATAGAGGTATTGTAGTTGACCGCCAAACATCTTGGTATTATCTAAAGGTTTCCCTTTAATCGGCTCTGGAGCAAGATAGAGCGTAAACTCCTTCCCCTCATTATCGGTAACCTTCTTAGAGCGAGCCACTTCTTTGCCAGCATCTGTGCAAACTGACTTGAAGACATTTTCATATCTTCGAAACGACAGGTAATTACCTGCCGCCGCTAGTACTGCAATGCCTTTGTCCATTGTCTTAGCCAAAGACGAGAACTTATTTTCACTCTGCATCCTATTAGCCACAGGAACAATAGCTGTTAGGGTAGCCAACACTGCCTTATGCACTGTGTGCAACACATCCTCAAACTTCTTACGGTCATCCGTCATATTGACATCCCGATCCATCTCTTTAATGATGGAGTTGGGAACACCCTTTATGCCTGTTAACTCATCTCCTAACTTGGAGATAACCTCCGCCGGTTTGAACGTGCGAAAATGACCATTCACGGTCTCGCGCATAAGCGTAGTGGTTTTAATCCGCTTAGCCTTTGGCTTCTCCACCTTCTTAGCCACTTTAGTGCCAATGTCCGCATAGACCCCTTCATATACGGTGTCTGAGTCTGATTCCGTAGAAGTAGACCCAGTGGACGACTCAGAAGAAGAATATTTCCTTTTCTTCTTCTTCTTTTTGGACTTAGTCTTCCGCTTTTTGCGCAAACCAGACTCTGCCCGCTCCTTGGTGAATTCATCACCCGAAGAAATCACCTGTTTCTTCTTCTTTCTCCGTTTAGGAGAAGGAGGAGGAGGAGCCTTAAGCTCCACCGCCGAGTCTGTGTCCAAGAAATCTTCAAATGAATCCTCTTGGACACTCGGCCTACGCCGCTTCCGAGACACAGGCGATTTGGCAGTCAAGATGTGGCTTTCCAATCTTGCAAAGCGAGCCTCCCAATCTGGAGGCGCAGGCACATCAGGCACTGCGTCCTCGTCCGGGTCGGAGAGGATATGCGCCCGGGGCTGTGTCGACGGCCCTGCCGACAACACGGGTGAGGAGTCGTACTCCTCGTCCACTCCACTCGGAACACGCCCCTCGGCTGCTGCTGCACCGCGCTTACTCCGCTTCGTGGCCATCGGGAACTGAAACAACATTTTTGGTCAGTCCCGGTATATATATATGTCACAATATGGTTGTTTCAAACTCATTTGGACATCTATTGGTGTTAAAGAACGTGTTTATACCGTTATAACACAGGCGTAATAAGCTAAATTTGTGCGTGGGTTGTGGGTCAAGCCCAAACCTTACGCGGGGTCGGGACCAGTGTATCGGCCCGCCCATCCCTCTGTTCCGCACACTTCTCCCACCTGTGACTACTACGTCAACAAGTTGGAGAAAATGCTACGAAACTCGGAGAAACGCCTGAAAAAGTTTTGTCTAGGGGAGTCTATAAAAGAAACCCAGGAGCATCTCCAACATTACTCTCTATTAGAGTACGAGAGAATTTCCACATGAGATAGGGCGAAACCCACATCTCTACCCATAGTCACACGGTGACCCGGGTGTTGACATAACCGCTAATGACCGGTTTGGTTCTTTCGCGAAACCCACTCGAGTGTTCTATCCTTGGTTGTTTATAACCAAATAACTCGTCCAAATTGGACCAACGAAAGTCTAAACTTTCCATATGATGCTCTAATGCATCATAATTAAGCTAACCACAGTTTTTATTATATTACTGCGTATTTGCTTGTATGTAGACTAATTTTGCCGGAGCAACCCAACGACACGTTATCCAGTCGTGAGTTGTATATGCTAATTGCTGGTACCGGACGTGCTTACCTCTCCCTAGCCTGAGGCTAGCCTGAGGCTGTTTACCGAGGTAAAATATATATATATATATGTTGACCATTTCTTGATCCTCAAGCAGTCAGTCTCGTTAAACCAGCCCCTCATATCCGTCACCCGTGTTCCTATCTACCTGCTGTAAACAGCTGTTGGCTCCGACTGTGTATGTTAAACCCACACCCACGCCCACATTCAGTTATGGACCAGACTGGAATTTACCGTTTCTCGTTCTGGTTGAGGGAGTGGCAAATTAACCATTAGACTGCGTAGGCTTCTGTTTAAAGTCTAGGGGCCCGGATGAGAGGGGAGCGGAATCATACGAAACAAGGTGGGTTTAATTGAATGTACTAAAGCTCAGCTTAGGGGGTGGTAGTTAATCCGCCATTGGGTACAGGGTGGTTGACAGAGACTGCTCCAAGCTCAGCGGACAACATGCCACAATCACTTTGTATTCCAGCTGCCCCCCTCCCTCCCCTCGCCCCACTTCCACACAGTCGCCATACACCAAGGCGCCTGGTGCCATCTGCTGGTTGCCGGTGTCAATATCCTGCAGTGTGGAGTGGGCAGTAGTTATCAGACTGCACCAGCCGCTGTACATCATGTACTGCAACAATACCCCCTCACCCTTCCCCCCACCCATTCCCCGCATCAGGTTTTCGTCTGTCCACCTGATATCTGTGCTCCTCAAGCCGGAAGATACCACGTCTGACCACTGCCAGAAACTCACCGAGCTACTTGTGTATAGCGCGACCGCACCCCCCCCCCCCACACCCAGATCCCAGCACACGCCAGGAACAAGAACATCTCAACCCGCCCTTCGTGCCTCTCTAGATCAGGGTTCCTGCAGCTATCAGCCAATCACGCTTAAGACCGTTTTAAGACTTTCCACAGAAAAGTTAAAATATTTCAGACTTTTTAAGGCCATTAAAATTGACCAATCAATTCAAGACTGGTCACCTTTCAAAACCAGGGCGTTGAGTGCAGGTATCTGAGAAATTCCTGGTATCTCTTAAATATGCTGTGGAACGGGGATATTTCGGGACTTGGAAGGTCCACATAGAACTAACAAGAAGTGAGCTACCATTGTCTTCCAATCACGACTATTTTACGGCATCTCAGACCTGCCTACCTCAAATTTCCTATTTACATATTCAGGTGAAAAATGATATACCTTCCCATTTAAAAAAAAAATGTACATTTTGATTTTCCTCTGGCTTAAAACTTTGTGCCAAAGTTATATGGGCAGGCAGGGCTTGCCCACCCCAAAATTCGTTTATGGGTATTCTAGTGAAAAGAATTGTGTACTTTACCATTTTTTTAATGTACACAATTTTAATTTAGCGTATAAGCGTTCTCTGGCTTAAACCTGTGTACAAACTACACCAACATCGTAGGCAGGTCAAGGATACCCAAATTTCATATTTGGGTACTCCATTGAAATTTTTTGGGGGTGTACTTTCAACAAAAATTGTGGCCTTTCCAAATATTTGTATTTGGTGCACAACAATTTAATTTAGCGTATTGACACTGCGGCTTAAAACTGTGCACAAAATACGCAACAATCATATGGATAGTCAGATCTGGACTATTTAAATCTGCTATTAAGTGTCTATCACCGCGATCAACTGAGCATGGTGTGGCCGGGTGGTGTTTGGTGTTTTACGTCCTGGCAACATCTAAGGTCATATCAGGACAGGTGTGGCCGGTGAAATGTTAGCAGTGTGACCCCGCCTCGGTGAAACCCTACACCCGGGAACCAGCTTTAGCACCTCAATCTACATTCCCAGATACACCACCAATAACACGCTGCAGCCACGGCCATTTGAACCTCCAGACCGGTTGCATTCACCCCGGTGCATATGCGCTACTCTTTTCTCAGCATACAATGCCTTGTGTTCAGGGACCAGTGTAGATTAGGCACTGACAGCATTTGCAAAGTTGCACTAAAATACCGTCCACAATAAACACACTCCAAATTGAATCTTAATTTTTTTTTTAAACAAACTATCAGTATCTATTCATTAACAGGCGTACCATTGCTATGAAAATAGAATTAGTTCATCTATTTTGGGAAGATCAGGAATAGTAGATTATTTTGGAGAATGATATATTGATAGACGGGAGTGAGCCTCTTCCAGCTGGTGCTGATTATGGCGCCACCTAGTGGCAGCTGGTGCACCACCTGATCCGATAGTAGGGGGCAGCACAATCGGTGATCGATAATAAGGGGTGTGCTAGTCACTGACAGGCGAGACATGATGTGTATTGGGGGAAAGAGCAATGCATGGGAACTCGCCACGATCTACTGGCAATAGGGATTCAGGGCCAGAGTGTGGTGACATGATTTGTATTTGTTCTCCTTTGTTTTTATAGTTTCTCTTTGTCTCTTTAAAAAAAATTCTGTAACTACATCATGCCTACCTACCTGCGATGAAATAAGATGCAGGGTATGTTGTATACATGTGAAGATACGGAATTCAAGACTATTTTAAGTCTGTTTTTGATAGGAATTCAAGAATATTTTCATTTGGATTTCAGGAAAAAACAACCAATGGTGATCTCAGACTAATTTAGATCAGTGGGGACAGTTGAGTGGAATTCAAGGATTGTCAACACTAATTTCCCAAAATAGGCTTTCAAGGCCTTGAAATGGTGCAAATGAAATTCCAAGGCTTTCCAGGCCCTGTACACACCCTGTGAAGATGGTGGCTCAATGAAGGGCCAAAGCCCTCATGCAATGCAATGCAATGCAATTTTAGGTTCGCTATTAGGTATATCAAATTATATTCTATGCCATTCCCCTTAAGAAATTTCTTTTTTTAAATAAGAAAGATAATGTTGTTAATAAAATAGCCAGGTGACAATTCTAATCGATCCTGAAGGTATTCCAGAATAGAAAGTAATTAATTGCAAGTATATCCACTCATGGAGCTCTTTCCTCCCACACCACACCTACATTCCACATTTACTGTTGTAACCTGAAAAGTAAATGTGCGCATTGCCAAATGGATGCTTCAAGGTGAAAGGTCAGCTCGAGCAGTATCCAAAGACAATAAAAAATCAAATTAATAATTTCACACGCAGGCAGCACCTAACGCTACAGCACCCGGAGCCAGTGACGCTTACCTCGTGGGTTTTTTGTCCAAGCTTCTTCTCAATGTTTTCTACGAGTTCCTGCGATTTGAATCCAAGTTGCTTTGTCTTCTCGATGACCTGGTAGTACGGCGAGACCGCCTGGGTGCCCATCACCACATGTCCCTGTGTGCGGCAGACAATAGGACAAACCCGTTAAAGTTACAATCACAACAGTAATCTAGCATCCCTACTGGTAAAGTTCAGGGTCAGTACGGATGTGAAGATATGGAATTCAAGGCTATTTCAAGGTTGTTTTTGATAGGAATTCAAGACTATTTTCATTTAGATTTCAGGAGAGAAAAACTGGCAAATAGTGATTTCAGACTAATTTAGATCAGTGGGGCCAGGTTAATGGAATTCAAGGTTTTTCAAGACTAATTATCCAAAATAGGATAAATTCAAGGCTATAAATTTCTTTTTTTTAAAAGCGGAAATCTATGGTGAGGATATCTGTCAATTATTTCTCCAGTGATAACGTCATTTTCCTAGTAATCATTAATATTAAAGGGAAACTGATGGCGAATTTCCACAAAAATGTGAATATTCTCATGGGCTCAGCACTGTCAGTGTCAGGGAATCGTGGAAGATTTCCGGACGTCAGGTTTCATCCACTACTCTCCTAGCACTGTCCTAGCAAGCTCCATCCCACTAAATCAGTCAATACAGACTATCCTTGGAGAGCATTCCACTGTCCTTGTTGTCCACGTCCACGTCCACGCCACCAATTCCCTTTTTTTTCTCTCTCCATAAGCACTCCTTGCTTTTCTGTTTGTTTGAATTCATAGTTTAACCCATCCTGTACTAGCAATATTTCAATAAAAAATAAGAATGGGATTCGGACTGACTAATTGCTGTCATATATGGGTTATTCTCTAAAACTGGGCACCACATATTTGGTTTCGACATTACGAAGCTGATAATTAATTCTTTCTTTTATTGATAGCAAGTCAAATAATTCACAATTAGTGTTGCCTCTGTGTATTAAGCATGTTATCAATACTTCATATATGTAATCTATCCCACAAAAGATATAACAAATATACTCATAATTTTGTGCTAAAGTGAAAATATGAAGACGTACACATCGATCGCATGCATGTACCAAAACTATTTTTCCAACTTTCACGGAAACCTACGAAGTCGCAAAAATATTTCAACACTGTCAATACAATAAGGCTTTTGACAACCACTGACAACATATTTACCAATTTTGAGTCTATTTTGGCATCGAGTCTGGCATTCCTGATGAGATTAACAATCCACTTCTCAGCCTCATCCGGAGACATGTTCAGCTTCTCTGCCAGCATGCTGCAAAGAGAATGTTCAATTTGTATTATGGAGAACATAAAATGCCAAACTGACCTCTGTGGTGAAACAACAACAGGATCAAATATATTTTTCAAACCATCCACAACAATTGTAAAGCGCAACAATTTTCTGCATGGTGCATACAAATAATTCAGAGAGAAATATTATTAGTTTGTAAGTCTAGCTTAGTTGATGCAGAAATAAGGAATGGTGACACAACTGCTGTGTACTGTAGGTTGCTGTATAAAGGCCAAGTTTTGAAGACCAGAAATACTTTACACCAAAGCTTACACTGTCAATATAAAGGTACATTATATGAGGTCATGCAGCAGACACCACTCTCCCTTACCCAACAAGCACACCCCGCTATGGCTCACTACAGACCCAGTCTGATGTCAGCCACTGACCAAGCACCAACTCAAAACCTCACACCAGCCCACCAACACCACTCATGTGCGCATCCTGGTGAGACCTTAGATGTTGCCAGGACTTAAAACTCCAACCAACCACTTTTATGGATTGTGCAGCAACACACCAGTTGGGCATCAACTGTTTCACATTCATAGCAACTACATACAAATCGCTTGTTGGTACATACTATAATTTACCCCAAGCAACAGGACGGGCACATGAGTCTTTTTAAGACTAATTACCCAAAATCGGTTTAAATTCAAGGCTTTTCAAGCCCTTGAAATGGGGCAAATGAAGTTCAAGACTTTTCAAGGCTTTTCAAGGCCTATACAGACCCTGACTACACTGCATCATTGCTTCATTTCACAAAGTATTGTCCTTCAATTTAATATCTCAATAACATACTTGATGCGGATACATTGGTGAATTCGGCAGAAGGTCTCAAAGATGAAGAGGCGGGCGTTCTCGATGAAGTCGTCCAGACAGGCGACCAGGAAGAAGTCGTTGACGAGCACGGTCTCGCACTCACGAAGCTTCTGCTGGGCACCGTCAAAGTCGAAGTTCACATACAGACACTCAAGGAACTCGGTGATGGGGTCCCGGTATGTGTATGCTTCCTGGAGCACAGACGAGGGTGCACAGTGAAGTCACAGCAATTAGAAAGGACTACACGGAAAGAGTTATTCGGGCAGTGTAAATGAGAATTAGCACAACCCGATTATTAAATTTAATATACCCCAGGGATGAAAGTGGATCTCCGGCAAAAAAGACAACTGAAATGTATGGTGATGTTACCTGTAAATAATATTCCTGTAATAACAGCATTGTTATCCTAGTCATTATTATTATTATTAAAAGACGGGAAACTGACAGCGAATTTGCAAAAAAACATGGATATTCTCCCAGAAGCACTGTCAAGTAACAGCGAAAAATTCTTGAAGTCAGGTTTCATACAGCAATCTGCTAGTTCCATTCCACTGATCAGTTATTAGACTATACTTGGAGAGCTTTCCACTGTCCTTGCTATGACTCAGACTGTATTATCGCATATGCCACCAATTCCCCTTCTCTTCACAATCACTTATTGCTTTTCTCTTTGTTTAGGTTGTATGCCATAGTAATATCTAAGGTTATAAGAATGCCATTCGGATTAACCAATTGCTGTCACATATATACACGGCAATTTATGAAGGCTACCCAAAGATTATCAGAAACACCTGAAATTCGCGAAATCGTGGAGATCTTTCATCCCTGATACCTGAATACTGATGATTCCTGCAACTTTCATTATCTTTTCAGTTTAAACTATGTCAAGATATACATTGAAGTTGTAAACTATCAATACGTTGTCCACAATTTGCATGCAATAAATAAACCGTGACACAGCCTACACGTTGTGATCCATCACTCCACTCCATGCATATTTATTGGTAGCATTCATGTGTGCGACATGCATATAAACAGCATCACTTTATTAATTTTTGCATATGTCAGGGTCCGTACACATGTGCAGGTAAGGAATTTAGGGCCATTTCAAGACCATTTTTGATAGGAATTCAAGACTATTTTCATTTAGATTTAAGGAAAAAACTAAAATGGTGAATGGCGATTTTGGACTAATTTAGATCAGTGGGGACAGCTTGCACAATTCAAGGCTTTTCAAGACTAATTACCCAAAATAGGTTTGAATTCAATGCTTTTCAATGTCTTAAAATTGGGTAAATGAAGTTCAAGACCGTTCAAGACTTTCCAGGCCATGTACGGACCCTGATACTTCCTATGCCTGCAACACTAGCAACAACCGTCTTATCGACGCCCTCCCCACACTGACACCTGGTGGCAAAGTCCAACACTATTATTAAATGCACACAATAGTACGGCCTGTTGCCGCTAGGGGGAGGGGGCAGGTGGGACGCACCTGCTGGATGATCTTGACGAGGTCCTTGAGCACGGTTCTGCGCCGCTTGTTGGTGATGACGGCCGTAGTCAGGTAGCGCAAGATGTGAGGGCACATCGTCTGGATGGCGTTCAGGTATCTGCACACAAAGTGAGCACCGATATCACCACCAGATGGCATGTGGGACAAATTAAAGCTGCATAGTCCGATGAAGCATCAACTTTTCAAAGCCATATGCACACAATGTGACGACCGATATCACGACCAAATGGCATAGTCCGACGAAGCGTCAAATGTTCAAAACCATCTGTACACAACATGAGGTCCGATATCACCACCAGATGGCAGGTGAGACAATTAAAGCTGCGTAGTCCGATGAAGCATTACATTTTCAAAACCAAAACAATTATCTAGATTTGATTCTAAGGATGTAACTTAGACACTGATACATTTATTAAACATTTGTTTCTGCATAAAAGGGAATACTGAGTAAAATTAATTGTACCTGTTCCTGCAGAAGTTTATGGTGTCCAAGATTTGGCATGATTGTCAAAACTAATTTGACATGTTTGCACTTCAAATATCTCAAAAGTTGGCCATTTACTTCAAACTACAGAAAAGTAGATTATAATGATCAATCTCATATCTTTATCTCAGAAACTCAAAACCATCGGACCATGCGACTTTAATAAAGCTGCACATCAGATAGCACGTGAAACAATTAATAGAATGATTGATGGGGTTCTTTAAGCCGTGTCAGCAGCATAGGTCACATTCACAGCGAGACCAAATTAATAAAGCTGCATAGTCTGAGAAAAGCATAACATTTTTCAAATCCAAAACACTGACCTAGATTTGTTCCGACATACCCAACATAGATACTGGTGCAGTTATCAAGCAATTATTGTTGCTACATAGAAGGAGATGCTAAACCAATTTAATAGAACCTGTTACTGCTGAAGCCTGTGGCGTCAGAATTTTGACAAGCACACCAAAATTAATTTGGCATGTTTGCACTTCAAATGTCTCCAAAATTAGCCATTTGAAATAAAAGCCACTTCAAACTAAAATAAAGTAGATTATAATGATCAATGCAATATATATAAAAGAAATGGCCGAAATTCAACTATCGGATTGCAACTTAACACCTGGGCCCCAACAAAATATGAACTGAGTGCACCAAGTATCCAATGCATGTGAGGTATAATCTGCTGTGCGCATATTATTTTTAATGGGGTTTCCCTGCCTATTACTGCTTAATCCTTCTTGCAGTGATGGCACTCGTAACATTTATTTTATTATTCAACTCAATATTCAGTGTGCATTCCTTGCTCCTTCGTTTACATCCCCCATTATGCCCTAGACAGTAGTTAATCAAAGTATTGACATGAAATCCAAGGGCAGAGTCGTCACTTACTGAATAATTAAAATTACCGTACTGATTCGTTTGAATGGAGAAAACATACATATGGGTCGTTTCATGGTATATGGGGCCAAAGTGTGACACGAGGGTCAAAAATGAATATTGTGTATTTTCCTAATTTTTTCTCTGAGTAGCCAACTCTTGTCTATATATATCCTGGTAATGTGAAGGAAAAGATAGTTGAGGTTACCATTTTGTCAGAAAAACAAGAACTAATTGAGTAGCCAGCCCCAAGTGTGAACTTATTAATCACCAAGTGTGGATTTATTAATCAAATGAATTATTTAATCAAATTTATTGCATGAAACAATCAATTTTTACATTGTGGTCCCCTAAGTATAGAAATGCACTGTAAAAAAATCTGCATAGGATGATTACATTTTCCACGATTTTGAGTTGTGAATGTAACACAATAGAAGGGGACACCAAAAATAATATGGAACTTAAACTTTTTCATAAAGCTTTGTAGAAAAATGATATTATTAGCCATGTTACTAGAACATACATAGCCTTACACGTGCAACAATAGCAACTTTTTTTTAACTGAAGCTCTGGTAACATGTTTCCTAATTTAACAAGCAGGGGACACGACAGTTACATCAAGAACCAGTTTAATCGCCCTTGAATATTAGATATAAATAAAAAATATATATATGCATGCAAAATGAATATGTATTTGAAATAAGAGTCTTCTTTTATTATTGCATTGACTAACAGGTAATATTCTAAGCAAAATAAAGGTGTATTAGGATCTAGAAAAGTCAAAATTCTCCATGTCACAAATTCATGCTGTTAAAACACAATATTTTTGGAATGAAAATGTTGGCTTTTTTTTTTTACTATGTCACATTAGGCCTTAATTTCTTTTCATATCTATCTCTCCAAAGTGTAAGAATCCCAGTTCTATCAAGAAAATACCTCCTCTACTCTTCCATAATTGTTTTTGACCATTACATACTGAAAAGTACATTCGCCCGATTTACCATGGAACGACCCATAAATTAAACATTTTCATTCCCAATTTTAACACTTTTTATCCACAGCTTTCAACTGGCCAGCTCAATTTGTTCTGTTTCTGCCTGTCACCAGTGTCTGTATAGTCCGATGAAATCTTCAAATTTTCGAAAACCAAAACACTTATATAGGTTTAATGCTATATATGCAACTTAGATACTGGTGCATTTATTAAGCAATTGGTCTGTACATAAAGGCGCACTAAGCTAATTTAATAGAACCCATTATTGCTGAAGCCTATGTTGCTAGAGTTTTGGTATGCCTGCCAAAATTAATTTAACCTGTTTTCACTCCAAATATCTCAAAAGTTAGGCACTTAAAATAAGTTATTTCAAACTGAGGAAATGTAGGTTATAATGATCAATATAATGTATTTATCTCAGAAAATGGAACAAAATGAAAAGCATCGGACTATGCAACTTCAAACTGAAGTAAAGTAGATTTTAATGGAGCATGTTGGCCCGAGGCTAACATGGGTAATTTGCAAACGGGTCAGTTCTATTCTTAGCTTTCCTCGTGCACTGTCGCTCTCCTTTCTTCATTCTGCCCCTGTGGCTCTTCCTGAACACTTCGCTTCCCCACCCTCCCACCCACGGGGGGGGGGGGGGGGGGTGAGAACGCTGACCTACTACTCTTCATAACCTGCTCTCCATTCCTCTACCGTCACGCACTCCAACCAGTCCCACAGAACTTTCAGCCAGTCGCCTACTTGATACACGTTGATAGACCTCTACTAGGTTCCTGATTATCTTTTCTTAAATAAACTCACTTTAAACTACTCGTTATCTGATCTGTCTTTCCTCTGAGTGCAGCGAATTATTAACCTAATGTATTTATCTCAGAAAATGCAACAAAAAATCAAAGCATCGGACTATACAACTTTAACCGAAAAATAGAGAACCAATATTTAGTTGGGACCTACTGTGGTTGATAGAGAAAGAGGTCGATGATGAAGTCGCGACCTTTCGGGTGGTTGAAGAAGACGAACAAACTCCAGTGTATTAACCACGTTCGCTGTTGCAGAGACTGCAGTGGGTTGAAACTCTGCAAGAAAGAAGAGGAAACCAAATAATTAATCAATTCTGAGAGATAAATATCATTAGTTATTTACACTGCCGACAGACAGTAGTTCGTAGTGGAAATTAAATTAAATTAAGGTCAAAGGTTTTTTCTGAGTCGACCACACCCTGCCACAAAGAAAGCAGGCATGATTTGGACCTAAGATCAACAAATGTTGCATAACTCCATCAAAACTTATTATTTATTAATACATTGACCACAATTCAAATATAGAAACCTTCATATGATCTTTGATAATGGTTAAAACTAGATATGGATGGTGTTTATATGCAGAACATTCCAAAACTTTGGAATTGACTAAATACTATTACAAGGTATATACGCATGCGAAGATATGTAATTGAAGGCTTTTCAAGAATGTTTTTGATAGGAATTCAAGACTATTTCCATTTGGATTTAGTCTGAAATCACCATTCCGAATGACGATTTCGGACTAATTTAGACCAGGGGGGTGGGGTGGGGGGACAGTTTAATGGAATTCAAGGCTCTTCAGGACGAATTACCCAAAATAAGTTAAATTCAAGGCCTTGGTCTTGAAATGGCGCAAATGAAGACCTTCAAGACTTTCCAAGACCCGCAAGCACCCTGCTATTAATATTTCTTAGAGCTCCCACTGAGTAGAGAGAACACTGCTAAATATGGGAGTGATTCTGACCCCAGAGTCGATGACCTCCTTCAATCGGTTCAGATCGTCCAGTGCTGTTTCCCAGTCCTGCATGAGGATCTCGGATGCCAGCTTACCCCACAGGGCGTTCAGCGCGTTCTTGTCTCCTGCTGGCAACTGGCAGACAAACAGGACTAAATATCACGGAAAGGCAGTCTTTCAGTCGGTCCTTCTGTGACATTGTACACATATGCGAGATAATATATGTCAAGCAGCGGGCCAAATGCCAAACTTATTTAACTATAATTAACTATGATTACTAATATACGTCAAGCAGCGGGCCAAATGCCAAACTTATTTAACTATAATTAACTATGATTACTAACTTCTAAACATGGTTCCCACTTTTTATAAGTTCCCCCCCCATGACTTTGAAGAAATCCTATGGCCATCCTTATAAAATTCTGGAATTATCTATGGACCATCCAAAAGTCAATGCATCACGGATAATTCAGCCAAAGAAAATGGTCACAAAAATCAAACCAATACTACAAAATTAAAAAAATTGATTGCAAATTGTTGTGCAAGTAGATTTTCATGACCTTTCGGGTCATTTTGCCAGTAACGACAAATCTTTAAAATTGTCCAGTACTTCATTTTCTAAATGATCAATTTAAATACTTTGCAGGTTTCTAAGGACCAGTACGAACACTGTTAAAGCTGCAGGGATTCAGAAACATTGGAATTAAATAACCAACACTGAGATTGTTTGTGGCATAATAAAGTAGGCACGTAGTAACTTGGACTTTGAAGAATATTTCTTTTTCAAGTGAGAAATAAAACATGTATCATGTGACAGTTGTGACTAAACATTACAATATCTCAATACGCCATTACAACATCCCAATACCGCATTACAATATCCCACTGTTTGGTCAGCACAATTACAAGTAAATTAAAACCAGACAACATAACAGGTCTATTAATATCACAATACAACTTCAGCAACCAGAATTCATACAAAATGTTGGCCACCAGATTAAAGAACTTTCAAGAACATTTCCAAGGAGACACAACATTTTGACATCAAAATTATGCACGCCGAACAAACTCAGCAGGTAGGCAGCAGGGGGTTGTGACTAAGCGGAGCGAGCAAAGGGGGAGATTTAAGAACACACAGTAAAATTCAAGACCATTTGAGAATACTTAAACCAAAAATAACAAATTCAAGATGATTCAAGATTTTCGGCGACGCTTGCAAACCCCGCTAGGAACATGTATTAGTTAATAATAATAAATCAGGTTAAGTAACATTTGCTAAATTTGAACAAGATGGACTTACCAGCACACTGACGAAGTACAAGTACTCGGCTGCACCGGAGTAGTTGCCACACTCATACTGGAACTTGGCATACCGGTACAAGATCTCCACCATGTTCTCCTCAAACTGCGGGAACAGAAATTTCAGATAAGAATAAGACAATAACAATTATATAACACAACACCGCCTAAGCTAAAGCAAAAATGAAAATCAATACGTGGATAAATGCTGACCATGATTTAAATTTGGCCAAGGAATCTGAATTTATCAAGTTAAAACTTGTCGATATAGTTGGTTTCACTACCAAACAGTGAGACAGTGCATTCAAATTATCCAGCATAAAATTGTTATAATAATTCATAAATTAGATAAATATTAAACTAGAATTCACATCATACATACCAATTGTACAATTTAAGTGATTTTATAGTACTCACCTTATGGTTTTTCACAAGGAAAGCAAATAGTGTCTTTCCGTCCCTGCAGAAAAATAGATGTAATGTAGAGTTAAATATAAAGAACACAAATTGAATCAGCTATGCATTCTATAAATCATATCTTAACTAGATCCAACTCTAATTTTCTAAGATAGGACCCCCACTATATTTTTAAAATGATTCGAAATAATTCAGGATAGCCTAAAAAGTTAAGGTTAAGGGACAAATAAAGAATGGCAGTTTCTTAGGCATCAAGAACCATGTAGCTTGGAAAGCTGTCTAGAAATTCGACGAAACAATAATTAGGTAATGCATAAAGAATCTATGCGTATATTATTATGCATGTAATTATCATGTCTGCTATTTGTTATTTGCTATATGGGTCGTTCTCAGAAACCTGCGTACCACTTTTGTGACATGGAAACCAAGTGAAAGCATTCCTCAGCCGCCTACTGTCTGCCCATTATTTTTGCTTCAATACACTGTACGGTAAGTCTTTTAAGGGGGCCAGCCAGAATATATAGGCTCGATCCAATTTCCTATTTTGGTTTTGTTTGTATGGAATAGAATATTAAAAATAGACATGGTTACCTTGCCGTCTCGATTATCTCAGCCACTTTCCTGTCTTCAAATATCTTGGTGATTGGTTCCACTTCGGACTGAAGACATTTTAACTCGGAAACAACCTCGAGCCTTTTGTTCTTCAACACTAGAAATAAACGAAGTTATTTTTGTAAAGCATTATTAAGCACATGTATAAAAAAAAAAAAATTCTTTTAAAAAAAAAGTCGAAGTAATTTCAGCTGTTATCAATTTAATAACCAAACGAGTATTCAATATAAGGCTACATTCAATAATGTACTGCATAATTAATTATGTGAGTGATAGCAGCAAACCACAGTCCTCATTTACCAATTCCCTTTCGAATACCTGCAGGATATACTTTAGCGTACGTACTATGGTTATCTGCAGGATAACATAATCTAGAGCCATCTTTCAGACAGAGTCGTACCATCAGAAAATGTAAGAGTATGGAATTTTATCATCTGGCAAAAACCCTGCCTTCCCTACTAAGAAGCTGCAGGTGGACCAGGACCGTAGCATTGGCCAGTTTGGCCCAGAGAGCCAGGCTGTTAAATTCATTAAATCCATTAACGGCAGTGTCTACGCCCACCCGGCATCAAACTTGACCTAAGCTACCAGTCGTCTAGTAATATAAGTAGGACTACCAACCTTCTGGTACATCTTGATCTGGATATAGTTGTCTGTGCACATCCATGGCAAAATCCACCATTTTTGTGTTACTCAGCAGATCCAGTTTTCCTTTGAGCATCTGCTCCTCATTGTAAATCTGGGGGGTAGAAGGGTGCTTACATGTAGTTATTCTAAACTGATTTTGCAATGTAAAAAGGTTTCTGCATATGGGTCGTTCTCAGAAACTGTGTACCACTTGGGGTAGTCTATTTTAAATCTGTTTTCAAAGCAACTGTTCATTGCAATATCAATATTTTGATTTTGTGTTGTAGCCAATTGGTGGGAGAGATAAAGAAGATCAAATTGAGTGCCAGTATTGTGTATTATGTACATTATTGGGATGGATGTGACTGAATCGGTAGAGAATTATGCCACCAATTTGTGACATTGTCAACATTATTGAAAGTAAAGTGTCACAAACTTAATGAAAACCCCTGAACAAGATGTTTAATTTCAAATGGTCACATTCAAGTTCAACATCGATTCCACTTGCCCACACTGTGAAACTACCCATCAAGCACTGAGTATAAACACAACACAGGAATTACTTTCACTATTTAACCCATGCCACATTGACCTGATTATGGTATCGTAAGAGTTAAATCGTGAAATTGCTTCTGAACAGTGAAATTTGAGCTCAATGTCTGTGTAAAATAGTTGATTCCCAGTTGGAATGTTACCATTATATTTTAAATCACACCATCAAATTAATTCAGAATAGAATAGTGGCCTACTTTCATCTGAATCACTGCACAAACTGCGGGAAAGGCAAATGAGCAGTTCATCACGTCCGTTATTTGGTCAAAGTGTGATTTTCTATTTCGTTTCTTCTGTGTTACATATGTTGATATGTTAATAGGTACTCCAAACTGACTTTTTTTCTTTTTATGAAGTTAATTTGCAAATGGTACAGTTAAAGATATTATCATTCTGATTACAAATATATATAATAAAGGTAAATCGGGCCTTTAAGTCTCTAAGTAATGAATTTCTTAATATTTAAAGCATTTTGAGTTTTGGGTACTGATGTCACGGTTTTGGTACCGTTTCTGAGAACAACCCATGTAACAATTAGAAAAGATCTTTATGAACTAGTTACAGTGATATTAAATTTACCACGATGGTCGATTAGAAGAGAAACTACGATTTTCTTTAAAAGATTTAATTTTTATACCAATTTGTGTCATAGTTTCTAATTGCAGAAAACATAAAAATTGGTTGCATAAAACCATGAAAATATATCTTTTAATGCTAAGAAAGTCATGTGATATTGATCTTTATATAAGTCACTGAACATACAATTTGTCAAGAGCCTAAATGTTTTCTACAACGCTGAACTAAAAATCACAAAAGCAGTAATTTTAACGCTATTTTGGCCACCGGACAGATCTTTCCAACTGCACCATTTGCCCTATGACCAAATAATGCATATGATGAACTGATCATGCTTGCTCATTTGCCTTTCCCACAACTTGTGTGTAATGATTTGCATGAAAGTAGGCCACTATTCTATACTGAATTAATTTGATGGTGTGATTTTGAATTAGCAAGGAAATGTTCCAAATGGGAATGACATTGAGCTCAAATTTCACTGTTCAGAGGCAACTTCAGGATTTAACTCTAACTATACCATAATCAGGTCAATATGGCATGGGTCAAAGAGTGAAAGTAGTTCCTGTGCTGTGTCTATACTCAGTGCTTGATGGGTAATTTCACAATGTGTGAAAGTGCAATCGAAATGTTACTCTGCTAATGACTCCAGAAATGGTTACTTACTCTTATAATTTTTTTTAAATGTCAAGTAAGGAAGATGTTGAATGTGACGGTTTGAAATTAAACGTCTTGTTGTTCAGGGGTTTTCATTAAGTTTGTGACACTGTATTTTTAATCGTGTTGACGATGTCACAAATCGATGGCATAATTCTCAATTGATTCAGTCACATCCATCCCAATAAAATACATAATATACAATACAGGCACTCAATTTGATTTATATTACCTCTCACATCATTTGTCTACATAAGTTCATAACAAGATATCGAAATATTGATAATGCAAATTGCAATGAAAGGTTGTTTTGAAATACAGCAGTGGCCACGTGTACGTGACTGTATTTGTAGCCTGGTGGTCTAGACGTACGGCAGTGTGTGTGCATGTGGCCTATTTCCTCACATACCTTTACCCAAGATCTGTCAATCCTTCATTCAAATGGCTTAATGCTCCTAAATAACATTATTTCAACCCCTGAGTGAATATTCATGGTTCTAAATAACAGAATTAGATCGTAGCAGTGAATAGATTTGTGCTTTTTGTTTTATTTACATTCGCAATAATGCCACCGATGGTGCCGCAGCATTCATTCAGATCGCTCGGGTTTAATTTGACCAAATTTCACTTATTGAGTAAGTCATGCCCCTAAATAACATTATTTCAACTAGTGAGTGAATAATCATGGTTCTAAATAACAGAATCAGATCGTAGCAGTGAATAGATTTGTGCTTTTTGTTTTATTTAAATTCGCAATAACACCACCGATGGGACGGCCGGCATTCATATCGCTCGGATTTTGGGTTTAATTTGAGCCAAATTCCACTTATTGAGTAAGTTGTGCTCCTAAATAACATTATTTCAAACCCGAGTGAATTTTCATGGTTCTAAATAACAGAATTAGAATGTAGCAGTGAATACATTTGTGCGTTTTGTTTTAGTTACATTCGCAATAACGCCACTGATATGGAAGTGTCCATATCACTTGGATTTTAGGTTTAATTTAAACAGATGCGCGCGCATTTCGCGAAACACATGCGCGTGCATCCTCACGTACGCCTAGACCGCTAGGCTACATACGCGTAGACACAGGAGATTGAAATACAGATTTTAAATAGACTACCCCAAGAAGTGGTACACAATTTCTGAGAACGACCCATATATGGATTCTTCTTCAGTGCTGGTCCTGATTGGTTGGTCCCTCACATTGTAACTGTTTTCTCCTAAATTAATTCTCCTTTTCATACCAAACGAAGAAAAATTCTTTCATTACACCCAAAAGAAGCAATGACAGCAATCCGGTGAGAAAAAAAATGTTGGTCTACTTTTTATTGCAAAAATAGATTCATTTGTCACGCAAATATGACAGCTAAAAATGGGAATGGTGAAACATTACTGCTTGTGTTGAAAACTACTTCATTGTACACCAAAGTATTCAAACATAGCTAGTTTATTTGCAAAGTTGTAACATGCAAAAATGTCAGAAAACTAATTTTAGGACTCTTGAGTGTCTGTGTGTCAAACAACGATGCTTTGAAAGTGAGCATAACGTGTGTTTCATGAGGTGTCACGTCATAAAGCACGCGTTCACCTTCAATTTTCACAATATCCAACCATGCAAGCCAGGAAAAACCCTGCTGCTATAAGTAGCATAGCATCATAGATGACTAGTTCTGAACACAAAAGTTATGATATTATTTCCTAAAATACATTAAAAGTGCAATAAGAACTTTGTGTCACGGGTGAAACACGCATTAACGGTGAAAATTTATTTCGCGATACAAAATCCAACAATGGATCAAATTTCTTCTCACCATGATTTTCAAATATAACGAGCGCATCTACACACCTACTGACGATGTGGCGTCAAGTCATAAACAGGATGTTGTGCTATGATGCTGTTACTATGGGGTGTCACACATTGATGAAGAAGAAACACGCGTTCACCTGTTGTCATCTTCATCCTCTAAGTCATCACAATATCTTTTTCTACATAAGAAAACTTATAACACTCAAAAAGAAATATTTTCATACATTTAATGTGTGCAAATAATGCCCTGAACAAATACATTTTTTGCATGCTATTAGCAGTTTCTAACCTAAGTCATTATTGTTACATGAAACATGTGTTACAATTCCAAGACCATCAGAAGTAAGGGAAGTTTTCCAAGATTACTTTGAAATATGTCCATAGCATCAAAAACTAAGAAGCATAAATACTTTTTCATCATCTGTGGTTCTTGTTTCATCATGAAGGAACAACTTTTCCTTTCCATGTAACACATGTTTCAGTGTCACAATTTTATATGTTCTCTGTTCTACTCTTAAGTGGACGAACACTCATAAAATTGCACTTTTTAGTTAATCCTAGTGACTGCTGTTCAAAACCTAACTAGGAAATAATAAGGTAGGTATGTGCCAAACAATTTCAAACCCCTTCAATAATAAAACAAAAGGCACCACTGGAAAGACCTTGAAACACCATTTAACATGACACCAAGATTATGGGAATAGGTGGAGTATTAAGGAAGTTATGGCCTTTTCCAACTCTGAAATTGGTCATTATTTTCTTACATAAAATTAAGGTATAAGCACTAGATTTCTGTGACCGAAATTGGTGACTCATTCTCTGGCCAATAAGCCACCACATGTAGCTCCTCTATTGCATTCCGCCTAGCGGCAATTCTGAGTGCCTCGTCACAAGTTCCCCAAACTCAACAGTATATAAGATTAATAATGGCTACACATTCCAGTTAACTTTGATTAAATCCCAGATTGATATAATAGGGTGAATTTGCAGGTTGAAATTGAGTGAAACTTTTGAAGTTATTATTGGATTGTAGCTCCTCTATTGCATTCCGCCTTGTGCCAATTCTGAGTGCCTAGTCACAATTTCCCCAAACTCAACAGTATATAAGATTAATAATGGCTACACATTCCAGTTAACTTTTTTTAAATTCCAGATTGATATAAAAGGGTGAATTTGTAGGTTGAAATTGAGTGAAACTTTTGAAGTTATTATTGGAATAGCAAAACATCACCAAATTGAAATATTGTTAAACCAAGCTGTAAAGGGATACCCATACTACATAATAGACAAGAATAATCAAGATTGACCAATGCAAACCAATCATAGAGGCGTTTTTCTAGACCCCTCCAAAAAAAAAGTGTGATTGGCTGGATCAGTTTTGTTGTAAGAAAATATCCACCGCTAGTCGCCGTTTGAGCATTTGCGCACATACCTAAATAAGGGTCTTGTTCTAAATCTGACACTAGGAGGATCTTTGTGTCACACCGAAACATGCGTAGCGTTCTCCACTTGGTTGTGTTCAAAGCCACCCTGACTTGCAGTTGGGGACCAAGCTGCTTTTCTTTTAATTGTGCCTTAAATAGGATATATGTGGAACACAACAACCTAACTAGGATTAGATAAAGGATTCACCCAGTACTCGCAGTACACGGGTGAACGACAACGTAGTCTAAATACAGGCGAAAATAGCTTTCGTATGGAACAGAGAGTAGAATGCCTGCCTCCAGTATCAAATGGATACTTCTATAGGCATAGAGTTGGTGAAATGGGAGAGAATGCAAAAAGACAAGATGGCGGCCGCAGAACGCCATCGATTTCACTTTTAAATCTTATTAAACTAGATATTATATTATATTTTTCAACTCAAAGGTAGCGGGCTATCAATAAGACATATGTAAAGAATAATTGTTGCTTCTTAGATTGTGAAATTAGGCTCTCAATTCTTTGACCTGCATTTTCAACAGCTTTTACATAGGGTTGGTTTGCACCCCTACTGCAGCAGTACGGGGTGAATCTAAACTAGGATTAGGTACGTGCGCCGAATTCGCCGATCGCCGTCACAGCGGGCGTTTTTTTCCTGTGACACCGATCTCACTTTTCTATTGGCTGACCCAATTACAGTGCCCCAAATAAATGCCTCCTCATTGGCTAGAGACATGTTTTGCATATATAATGAACATGATGTCATAGAGGACTTCCCAAGCTATTGCCTCATGTTAATTTCTTTCTGATTGACAGTTTATTTCTGGTACAGGAAGAATTTCCCCCAAATGAGAAGATTTTGTACAGTATTCATCATCAAAAATCGACATCAAAGCAGGTATGGTCCCAAATTAAAATATATAGGTCCCATCCTAAATGTATTTATTGTTGTATCTGTGAAATACCAGGAGGCAATTTGCCAGAGAAGTGTATGAACGAGCTCGCGGAAAAAATGTTACCAAATCTGAAATCATGCCAAATGTGACAAACAAAATGGCCACTCAACAAATTGAGTGCACACACATGTATTTTGTACATTGTTCAATGCAATTAATTATAATCCTTCAATATCTACATTAATTTTGATAAGAGTATGTCAGTATATTTTACAGTATGTGATAATTGAGTGCACACACATGTATTTTGTACATTGTTCAATGCAATTAATTAGAATTCTTTAATATCTACATTAATTTGGATAACAGTATGTCAGTATATTTTACAGTATGTGATTATTGAGTGCACACATATGTATTTTGTACATTGTTCAATGCAATTAATTCTAATTCTTCAATATCTAGATTAATTTCAAAATTTGGATAAGAGTATGTCAGTATATTTTACAATATGTGATTACAATCGTAAAGTTAAATTAAGTAGGTCAAGTTATGCGGAGGTCTAATATTATAGCGGTGGGAAAAGGACCAGTTCGGGTGAATATACCGTTCTGTAACCCTAAATACCACTGCAATACCTTGTATTTTTGTAATTCTTTTTTAATACAACTTTTACGATTTTACAATCGTAGAGTTAAATTAAGTAGGTCAAGTTATGCGGAGGTCTAATATTATAGCGGTGGGAAAAGGACCAGTTCGGGTGAATATACCGTTCTGTAACCCTAAATACCACTGCAATACCTTGTATTTTTGTAATTCTTTTTTAATACAACTTTTACGATTTTACAATCGTAGAGTTAAATTAAGTAGGTCAAGTTATGCGGAGGTCTAATATTATAGCGGTGGGAAAAGGACCAGTTCGGGTGAATATACCGTTCTGTAACCCTAAATACCACTGCAATACCTTGTATTTTTGTAATTCTTTTTTAATACAACTTTTACGATTTTACAATCGTAAAGTTAAATTAAGTAGGTCAAGTTATGCGGAGGTCTAATATTATAGCGGTGGGAAAAGGACCAGTTCGGGTGAATATACCGTTCTGTAACCCTAAATACAACTGCAACTGAACACATTGAATGTATACATGTATTTTCAAGTGATCTCATACTTGAGGTTATGAGGTGTGAACATAATAATTATTATGTTTGATCATTATTAATAATTATTCGGAGGTCAAATATTATAGCGGTGGGAAAAGGACCAGTTCGGGTGAATATACTGTTCTGTAACCCTAAATACAACTGCAACTGAACACATTGAATTTTCAAGTGATCTCATACTTGAGGTTATGAGGCGTGAACATAATAATTATAATAATTATTATGTTTGATCATTATTAATAATTATCTTTAACTGGTCAATGGTGATTTTTGTGATTGATCTAGATAGAGAATTCTTCTGGCTTTCAGGTACTTCAAAGATTTTATTAATTCGGTGAGAAATAAGAAAGTTACAGCAATTTCCCTACGAACATAGTATGTTTTGATCACAGGTTATGAGGCGTGAACATAATAATTATTATGTTTGATCATTATTAATAATTATTTTTAGCTGGTCAATGGTGATTTTTGTGATTGATCTAGATAGAGAATTCTTCGGGCGTTCAGGTACTTCAAGGATTTTATTAATTCGGTGAGAAATAAGAAAGTTACAGCAATTTCCCTACAAACACAGTATGTTTTGATCACACCTTCTGCCATTGTTTTAAGGTTAATTGTGAGGACATAATTTGGCTAATTAAAATTAATGAAATAATCATAACTTTTTTATTTCTCAACGGATCGCAATGATCTAAGTGTTATTTTCTTTGTCTCTTCATCCTCTTTCAAATGAGCCCAGTTACACTCAAATTAGAGGATTTTGAAATTTTGACTCACATACCTACTAGGATAAGCTGTCATATACTCAATTGAGCTAGAATACATTCTAAACAAATTCACACATATATACACGTGCATGGATTCCATCCCTAAAAGTGCAGATATTCAACGTCAGATTTGGGTGTGTAGGAAGATTGCGGTCCATTATGACCCAGTACCCATACTGACAAATATAGGTATTATCGCTCACTCACTTTCTTCAATAAATATCTTGTTACTTTACGAATCTGATGCCCCAAAATGGAAACTATATATTAATTTGAGATATCATTCATATCCATACGTAATTGTTTTGGTTTATATGGAGATGTGACGACATTCAATAAGAAAACTAACGCGTAACACAAATGGAGATTTCGCTGGATAGCACGCTTTGCCTTCGGCCAGCATAGCTACTACTTACTAAGCTAGATTCACGATACGAAACCGGCTTGAGTTCATAGAATAATATCCAAAGATCTACCGATCATATGTCTTCTAACATGGTTTCAAAAGATGTATTATATAAACGGGAACACTACCTCTTTAACCGATGAAAATTCCAGGAGGGGTAATACCAAATGTCGGTCTAAATATTGCCCCATACGGGTTGTCAGATCAAACTCCGCCATTTTGACCGTGTGGAAATGGCAGAACTGCGGGGCTGCAATTACATGAAAATAAATAACAGGGAGGTGTAGCTGTTATAATACGTTACATTTCGTAAAGATCAACACATTCTTGTAGTAATGACATGTATTTATTATATTTTATACAATAATATTATACATTTTGTGAGAATATATGAGTTATTTTCCACCAATCAATAGCATGCTTTCAGTGTGGCCGTAATACACCAGGTGGAGCCATTTGAGTTTGCGAATGCCTGTCAGAGTCCTGTGATACCTCTCAGGACACGGAAGACAGATACACTAGATACGCTGAGCGAGAAGGATGACTCTTGACGTTGTTGCCGAATCCAGGACTCCGTTCAGTCCACAACTTGAAGCTTTATTGAAGTCTTTGGCTGGAGTTTGCTTCTGACTACCATGACATATTCTAATTGGAGATGATCCACGACGCCTATCGGCAAGTCACTATTATTTGAGAGTGAGAGTTGAACCTATAAATATAATAACTTGTGTGACTGACCGTGCCACTGGCAGTGGCACCGTATTGTCATTGTTGGATGTGTTTACATAAAATAATCTGAAGATTGATGAATTCAACCGTCTCCCACTGTGCTCTCCATCTTCATAACATGGCACATAAACTAACGGGAACTCCAAAAAAGACGGTAGCTGATCGAGAAAAGGACATTATCAACGACAACGTTTCCACTTCTGGAAAAGAGCACCACCATCATAATCACAATGAAGGTAAACATTTTCAGTAGAGCTTACATTTACAATCCTTGTCATTGAGTGGCCACACTAGGCTAGCTGAATAGGTAGGTATGTGTGAACAAAAATTAGAATGCATTTGTATCTCTAATGGAACACATACCAATGCAAAGAGCTTGACTTGAACTTGATCATGGTAGTCATATAATCTTTCTAAAGTAAATATCAAGAAAGTTCTGTTGATTTGAAGTTGGGAAAATCAGTACCTTGTTCTATAGTAAAACTGCTCAAAGGTGTGACCCAAAATCCCGATCTTGCACTTCAAACGCTCATATCTTTTTAAATAAAAAACTTATTTAGATGAAAGTTGTAATGTTCAATTCACATAACAAGAGCTTTAAATTGCTAATATATGTATTTAAAGAAAGTAAATATTAAGAAAATTATGCAAATTAGAACATAAGAGAAGATGTGATCCAAAATCCAGGTTTTGAACTTCCAACTCTCATATCTTTTATAATAAAAGACTTATTAAGATAAAACTTGTGTTGCTCAATTTACATACCAAGAGCTTAAAAATGGTTATATATATCTTTAAAAAAAGGTAAGTATTGAGAGATTCATGCAAATTTGAACAAAAGAAAAGATGTGACCCCAAATCCAGATTTATCTACATGTGAACTCGGTGGCTGGGGTGAGCGACTTTGTTGACATTGAATCATGCTACCCCTCAAAATGCATATGCTAATTATCCAATCTTCATGAAAATTGGCCAAATGATACAAAACAGATATGCAAAAATGAAGATGGTAGTTTCAGAAATGATTTCATCAAATTTTTGTGATTACCAGAGGTTTATTATTAACAACAAAAACTAAGAAGCATTCGGAGCTATTTTCATCAAACTTCTAGTTGACAAATTCAAAAGATCTGAGGACCCAGATGAAAAAGAAATTCTATCTACATGATGCAAAAATCTGCTTGTTAATATCTTTAAAAGTGTTCCAACACCAAAGCAAAGAGTAACAAATGCCAAAAGACAGTGGTTGCCATGTTGCTCTGGCCGGTAATTGAGATTTCGGCCGAAGTATAAGTTGGGTATACCCCGCGATGCGCACATACCTACAATAGGTCACACTTCTAAGATATATAATATATATCTGATTCATCATGTTAACATACATAATAACATATTCATATTGTAGAGGAAATTGAAGTCATCATCTAAATCTAGTAACTGTGGAAATGGAAGAACACTGAACATTATTGTCAGATGTAATCAGAGGCCAAGATTGTTGAAGATAGATAAAATATTCACCACGACTGGCTACCCAGAGTATGGTAGGGGTGAGTCTAATGCTAAGATAGACCAGTCTCTGCACACTCATCATCATCATTTATATGTGAATAGATTTTACAGTCAGCCATTTGTAACATGACATATGGGACATGGTTGGATCCTTACTAACATCTTGTATTGCATTGATATATCAAACAAAACAGTTCCCAAATCAAAAGGAAGTATTTATTAACATGTATGCATGCTTAAATTAAAAAAAATTTGTATTTGATGTCTTCAGAAATAACATTACAAATTTCAGTCAGAGATGTAACCAGTGGTGTATGGATGCCACAGTATTGTACACTAATTATTCAGTGAATAAAGCATGGCTGGGAATTACTTCTTATTTTAAAAAATCAATATAAGCACTACATATTTCTGTATGTTATGCCATGATTAATATGCTTCTCAGTATGAAATTATTTAATTCTGCTTAGATTTTTATTAAGCAGACTGTGTGGTGTCCTAAACATGTGTTACGTCTGAGCAAGACATGTTATATACTTCCATATGACATTGCTTAATCATTGACTATACCGTTATTTTTTATCTCATCAATTTATATTTTACATAGATGTAAAGGGGAGATTTCCAGCTTTCATTTGCAACCAAAGAAATGTTTAAAAAAAATTCAACTATTAGATTTTAACTCTCAATGTGACACTTCTGGCCACTTTTCAGGAGAGTGACCCAACTGTGTTCACACATTATAGATTTTAGATTAGTATTAATTCAAATAATGATATAGTAGCCACGTTCTTACTTTTACAATTAATTTCTGACCAATACAGTTGCAAACGTCGAACGATTATTGGGTTGTTTTATGAAGGTTATTAAAATGCGCTTGCGAATGCCCACCCACTGTCTTGACATAAATATCATCCATGTAAAATGTTGCCGTTAGTTAGTTTGTGGATGTGGGTGTGGATGCATACCCAAGTATTAGATTAGTTACGATTTGTTTTTATAGATCCAAAGTTGCATTAATTTTTATTATGTTTGTGTCTTTTTTGTTCTCTATTTGCCACGTTATGGGATAGTGATGTTTGGAAATTATGAGTTCCACGAGTCAGTAAGATCTGACTATATTAGTATATGTTTGCTTGTCCTAATTAATAATCTCGACAGAATCAAGTTTGTAGTTAAGATCAAACATGAGTTTTCCAAACTTCCCCATTGCTTTCTTTGTATTCGTGTGATGCTTAATAATCAGGTCCTTCAGGTTTAACTAGGATGAGTATTTAAAAAAATAGAAATATTCCAGGTCAGTTTTTCCTTTTATAAATTCAACATGTTGGAGGATTTACTGCAAAAAGCAATGTTATTTCGCAGTTCTAATTAATGTTCGCCCGTATGCAAGTCATGGTGAAGGGTGTGTGCAAGCTAAATCTAATAAATGGTCAGTATTTCAGGATTGCCTAATGTTTTGTTGTTGTCCTCAAATTAGGTTCACATTGAAGTGTAAATTATGGAAGCAGCCTTCATTGTATGACGATGGGAAGCTGCATATTGTATGTAGTAAAAATTGCCCGTCCTGATATGACCTTAGATGCTGCCAGGACCTAAAACTCCAACAACTAACCAACCAACCTGCTGTTAAATAGGCCCAGATTCGGCCTATAGATTTGTGCAGGCCTCATTTGGTTTGTATGATTTGCGTGACCAATACTACTGATTGGATGATAGTCACACACAACTTTCATTATGATTGAGTCTGTAATTAAACTTGCTGTTGGGTTCCAACCGTAATTGCTCCGGTTGTCAAGTGCGAATGCCTATAGCGTGTAGGTTATAACAAAAAAAAGTACGAGGGAGCTGCATAGTCTGATGAAAGCAGCCCATTTTTGGAAACCAAAATACCTACCTAGGTTTAATTGTACATATCCAACTTAGATACTGGTGTATTTATTAAGAATGTTTCTGCGCAGAAGAGGATACTAAGCCAATTTTATAGAACCCGTTAGGCCTACTGTTGAAGCCTATGGTAATAGAATGTTGACATGCCTTCCAAAATTAATTTAATATTTGTTCACTTCAAATATCTAAAGAATTAGCCATTTAAAATAAGTTACTTCAAACTAAAGTCGATTATAACAGTCAAATATTATATTTATCACAGACAATTTCAAAAGGTCCAAACAATCTGGCTTGTTACCAAACGTGACATTCATGCATACATCCAACATTTTCAAAGGACGAATGTCAAACCACTGAAAATCTTATTCGCATTCGCTTCAGGAAAATTAAGTTATCATGCCAAATCAACATATCCTTAGCAAATATATATATATATTTATTTTACCTCGGTATACAGCCTCAGGCTAGGGAGAAGGAAGCACATCCGGGTCCAGCAATTAGCATAAACAACTCACGATTGGAATTACGTTTCGTTGAGTTGCTCCCGCAAATTTAGTCTACACACAAGCAAATACGCAGTAAGTATAATAAAAACTGTGGTTAGCTTAATTATGATGCATTATAGCATCGTTATAGAAAGTTCAGAACTTTCTCTGGTCCTTTTTGGACTAGTTTCGTCGGTTATAAAAAACCAAGGATAGAACGCTCTAGATTCCTTCTCGAAGGAACGAAACCGATTCTTAGCGGTTCTGTCAACACCCGTGTGAACATGGGTAGAGATGTGGGCTTTGCCTCATCTCCTGTGGAAATTATCTCGGACTCTAATAGAGAGTGATGTTGGAGATGCTCCTGGGTTTCTTTTATAGACTCCCCACAATATTTTCAGGCGTTTCTCCGAGTTTCGTAGCATTTTCTCCAACCTGCTGGCGTAGTAGTCGCAGGGGGAGAAGTGTGTGGAACAGAGAGATGGGCGAGCCGATACACTGGTCCCGACCCCGCGTAAGATTTGGGCTTGACCCACAATCCACGCACAAATTTAGCTTATTACGCCTGTGTTATAACGGTCTAAGCACGTTCTCTAACACCACTAGATGTCCAATTACATTTTAAACAACAAAATTGTGACATTTATAAATACCGAGACTGACCAACATGTTTGGTTCCAGATCCCGATGGCCACGAAGCGGAGTAAGCGCGTGGCAGCAGCAGCCGAGGGACGTGCTCCCAGGGCCTCGGACGAGGAGTACGACTCCTCGCCAGTGTTGTCGGCAATGCCCTCACCACAGCCCGGGGCGCATATACTCTCCGAGCCGGAGGAAGAGACAGTGCCTGATGGCCCCACAGTTCCTGACTGGGAGGCTCGGTGGACGGCTATGGAGAGTCATATTCTGTCTCTCAAACCACCGCCGTCTCTTAAACGACATAGGCCGGGGTTCCAAGACGAGTCGGACTGGGAAGACTTCTCAGAGACAGACTCGGCGATCGAGCCCAGGGCTCCTCCTCCTCCTCCTCCTAAACGGAGTAAGAAGAAGAAACACATTACTTCTTCTGGTGATGACTTCACCAAAGAACGTAACAAGACCAGGCTTCGCAAGAAGCGAAAGACCAAGTCCAAGAAGAAGAAGAAGAGGAAAGATTCTTCTTCTTCTGATTCCTCCACAGATTCTACTTCCACGGAATCAGACTCAGACACACAATATGAAGGTGCTGCCTGTGCAAGTTAAGAAGGTGGAGAAGCCGAAAGCTAAGCGGGTTAAAACTACCACGCTTATGCGCGAGACCATAAATGGTCATTTCCGTACCTTCAAACCGGCGGAAATCATCTCCAAGCTAGGAGATGAATTGACGGGCATTAAAGGTGTCCCCAACTCCATCATTAAAGAGATGGAGCGAGATGTCAACATGACGGAAGACCGTAAAAAATTTGAGAGCGTGTTACACATAGCACATAAGGCGGTGCTCGGTACTCTAACGGCCATCGCCCCGGTGGCAAATCGAATGCAAAGAGAAAACAAGTTCTCATCCTTGGCAAAAACCATGGACAAAGGCATTGCACTGTTAACAGCGGCAGGTAATTACTTGTCCTACCGAAGATATGAGAATGTCTTTAAGTCGGTTTGCACAGACGCTGGCAAAGAGGTGGCCTGCTCAAAGAAGGTCACGGACAATGATGGGAAAGAGTATACGCTCTTTCTGGCCCCAGAGCCGATCAAAGGGAAGCCTTTGGACAAAACGAAAATGTTTGGCGGCCAACTACAATACCTCTATAAAGAGGTAGAAACCGCAGCGAAAAGTGGCCAAAATATGGATGGCAAAAAGAAGCAGGAAGCCCCACGCTTCAAAAGGTCACGAGGGGATTTTCGCCCACGACGGCTCGGCAGGGGTTCCAGACCGGGCTCACACTTCAGCCAGTCTTTCCGGGGCCGGGGCGCCCGCCCAGGCTGGACCGACAACACCGCACGGCCACTGGGCCGTGGCTTCAACTCCCCGAGACCCTTCCAAAGGGGCGGGTCCAAGTAGAGGCCCAAACACAGACTTTACAAGTCCCCGCCGCCTCTAAAACCACACAAACTGTAAGCAACTTTGTGGCTGGGAATATTCATAATCATATTTCTGAATGGGACCAAATTACCAGTGAGCAGGATATTTTACAAATAGTTAAAGGTGTTCAAATTCCCTTCATACAAATACCCGTACAAGGGAGAGTTCCGTTTCCCTATCAAATTGAACAAATTGAACGAGAGGCACTAACTGAACAGGTACAAATTTTTTTTGACAAAGGCATTATCCAAAAGGTTACACACTGCCCTGGAGAGTTTATTTCGAACATCTTCTCGAGACCCAAACCTAATGGGGACGTTCGAATGATTCTGGATTTAACAACCCTTAATAAAATGATAGAATATCGACATTTTAAAATGTTTTCACTAGATACGGCACGAGACCTCATTACACCAAATGCGTGGATGGCTAGTGTTGACTTACAAGATGCATATTACACAGTTCCCATAGCGGAACAACATCGGAAATTTCTCCATTTTCTTTGGGATAACCAACTCTATGAGTTTACCTGTATGCCAAATGGCTTAGCTTGTGCCCCTCGTTTCTTCACTAAACTGCTTAAACCTGTTTTCTCACTTATGGCACGGAATGGTCACATAATGTTTCCTTACATAGATGATTCCTTTATAATGGCGTCAACACACATTGGTTGTGTAAACGCCGTTTTGGATTTATGTGCATTACTCACTAAATTGGGGTTTCATGTACATCCGCATAAGTCAGTGCTTCAACCAACAAAACAACTCAAATGTTTAGGGTTTATTCTTGATACACAGTCCCTCACAGTGTCGATAACAGAACAGAAATTAACTAAGTTTATGACCACAGCGACCCAGCTTCTTAAGTTACCGAAACCTAAGATTAGACAGGTCGCAGTTCTTATCGGGATAATGATATCGTATGCACCCGCTATTCTATATGGGAAAGCCCATATTAAATCTCTAGAAATAAATAAAAATTTAGGATTAGCACGAACTATAGGTAATTTTGAACGAAAGATGTTTATTTCTGAAGAAGGGTTACAGGATATTCAATGGTGGATGCAACATATCGCAAATTCACCCAATCCAATCCACACAACTGGCAAAAGAACATATACGATTCCCAAGAAAACCCGGGAACCTAACGCACCACGGACCGCTAGTGGTTCATGGCGACACCCCTATTGGCATTCCTTTTCTAAGAAAACAGCTGCAGCAATTTGGTTTAGACAAAATTACGGAAGATAGGATAGTAGCTGATGCATGGAGGCCAGGAACTGTTAAAATGTACACAACTTATTTAAAGAAATGGGGTGTACATTGTTTGCTAATGAAAGTTAAGCCAACAAATCCAACAATTGCACAAGTAGCTCGTTTTCTTCGTTCTCTAGAGGATGAGGGACTAGGATTTGGGGCGGTCAATGCGGCAAGATGCGCATTATCAATTATATTACCTAGAATTGACGGCGAAACAGTTGGTAAACATTATGTCCTTCATTATTTACTTCGGTCAATTTATCAAAGGAATCCTCCAAAACCAAAGTATAGTCGCTTTTGGGATGTTTCTATAGTATTTAAGTTGTTCCAGGCTTGGCCTCACAACTCTTGGTTAGATATAAAACAATTAGGTTTTAAGGTCGCGGTCTTGTTACTATTAGTAACGGGACACAGGACAGACGATTGTTGCTTTATCCTTAACAGGATTAGAAATAGACAAGAAACAAGCTACGTTTGATTTAGCACAATTGCTCAAATCAAACACGCTGGGTGACCCTTTATCTACGGTTCACTTAGACTACTTCCCAAATGATCGTAAATTATGTGTTGTGTCAGCCCTACGGGCTTATATATCCAAGACAAAGGACTTACGTGCATCACAACAACTATTAGTGAGCTTCATAAAGCCACATAACGCAATTTCAAGAGACACCCTTGCCAGATGGACAATCAGGGTGTTGAAATTGGCTGGAGTGGATACGGGCAAATACTCTTCCCACTCAACCAGAGGTGCCATGGTTTCCAAGGCACGGTTGCTCGGTATTTCTGTAAAAAGAATACTAGCGCACGCAGGCTGGAAGACAGCTAAGTCGTTTGCAAAACATTACAACAAACGACTAGAAAAGCCTACCGGCATTGCAAAGCGCCTGCTCACCAACTAACAAGAATAGGTGAGAACAAAAACTTTGAATGATACAATTACTAATACAATGATACATAAACATGTTATAATAAGAATGAATGATATTAAGGATAAAAATGAATTATGTAAAAGTCTCCCTAGCCTGAGGCTAGCCTGAGGCTGTATACCGAGGTAAAATAGTATAGTTATACGAGTCTTACCTGGGTATAGATGATGGATAACTGTTGTTTTCCCGAGGTATAAGCCTCGGGTAGACGTGGGCTAGGGCCCGCCCACCACACCCTACCACGTCTATTCCGTTGGTGTACCATTACGGGAAAATCATAGTATCCATTGTATTGAAAGATCATTTTTATCCTGAATAAGTAGGTAAAGATTGCTGGACCCGGATGTGCTTCCTTCTCCCTAGCCCACGTCTACCCGAGGCTTATACCTCGGGAAAACAACAGTTATCCATCATCTATACCCAGGTAAGACTCGTATAACTATACTATATATAAAGTTAAATAGGATTTAGCATATTCAACTAATTGTTGGGTTGTAGTAATGTTTTGTTGTGAAACAGACATGAACAATGCAGTATTCTTTTCAATTGCATTATTTCAGTAGCACTGCCGGCTGTATTCAAAATATCAATTGGATTGCTATTTCCATGGATATTGTCACTGAAACTGAAAGAAAACGTGGTGTTTTTATTTATCTGTGCTGTTTTATGTGCTTTTAAGCGTTCCTCCCTGGGACGGACACCACGGGTGACTAATATTACTACATTTCTAGTTGCTAAAATTTCAAATGGAATTCATTTTCTTTACATTTAAAATTGTTATTTTTAGTATAGGTAGTTATGTTCTTCAGGCACCCGCGGTGCCTCCTTTATCAGAGTTTATTGACTAGATTGACTCCATTCAATATTAGCGCAGAAATTTCACATTTTGTGTTCAGATTTCGAAGAGGTTATTAGAAGCACAATTTCCATAACATTTTTAAGTTTTTACATAAACAATACTAAGTTGCCTAAGGTATGTCTCCTAGACATAATCTGTGTTAGACAAAAGATTTGTGATAGCATGGTGCAGAAAGCTGTGCTTGAATAGCATGAAATGGGGGTGCCTACAATCTCTCCGGTATTGTAGTTTAACACATATAATTTATACATAGCACATTATCACCATGGGTATTCTCAAATGTTTTTTAAATGAGAATTATGATTCAGCTAAATGATGAAAAAAATATTAATTAAAAAACAATATAATTTTTTTTAAATGTATGTATCCAATTTTGGACCGAAATTTCAGTGATAAAAGTGGGTGATTTATGATTTATTGTCGCTTCATCAATTTGCTTGCAATCTTGAGTTTTTCGAGGTACTTGAATCACGTTTATCATTTAAGAAATGAATAGCTTCTACTTAAGTTCTAGTGTGTCTATAACTGTGTCAGTTTGCATAGCGCAATTGTAATACACCACACTTTAAATTGCAAGATTACTACAAGCACATATATGTGCCCGCCACACACACACGCACACACACACAAGTGGTCACGTGCTCAAAATCACGGACGCTCGCCATGTTTGCAGTCCACGATAGGTGGCGCTGCGACGCAACTGGGGCCAAGGAAGTGAAGTACCGATGTCTCTTTACATGGTCACGCACTGGACCCAGTGTATTTTCTTCTATTTAATGCAACTACACCCCCCACTACACACACCCTCAACCCCCATCACCCCTCCCCCACCATACCGATGTACCGCTTGTCCCTCTATTATCGCCCATGATGGCCCGACTTGCGTCGCAGCGCCCTCTGGAATTTTAGTACCTTCGGTACCCCATTGCATTGGGTGTGGGAAAGTAATTTAGACTACCACAAAGAGTCAAGAATGAAATTTTCTACACCCACCTTACACAAAAGAGATGCACTCGGGGTGGGGATTGTCTGAAAAATACCACCCTGATTGAAATAGTAAGGCTAGGTTCTGTAGATAATATTATTCAAAGACAAAGGAGTATTTTGAAATAAATCATACGCCACACAACTATGCTAATTGAATATATGAGTAAGATGCTAATACGCTACACAGTTATTCTAATATTATGCATAGGGAGGATATGTCCTCTTGGTTAGGATACACACCAGGTAACAGGTTGGGTGTAATGGAAATTACTGATTCACTTAAATCTAGAGTTGTTGGAAGTGGGAAAGCTTCATAAAGATAGTTGGTGGGATCTACTATTAAAACATATTGCCTTAAATAAACAGATGCAACACCTAATTTAGAAATTGGTTATCAATAGCTATAGGAAAGTATATTAACTATTTAATTAAAATATAGATTAAACTGTAAGAAAATCCTAATTGAGTGTGCATTATATTTGTTAAAATGACAATATTAACTGCGTTATTATATATTATGTATACAATTTTGTTTGCAGCACAGGAGTTATGTCAGCCACATGTGCATTGGCGGGTACAGTGAAAACGGCATTTTAAGGCGGATCACTGAGTGTTAGCCATTTTCCTAATTTAAACGGACCCGGTATAGGCTGCTGAGACTGGAACGATACTCCAGACAAATGCTCTCCAAGCACACCTTACAGTTTGTGTAACTGAATATGTGGAGGAAGGCTGTGGAAGTCCGTGTTCACAATGGCTAGTAAGCAAGTGTGCAAACTAAAAGGGGTTCCCCCATCTGTGGAGAACCATATTTGGTCATGATGTGGGTAACCAGATTAGGTCATGTGATGAGGGAATCCCACCTACGATATCATTCATGCTTAGCGTTCAGAGTTTGTTTGTCGTCTCAGTGGACTATACCGGGCGACTTTAAAGTGAGTGTGAGAGAACACCAACTGGTCTGGTTTTCGCTAACATGTTCCTGTAAAGGATGCCTTCTTGAAGGGTTTCTTTTTTCTAGGGTGCCTGCGCGATAATGAGTGTTGTGACATTTGGGCACTGTCCACCAGACCTAAGCTGCGCGTGGCCCTGTGGTATATATTTCATTGTCATTTTTGTTGGGAACTTTCCTTGAAGGTTTCCTACCCTTCGTGTCCTCCATACTCGTATGCTGTAGCCCCAGGCGATCTCGGGGCGCCGTTCGCAAGTTCCTCACCGACTCCTCCCCGGAAACAAGTTAGTGAACAATTAAGAACATTTTCCAGCGCACCAACAAGCTTGATTGTACATACATACAACAATGACAGTCGATTTTGTTATGTACTCATATCTAGAGGAACACACTGTTGTGTTTGTTTAGTTTTGAAAGTCTTAGGTTCCTTTCATGTAGACTCTGGTATGTGCTGGCTCAGCCTGCCTTGGTTGGTTGTTTACGTGTTGTCTGCAGGCTATTTACTATAGGGAGCGAACAGACATTAGATTACAAGTCTCTTAGATATATGTACCCTATGTTGGGATACCGTAATCGTTGTGGTATTCTGAAGAAACAAAGGTAGCTCATCATATGACCGTGAAACCCGCGCATTCCAGCGTGTGTGGAGGGCTAGGCAATCCCTGCACACTTGGAAGGCATTTGGGCGCGTTTTTTGCGGACATGTGGGGGCTTGTACGCCTTTCGAATTGTATTCTTAATTTGTAGTGCATATAGAGATAAACCATCATAACATACGTATAATTAATTAAGCACACGTGAAACAAATCTACCTCTTTTACATTGTCAAACGTCCATGCATGGTACATTAAACCTTAATTCCAGTGTGACACTGCCACAGTGCATGTTATCGCATCTCTAGGTTATATCTTGAAGGATTACAATTTTAGCGAAATACATGATAATATTACCTATGGTTAAAATAAACTCTTGTCTTTGTTCTCAAAAATCTTCATTGCAAGCTCTTATTCTAGACGAGTGTGGTCATGTCTTTCTGTACATGTGTCGTTGTGTTGAACCGTCCATGTTTATGCTGGGTGGTGCAAGTATGTGTGTGGAGATTTACACCTGTTATTGATTTATTCCTTCTGGGGTTTATTCAGGCTCTCTGCTGTCGTCATATTGGCATGCTTACAATGCCACTGGGCAGTGAGGCTGTCCCACGGATATTCTGTTCACTTCCCATGTATACTGTGTTCTTTATCACATGTGCGCGCGCTGATTGCTAATTGATGATTACCATGGTTACTGTGTTACACAATGATCTTATTGATGTTAACATCCTGTGTAATATTCCATGCTGTGTGTGTCTCAATTGTCCACCCCTATCCATGCCTGGGAGGAGAGTGGATAACACATTCACTTTACTTACAAAGCATTGTAACATATTGAGTTCTAAATGTATGTCATTTCACAGCTGTTATGTTTATATTGGAAATTGGCATTGTGTTTAATTGATGACATACTTGACGATCAATGCAAAGTGTGCAATAACAGTCAGTTCCTTTGAATATTAGGCGCGGCGCAGTTGGGAATCCGGGACGGCGACAAAGTGTGACGTCACAGCTATATTTGGCCAATCAGGGACGTCACCCCAACGGTTTCTCAACTACGTCATCCTCTTTACCCCCATGATCGCATCATAGAGAATACACCTCACATTAATAACGGAATAATGGCATCACTTTACACAATGGTCTAATGCACCATTAGCGACTACATAATTACCTCATTGCATAATTACTGCACTTCATAAGCGAGCACCCTGCGAATGTATAATTCTGATGTGTAATTATTGTCAGCACACCCGCCAGAACAGGGAAAACGGTTGTGACGTTGCCAGGCAATATGGCGTTCTATGAAAAGTGTGTCATTCTACTTGTCAGTCAGGCTGAGTCTTTCCGCCATGTCGTCTGCCTGCTGTCACTTGAGTGTTCCCGCCATGTCGTGCCACGGGCACGGGTGATGCGAACTGAACATGGGCAGCATGGGTTATCGATTGGGCAGAAACAAATTGTTTGATCCTGTCGGCTCCCCGCTCCCGCCCTCCCATTCTCATTTCCATAATGGACCGTCGCGCATTCGCATCGTCAAAGCGAACGCTACGTATCTCATCGCACTCCCTCTCTTTGGTGCAGACGTAATTTCGGCGCTGTGATTATGCGCCACGCGCTGGGAGTGGGGTCACGTGGGAGTGGGGTCACGTGACACTGAGCGCACAGGCCTCGGCCCTCCGCCACCACTTATCACTCTGATACGTCCGTCATTGTCAGAGAATCAGCGGCATATATTGTTATCAGTAGTAGCACAGGTGGTAGTACCAGTAGTCGCACAAGTACTAGTACTACTAGTAGTACAAGTAGTAGCACAGGTGGTGGTAGCAGTAGTAGTAGTAGTACTTAGTAGTAGCAGCAGCAGCGATATACAACACATTGACACACCAACAGGAATAACCAAAATATACACAACACAATATTAAAGCAGAAGCATTGATGATGATGACGATGATGGAGATGATGATGGATGTTCTTACCAAAATAGTTATGTGAGCCTATTAATATATTTGTGAAATTCGAGTCCGTAGCCTGATTTCTATTGCCATAATTTTAAATGCGCTTGCTTTGTCACATGATGCTTTTCGCCGATGCGCATGCGCACTCAAACAACACCGCCTGACGTCATTGACCGCGTTCCTCCTTTTTCTCTCACTGAGTGTTTGCCCATGAAAGCCCCTCCCCCCTTCCTTCCACCGCTCCCTCCCTCCTCTTCCGCTTCTTCCGCCCCTTCCTGAGCAGTGATTGGGGCCTGAACTGTTGGCACTGTATCCACACGTGCTCGTCCAGTTAGTGTTCGATCTGGAGCAAGACGTCGATTTACCATTTTTGTACAGTTAGGGTACCTTAAGCTGTTCTGGGGGAGTTGATGAATAGGTTCGGTTAGGTAGATAGAACATAGATGCTACATTATAGATGAGGGAAGATAAGCCAGGCACATTGCACCTATGTTAGAGTATTGATCTTATTGTGATTAGGGTATTGAGTTGGTGGGTTTTCTGAGATTGATTATTCATGGCGGTTAAGTTTGTGTTCCGGATCATTAGAAGATCCAGTGTCAGCAATTCCCCCTCTCCTCCCCCCCCCCCATCATTTCCACCAGGCTGTACTCATGGGCGAGTCACTCACCGATTGCATCGCGATGTCAATTAATTCGAACCCGTTGTTGTCTTTTACTAACAAATCGTCGCCGAATATCGATTAAAAACAAATCTGTTTATATAAATTATATAACAATTTGAGAAAACCTCACATAATTTCGCACACAGTTGTCCAATGGCCTGATCGCACATCCTCATTGTTTACATTGGCAGGAATTTGTTTGCGGAAAGTGATTACAACACTCAGTCAGCGCTATTGAACATAACTCATATTATGAACGCGAAAATCAAATCACAAATATCGAAGTTTTGGTTACTAATTAATTAATTTTTACATGCACGCAATACATCTTTTGGGTGTGATTCAAGAACTTTCTACTGTTGGTCTGATTTAATACGCCTCTCTTTTATTAGTTTGCTTCCCTTTCTACCCAATGGCAGGTGCACTGGTTTGTGTCACCCTGAAGATGATTGAAGATGGTGATTGGGAACCACCACGACCGCCCCACCGGGGTGGGAACTAGATGGTGGTAGGTGGTGTTCAATTGATTAGTCTATGGGGTGTAACCTTTGGCCCATTCCTCCCTGCGACGTTCCAGCATCACCCCTGCAATATCTCTGGTTCTAGCCAGTCTGTCACTGGGAGGTCTCCAACTAGTCTCTGTCAACGGTGTGTCCACCTCCCAACTAGCTCACCCTGAGTGTTGCCGGTGTTGCCCCAACTAGCTCACTTGGAGTGTTACCGGTGTGTTCCCAACTAGCTCACCCTGAGTGTTGTCGGTGTCCCCAACTAGCTCACTTGGAGTGTTGCCGGTGTGGCCCCAACTAGCTCACTTGGTGTGTGCCCCCCCCCCAATTAGCTCACCCTGAGTGTTGCTGGTGTGTTCCCAACTAGCTCACCTGGTGTGTTGCCGGTGTGTTCCCAACTAGCTCACTCTGAGTGTTGCCGGTGTGGCCCCCAACTAGCTCACCTGGGGCCATATGCAGGAGTCAGTGTTAGCGGGGTTTGGTTACCTGTTACCGTTTAGCTATCACCGACGTCGGGAAGTGTGTCAAGTCGTATGCAGGAGCGCGTAACACGTACATTGTAGCTAAACCTGAATTTATTTATAGATTTGGGAAATCCCTCTGCGTCTGTACCCATATATTAGGCTTAAATATATTAAATGCTGTCATATTTAACAGAATTACATACGCAATAAGTGAAATTTGATCATTTTAACCCTAAATTCGAAGCAATATTAACGCTGCCGCCATAACGGCGGCGATATTAATAGTTATATTTTCGAATCGACGAATGTAATGTGAACAAATCGCCGCATCGACGTCGCTTTCCATACTGGAAGTGGCGGCCATTTGTTTATGTTCGTCGATTCGAAAATATAAGTATTAATATCTCCGCCGTTACAGCGGCAGCGTTAATATTGCTTCGAATTTAACCATATTTCATTTATTGCGTATCTAATTCTGTTAAATATGATAGCATTTAATAGATTTGGCCATAACCTTACGCTAACACCGCCCGTAAACGTCATATGAAACGGGGTTAGTTTAGCGAACCTTAAACGCGTGGTGTTACCGTAACACGGCTTCCTGCATACCAACTTTTCGCCGCTAAACCAGAAATCCCGTTTAAACGTGTTTTGGCTCGCTAACACTGACTCCTGCATATGGCCCCTGGTGTGTTGCCGGTATGTTCCCAAACAGCTGACATTATGTCACTGGTGTATCCCTGACTACCTCATATGGTCTGTCGCCAGTGGCCTCAACTAGCTCACTCGCCGGCATGTTAATTGTTACTCAACTGTTCTACTGTGTTTTAATTAACACTTCGGACATTAACACTAACCCAACTAGTGCACCAGGGCTGTTATTGGTCCCCCCCCCCCCCCCCATACACACACCGATTATAGCATACTGTGTCCAACGCTGTTGTCTTATACCCCCCCCCCCCCCCCACCCCAACCCCTCCCCCACCCCCACCCCCACCCCACCCCACCCCCCTCCCCGCCCACACACCAATTGGCGCACCAGGTCTATCGCCAGTGCATTCCCCCACCAACTAATGCTAGGTACACACCTACCGTTTACGACTCGCGCACTAAAACTTTGCGCCCGATGCGACCCGATCGCGATTAAACCGAAGATAAGGGATGCGCACATATACCGACTGGATACGCACATATAACGTCCGATTCGCGGCTGCTATCCACGCTCCTGGTGGGTTTTTGCGCGAACTACCTTGCCATCAGCACCATCTAGCATTTTCCTTGCGCCAATTTGCGACTGCGCTGCACGCACCTGGTGGGTTTTGCGCGAACTACGTCGCCATCAGCGCCATCTAGCAGTTTCCTGTAGCAATGCTATTTGTTTTGTTTACATTCGTCGATTAGAAAACATTAATATCGCCGGCGGCGGAATTTCCTTGTGCCTGCTACGTACTTGTTTAGTTTACATTCGTCGATTAGAAAACATTAATATCACTGCCGTTGAATAGATTTGGGTCTAATATGTAGCCGCCGAACCGGCGGAATTTCCTTGCGCCTGCTACGTACTTGTTTAGTTTACATTCGTCAATTAGAAAACATTAATATCGCCGCCGTTGAATAGATTTGGGTCTAATATGTAGCCGCCGAACCGGCGGAATTTCCTTGCGCCTGCTACGTATTTGTTTAGTTTACATTCGTCGATTCGAAAATATTAATATATAGCCGCCGATTAGAATATTTTGGTTAAGACACTGTCACGTGTCCTTTTTCCGGCCCGGCGATTCGTTGATCGTTAACTCAGACGCAAACGGTCGGTGGCTAGCACGCATATACCGTTTAAGATACGACCGACCGCACACACCTCCCGATTTGCAATCATCCCGATTCGTTTTTCGAATTGCTTGCGATTTCAGTTTTAAGGCCTAAAACTGAGTTGTAATCGCAAATCGCGGACGTCTGGTGTGCTATGGTCCCGCACCCACCTACCGACTAACGAGGTCGTATGCGCGAATCGCGTCGTAAACGGTAGGTGTGTACCTAGCATTACTCTCCGTCCCCCCCCCCCCCGTCCCCACACACACCAATTAACAGGCCATGTCCATCGATGGTGTCTCTTGCCCCCCCCCCCCCCACCCCCCAACACACACATCAACAGGCACACCCCGTCTGTCACCGATGTACCTAAACCCCACCTGCACCACCACCACCACCACCACGCGAGTAGCTCATCTGGTGTGTCATTGGCGTCCCAATACTACCCCCGTCTGGTGTGATGCCACCAGAGAATTAGAGGTCACTCAGGCACTTTGGCTACTCCACATTGTGCAGTTAAAAATCTAACCAAGTATTGCTGAAGACTTGTGTGTGGTTATTATCACACACACCTACATCCACACCCGTTAAACGAGGGCGCCGTGTGTTACCTGCACGGCCTAGGGTGTGTGTTAACAAGGTCGTCCATTATTCCCGTGATTGGTTGCAGCTGGGCGTCTATAGTAGTTTGAATGGGTGTACTCTATTGAGCCTCGAGTGGCACTTCTCCAATACACTATTGCCACAAGCTAACTACGGTAAAAAACCTCTCTAAATCGACCGACCTTGGGACCGACTTTAAATGGTCTACTTAAGGCCCTGTGACACTACGACGTACGGCGTCAGCGCATGCTCAACGTTCGAAAAATTGTCAGTACGTCGGCATTCGTCAAACGTATAACATGAATTGCGACTATCTCTCCCTATATTGTGTAGTCTGTACCCATAAATTACAATTCTTAGAAAGATTTGACAGTATCAATAGATTCCGGATACTCTTTTATGTTGATTTGGATGGTTTTATGGGGTGTTTTTTCCCCTTAAGTGTGGACAGCAAATGGAGGGCGGTCCGTCGTGCCGTCGGATTGATTTCGTGTACGGGCTGGCGCTGGAACACTGATGTGTTGGCGCGGTCAAGCAAAAGGGCATGGCGTCAGTAACGATAGTATTAACGGAGACGGTGTAGATTTCCTCGTGTGTGGGCTGCAGCCCATTTAACCTCCTTGTAGTAGGAACTGACTCGCCGGATGTGGTTGGGTGGGTAGGCTCTATTTACGCACACTGACGTTCAACTGCTCCCTTGTAGAGAATTGTTTGTGTCGTTCCAATCAGTGGGACAAGGGCGCGCCAGAGGAGAAAGCATTTCATTGTGTTTGGTGTGGAGTGTCAGTGGTGGCGGAGAATGGTGGGGGGGGGGGGGTGTTATTCACCAGAGAACTTGGCTTTGGTGTGGAAAAAGACGCCGATCCCCCGGACTGATAAGGAACTACCATGCCGCGCCTCCCCTCCCCCTCCCCACACACATCTCCCAAAGGCTTACCACTGTTTCCCATTTTTGGTGGTGGTGGTGGTCGAAATGGAAGCAGCATGGTCACCCACTGCCGGAGACTGGGAGAGGTCTTAATACAATAATGTGTACACGGCCTTGTTTGGATCATTCTGTGATGCGTCATGTTTGTCTGTACACGCAAATGTGCCTGTACATACATATATGTGCACTGTAAGTTATGCATCACGCACTGACCCTCGTGAGGAAGTTGTCATACTAATAGTTATTCCTGTTATTGCAAATGCTGCTATTACTTATTTCCGTTATTGGGTTTATGTTTAAGTGCTGCCATTAGAATGGATTGTTGTTTACGTAATGTAAATATGGATATTAAATATTTATGTTTTTTGGGGGGTGTATATTAGTTGATAAAGCAGGGAAATTTCAATCGCGGACAATTGGTCTTCCTCATTCCACCGCTCCTTGCCATATCCTAGTAATGCAAAACGCCTGGCTAGGAGGCAACAAGTATCAATTTTTATGTCATTGGTTTGACTCGACTACGGTTCGAACCCATGGGTTCGAATCCCACAACCTACTAAAACGTGAGACGGACGCTTAACTCATTCAGCCATCCCATCTGGTCCAGCTTTACAATTAAGATATGTTATATTTATATATCAATTCACGTCCATACAAGTTTAAAATTCAGCTGTAAGTGACCATTAGATGCGGGCCTGACCAAGCGTTGGTGGTGCATTAGCTCGGTGAGGAACTACTTCCTGAAAATATGTGAGTCCGGACATCCTTGGTTCTAAGGCGAGAAGGGTCCACAGCAACGAAAGGATGAAAAACGGCTGACCACTGGGTCATATTGAGCATACCCTTGCAGGATGAGTTTCCCATTCAGTAAGTAGTGATATTGTGTGATTTAAACAGAAATCAATGTAGATCAATTTCAAATATACTTCAAACAATTTAATCTGTGCAAAAGATACATAAATATGTGATAATATCTGAACAATAAACTAGTAAAATAATATTTTACTACACTGCTAGCTCTGTGGAGATCTAGCCTGGTCCCCTGGCAGTCATTTGCTCCGGCAGAGGCACAGGAGTTTTCATCTATTATCGCTCAGTTTCCAACCTGGTCCCCTAGCCTTTGTACCGGAAACAAGTTTAAACGGGCTCAAACGAGTTCAACCGTGGCTGGTTGGGTCACACCGTGGCTGGTTGGGTCGCTCCGTAAAGCGCTGAATATGCTTATGTCTAAGGCCTACAACTCCTTCAACTGTGACGGTTTGTGTTCCAGTTCATATTCCTATTACACGACCAATTATAACCATTTTCATTTATTCAAATTCCATTTCTTTCCTCTCACCCCCACAATCCATTGCTGACCAGTGCCCCAGTTCTGTACCTTGCCCGCCCCCTCTCCTCCCCCACTTCACCACCCCAGACTGGCTGTATGTCAGTACCTCTGTATTGTCAGTTCAGCTGAGGCATGCTGGGATTAAAGGCGTGCCATGTCACCTTCAGGCGTTCCTCAGCCCGTGCTACGTAGCATGTGACCCCCGTACGTACCCGAGGTGGTGATTTAAGGCGCCGAACCCGGTCCGACACGTGCCTCTCCTGTTGGTGGGGGTCGGTTTGTCGACTCCAGACGGGGTCTCGGCAACTGGGGCGGTAATTGCTATGGGGATGATACACCGTTATTAGAGGTGACTGATGCAATAAAATCCCGCCGTCGTCTGCGTGTGATGGATGGAGATTAAATAACTGTTCTTGGTTTCTACTGTCTGCTAACCTGAAACTTGTAGGCGAGTGCTGGTGATTTTACGACATGTCGGAAAGTATCCAACTTAACACTTATCGGTTGTCGCCAAACCAAAAAGCTGGAAGACCATTGACTCGGCACTGAAAAAACACACCCTTTATTCGCTGAAAAGTGTTGGCTCGATTTCCCGAAGCCTAGCTTTCATATATATGCAGGTATACAGCAGTGTACCACCTGAGATTACAAATATTTTGTTGTTTAAGTATATGATGTAAATGCGTGTGTGATGTAATGTATGTACTTTTTATTCCATCATCGAAAAGGTCTGCGTGCCACCTGAAAATCCCATGGTGGGCCCCCGCATTTCTGTAAGCCTATTTTTTTTTTTTTTTAGACCTGCGTACACATTAAAGCTGCAATTGTCTGGTTGGACTGACGGACTAAGTTATGTCCGGCTAAGTTACACCAACCCCTCAATACCTCTGACGTCATTTGGCTTCCGGTGTAAAATTATGGGATGGCAGCTTAGAGGCCCGCTGGTTGGCGGCGAGTGGTGCCCGTACACACAGACACTAGATGGCGCCACTGTCGCCAGCAGTCGATACAATCAGAGAGAACTGGAAGACGCCCCTGTACTGCTCGTTGATAAAATTGACGGCGAGCTTGGGTCCCTGACCCCCCCCCCCCCCCCCCACACACACACCCACTCCACCCACCCACCGGCACTATCTGATTAGAGGGAGTCTCCTGCCCAATTCGATCTGCATCCCGGCTGTAAACAAGAGGCGGGTACACGCATACACCGGCTCTATATGTACGCCTGTCTGTTGGTGTTCTCGGTAGGCTCACTCTCAAAGAGGTCATGATTTTGCTATTTTTATATGGCGACTTTCTATCACAGGCCTCTATGTAAATAAACTGTTATCTGGTTCTAAAAGAGCTGTATCCCTGCAGCCTGCAGGAGTCAACACAGTGGTGGGTGGGCGTTGGGCAGCTACTGTTGGTTGGTTGTTGGAGTTTTACTTTTACATCCTGACATTTGGAGGAAACCCACTGCCACCACATAGGCTAGCTACTCTTTCCGATAAGCTGTATGTGGACAAGGCGTGACGTCAGAGTGTCATTCACTAAGAGTGCGATCTCAGCCCTGATTGTGTGCACTCATGGCGACTTTATAGTGATGCCCCACTGGTGGAACCAGGCCTAGTCCTATCCTATTAATGCCAAGCATCAGGCTAGGAAGCGAAAGGTATCAATTTTATAAGTCATTGGTTTGACTCGACCGGGAACCGAACTCTCGATCTCCAGCATGCAAGATCCACACTCTCCCAATTGGGCCACCGCGCTCTACCAATTGGGCCACCTCCCGTCATGACATGGCCTTATATGTTACCAGGACATAAAACTCCACCGACCACCCTCTCAGAGAATAAGTACTTTTCAAATATACAAACTTTGAAATATATTCGATCCTGTTGCCATGGCTTGTTGCCATGGTCCTCCATAAAGTTAAAACAGTGTCTGCCACGACGGACACCAACGCAGTTATCCCGAATCCTCAAGAGGATTCGGTCAGCTCTGAGTGGTTGGTGATGTATGCGAGTTTTCCCATTACGCAATCACCGTGGCCAATTTGTGCGTGGTGGAATATGTATAGACTACTGTCCAGTAGTCGGAGCCAGGATCAGCACGGCGGATCCTTAACTGTGTCTGGGGAACACGGCGTCTCGGGGATAGGTGTGTGTGTGTGGGGGGGGGGGGGGGGGGGTCACGCGTCATGTAGCGGTATGGGCCTTTATCATAGGTCATTGATTTGTTGGTGGACGCGGCTCGACTGAGGTATTTCTTACGTGTCCTTCATTAGGCCCTCCTGATGTCTCGTGGGTGGGGTTTAATAAACCTCAAACTCCACCCTTTGTGCCAACTTCCGTGCATTTCATTCGTAAACATGCATATTTCATTAAGCGCTCGTATATAGATATATAGTAAAACCACTAAATCGACTGGCCATGGGACCGACTTTAAATGGTCCATTTAGGGAGGTGGTCGGTTTAGGGAGTTTTTCATTTCGTTACAAATACAATGGTATGGGCGATCGTTTGGGACCAAATAAAGTGATTGGTATAGGGTAGTGTGAGATTTTTTGAGGTGGTCGGTTAGAGAGGTTTTACTATATATATATATATATTTATAATGTATAACATCATTCATATATATATATATATATATATATATATATAATAGACTACATCACGGTTCCAGCGGTGCGGTGCATTGTGGGATGCATCATAGCAAAACAACCCCCCCCCCCCCAGAAGCACATGGCACATGCTAATACACTGGGTGCAGCTATGAAATGTGCTAGTTTCAGCTCATCTCAGCTCTTGTTTGAAACATCGAATACCAACTAAAAAAATATATATAATAAATTAAGATATTAATCTTTTATCCAGCATTGCATTTACATCAATATAATAAGCACATCTTATGCCATGTGCATTTAGATTTAGAAAGATCTAGGCACTCAGACTAGTGTTAGAGCCATAGCTAGAGTACTCAATGCATTGTCAATGGCAGTGAGCAATCTCCCCACAGAAAAAGTAAAATATTGATAAAACTACACCACCTAGAGACAAACCGCTTGGAATACATATAGAAAACATGTTTAACAAAAAGAGTATATTAAATTGATAAGGTTAGGGTTTTGGATTTCTATTATTTTTGAATAAAACTGACGTTTTTCACTGCGCGCATTGGCAAACCCAATGGCCGTATGCCTTTGCTTTGCTCCCAACGCCGTTTTCAGCGCATGCGCAGTCGGAACCGTGATGTAGTCTATACATATATATGATATATAGATAGATAGATAGATAGATAGATATATAGATATTATATGTGGAGGATTTTCAGCTTGATAAAGGAAACCCACATCATTCTGTATGAATTTATGTGGAAGCAGAAAGTTGTTTGGAGAACCAAATAAAGCTGGCGGTGGCTGACCGGGACTGCAGACACTGTCCAATCAAATGAAGCCGGGTGCGAGTTATAAAGGTCCAGACAATTAAGCGGGGCCTGTAAGATCGATGGCTCTGAGGCTGGAGTGACTGCAGCAGTGACATTCCCTTTTATCAGTTCCCCATCCATTATGCATACATCTTCTTGGTTGTTCACTGAGGTGTTGATTACAGAAACTCTTTATTTGTTGTGACCTAGCCGTCTAATTTGTGCTCTGAATGTGCGGTGTGTGTATAGCTGGGGTCAGAGTCTGGTGGGTGAAGGAGACAGTCTTTCCTCTACTGACGCTTTTGTTTAACTTGACATATATATATACAATCAGTTTCAAACCGTATACATACATGCATACATACATACATACATACATACATACATACATACATACATACATACATACATACATACATACATACATACATACATACATACATACATACATGTATACGTAAATATATATACATACGCAGACACTTTATTCAAACAATTATAGAACAGAAAAAGAAAATCATGAGTTTACCTTGTGCATTCACCTGGTTGCGCTGCTACGCTAACATATTGCCAATCCATTAAACAGTGGGCGGTTTGTTTGTCCACCATCTCGCAGATTCAATCAGCATACTGTTAAACGCGCTGAGACAGGAATACCGAGCGGTATGTCGGTGTTGCCTGGTATAAATATGCCCAATACATATAGGGTAGCTTATCGCATTGTGGTCTGTTATAGCTGTCTACTTACATAATTCCCAACCCCCTTTCTCTCCCAACAATTTCTCCCAAGCTTTTCTGCTTGCATTACATATTGTTATTAATAAGTACTTGTCTCCTATGTTATTAATAATTCACTGTTCTCTCATTGCAGAATTCTAACCATTCCCCACTACTTGCAGGTTTCTAAATAGTTTCCTCTGATTGCAGGCGTGTTATTAATGTATATTCATTCCATTGTCTTGGTTGTTTGTCAGCTGTGTTGTCCACAAACCTGTTGAGTGTGGTTATCGCGTGAAATACGTAGTGATTAGCGTAATGTACGTTGGTGTAATGACGCTAATTGCACTTTTGTTGGTCTAAGCGGTCCAGGAACTCTGCGGGTAAGGTTTAATGTTATGACTTCTACCATGTGCCTTTTAAGCTTTGTGTAGTTTGTTTGGACACAATGTATTCAGTCCAAACCTCGCTGCACAATACATATATGGCTCTGGCATCATCAGTAAGCAGGGCCGTGTGTCTAAACGTTGTCATAGAACTGAAAAGTGGACGATACACATTGGGTTTCTGTGTTCACCTCTGTGAACATGGCGTGTAGAGTTCGAATTTACTACTTGTATGAACTCGGCGTTAGCTGACCTTGTGAGTGTGAGTTGCTCATTGTGTGATGTCGATGTGAGCTGCTTGATGTGTGAGTTCCGAGTTGCTCATTCTATTGACATTACGTGTAAGTTGACCGGTAAGAGCTGCTCTTTATGGTTTGCTAAGTGCGTAAACTTGGTGTGTGAGCTGCACAGTTTGTGACCTGCTTGGTGTATGAGTTCAATGTGGGCTCCTCTGTGTTTGAGCTGCTCAGTGTATGAACTCTGAGATGCTTAATGCTTGAACCTTCCTGTGTGAGTTGTTCCTATGGGAGTTGTCTACTATAAGAATTCAGTGTGAACAGCTTAGTGTATGTACATGGTATGTGAGCAGCTCAGTCTACGAGATGTTGTAAGCTGCTCATTGTATGAATTTGGTGTGAGCTGCTCATTGTATGTTAATTAGCTGCTCAGTATATGAAGTGTGTGAACTCGGTATGAGATGGCCAGTGTATAAGCTCGGTGTGAGATGGCCAATGTATAAACGCTGTGTGAGATGGCCAATATATAAACTTGGTGTGAGCTGCTCAGTGTATAAACTCGGTGAGCTGCTCAGTGTATAAACTCGGTGAGCTGCTCAGTGTGAACAACTTAGTGTATGAACACGGTGTGAGCTGCAGTATGTGAATAGCGCAGTATGTGGATGCAGTATGTGTGCAGCTCAGTGAACCATGTGAGCATGTCAGTGTATACATTTTCAGTTGCTTAGTGTATGAACTCGGTGTGAGTTGTTCATTGTATGGGCGTGGTATGTGAGCAGTTCAGTGATGAGCAGCTCAGTGTATGAACTCGTTCTGAGAGCTGCCAGTGTTCGCTATGATCACCATTTGGCAGTGCTGCTCCATCAGAGTCTCCGTCACTGATGCAGTTTGGTGTTTTGCAGGCTGCGAGTCGGAGGATGAAGACGCCAAGGTGCCCGAGTGTGCCGTATGCCTGCAGACCTGCATCCACCCAGTCCGACTGCCATGCAACCACATCTTCTGCTTCCTGTGCATGAAGGGTGTGGCGAACCAGAGCAAGCGCTGTGCTCTGTGCCGCCATGAAATCCCAATGGACTTCCTGAACCACCCAGCCCTGCTGCGGCGGCTGGACCTGACCAAGCCGACTGGCTTCGAAGACGGCTTCCAGTGGTACTACGAAGGTCGCAACGGGTGGTGGCAGTACGACGAGCGCACCAGCGGTGAGCTGGAGGACCGGCTGAAGAGGTCTGTTAAAGCGTTCGAGATCCTCATCGCCGGCTTCCTGTACGTGATCGACCTAGATGCCATGGTGCAGATCCGTCGCAACGACCCCACCCGGCGCCGTCGCATCAAGCGCGACCTGGCCACCATCCCGAAGAAGGGCGTGGCGGGGCTGAAGCTGACGGATGACGAGGACGAGGACGGGGAGGCTGGGGACACGGTCGACCCGGGCGACCCGGCGGCGCGCGGGGCCGGCGAGGGCGGCGACACGGACACGGGAGACGCGGGAGCCGGCGACGGGCACCGGGCGCGCACCGCGGTCAGCCCGCACGGCAACCACCTGCAGCCGCCCGCCACACACACAGACCACCACCCGCACCCGCATCCGCACCTGCACCAGGCGCTGCTTAACACCATATCGAACGTGAGCGTGTCGCTGCCGACGGGCGGTAGTCCGTCACACGGCGAGGCGCGCGGTGGCTACGGCAGCTCGCCGCACCGGTCGCCGAGCCGCGCCGGGCTGCCCGCGTCCCAGGAGCACTCGCCCACGCCGCTCGGCACGACCACGACACCGCAGAGCCCCGACCACGTGCCGGGCGCCGACAGCGAGCCCGTCACGCCTGACTCCCTAACGGACGAGCTGAACCGCAACATGGAGGAGCTGGCCCTGACCCCTAGCGGCCGCTACCGGCACCTCTCCCGCCACGGCCGGCGGCGAAACCGGAACCGGAACAGTCGCCATTACGACCAGTACGGCCGGCCCCGTATCCACCTGCTGGAGACGTCGTCGTCGTCGTCGGACTCGGACTGGGATTACTGGTACTAGGCGGTCTGGGATTGCTGTACTAGGCGGCCTGGGATTACTGGTACTAGGCGGTCTGGGATTGCTGGTACTAGGCGGTCTGGGATTGATGGTACTAGGCTGGCTGGGATTGCTGATACTAGGCGGGCTGGGATTGCTGTTCTAGGCGGTCTGGGATTACTGGTACTAGGCGGTCTGGGATTGCTGGTACTAGGCGGGCTGGGATTGCTGGTATTGGACGGGCTGGGATTACTGGTACCAGGCGGTCTGGGATTGCTGGTACTCGGCGGGCTGGGATTGCTGGTATTGGGCGGGCTGGGATTACTGGTACTAGGCGGACTGGGATTACTGGTACCAGGCGCTGGTCCTGGCGGTGCGCCCGGTGCGTGGTGCTCCCCACGTCCTCATTGTTATTATTATTGTTGTTGTAATTTGGGGAGTGCTCGAGGCAACTGCGACGCTCGAGGTTTTATGTAAGTACTAGCGACAATACGTGTACATAGTTGTAAAGCTGGCGCGGGCCACGGACAATAGGACTAGGCTTACTTACAGGCGGAAGGGCGGGTGAAGGATGGGCAGTTGGGCCATTGTTACTGTTAGTCCAATGGCGGCTCAGTGACTCTAACACGCAGCTATCTGGTGTGCCGCCAGGGGGCAGGGCGGGAAGGTGGGAGGGGGCGGGTGGCTGCATTACACGCATTACACGCACACCGAGGCTGGGTATTACCGGTGCCGATTGAGCCCTGAGCGTCCCCCACCCCGCCCCGCCCCGCCCCGCCCCTGCCCCCGCCCCCGCCCCCGCCCCGTCCCCTCGCCGGGATCCCGCCTCCTGCACCCGGGAGCGCCGCCCGCCGGCTCACAATGGCGGGGATTAGCGGCGGTACTTTTGTAGCGCGTGTTACTAACAATTACAAACTCCCACATCCATCCTACCAGGCAATGTCTGTTCACATGCGTATCAATGTTGCCTTTATCCATGGCTCGGTGATTTGACTAGTTACAATCACATCTTTAAGAAAAGAAGGGTGGGGGGGGGGGGAGGATTTTAAAAATGTCCGCCAAGTTTGATCAAGTGAAGTCTTTTTGAAGCGGAAATTACATTGATTAAAGCTACATAATCCGATGAAAGCATAACATTTTCAAAATCAAAATGCTGATTATTATTTGATCTTACCTGCCCTATACTTTCAAAATCAAAACGCTAATTTAGATTTGATCTTACATGCCCTATACATTCAAAATCAAAACGCTGATTTATATTTGACCCGACATGTTCCATTTAGATACTGCCGCACTATTATTATTAAGCAATTATTGCTGTATGAAAGGAATATTAAATTAATTTAATTCAACCTGTCAGAGCTGAAGCCTATCATGGCCAACCATTTTGATGTGAATACTAATATTAATTTGAAATGTTTTCACTTAAATTAT